>CM045733.1:95000-205000 GCA_024760905.1 Plotosus lineatus
AGTTGTAAAATGAATGAAAACCCGAATCCAGAAAAGAAAGACAACTCTGCTGTGCTGGTGATTCACATCAGTGTAGATTGAGTACTAAACGAGTATTCAACGGTGCCCTTGCTCACTTGAAAGACCGGAAGTCCAGATAACCCACGCTTTGTCTCAAGCACAAGCAAGTGAACTACTTTTGGTGGAGCGCTTCACATATTGTAAGCATTGATTGGCTGTTTTAAGCTTCATGTAAAGTGACTCGGCTCAGTTTCATGTAACGTGGTAAAGTGGCTTTGGCTGCGTTCGAACGTTTATTCTCTGAGTGGATGGCACCTTTGTGAATCAGGTTGCGCCAAGCCGGTCTGTCAAATGCTGCGGTTTCCCACGTTGCAACGTCGATGTTGAAGTCCTTCAGGTATGCTTTGACGGAGTCTTTATAGCGTTTGCGCTGGCCTCCTACTTTCCTGCTACCACAACTGAGTTCACCGTACAGTAACTGCTTGGGTATCTTGGAGTCTGACATACGGCAGACGTGTCCTGCCCATCGTGTCTGAGCTTTGCGCATGATGGTAATAACGCTGGGGAGGTCTGCTCTCTCCAGAACCTCTGTGTTTGTGATCCTATCTTGCCAGCGGATATTAAAGATGTTTCGGAGACAACGGAGATGGAACTGCTGGAGAAGTTTCTTGTGTCTTCTGTAGATGGTCCAAGATTCAGAGCCATAAAGAAGTATAGTTAAGACGACTGCTCTGTACACTTTGATCTTGGTGCATTGTGAGATACCTCTTCGTTCCCAGACTAACTTCTTCAATCTCCCAAAAGCGCTGCTTGCCTTTACAATGCGGTTGCTGACTTTGACGTCGATGTTGGCGTAGTGAGAGAGAGAGTGCTGCCAAGGGAGGTGAAGTTTTCCACATCTTGAAGTCGCTGTCCCTTCACTGAGATGTTTGGTTCCTGATATGGTTTTCCTGGGGCGGGCTGATACATCACTTCAGTCTTCTTGATGCTAACGGTGAGGCCGAAGTTGTCACAGGCAGACAAGAATGCGTCCATTTCCTGTTGCATTTCTTGCTCATTGATGGCACTGAGGGCACAGTCATCAGCAAAGAGCAGATCACGAATCACAGTCTCTTTGACTTTAGTGACGGCCTGCAGATGTCGGAGGTTGAACAGCTTTCCGTCACACCTGTACTTGATGGGGATGCCTAGGGGAGTCTCCCTAAAGGCATCGGTCAGCATCGCCGAAAACATCAAACTGAACAGTGTAGGGGCGAGGACACAGCCTTGTTTAACTCCATTTGACACATGAAACGGATCGGAGGCGTTTCCATTGTCAAGAACACGGGCCATCATTCCGTCGTGAAATTGTCTGACAATCTTCACGAACCTGTCCGGGCAGCCAAACTTCGACATGATCTTCCACAGTCCCTCTCTGCTCTGCTCACAGTGTCGAAGGTTTTTGTTAGATCTACGAAAGTGATCTAGAGATCTTGACTTTGTTCCACACTTTTCTCCTGAATCTGACGGGCAGCAAAGAGCATATCAATAGTCCCTCGACTTGGGTGGAATCCGCATTGGCTCTCGGGGAGATGACCTTGCTCGAGATGTTTCAGGAGACGATTGAGGAGCACTCGGGCAAAGATCTTGCCGGCCATAGAGAGAAGTGATATCCCTCTGTGGTTGTCACACGATCGCTAGTTTCCTTTTCTTTTGTCGATGTGAACGATTGTGGCATCTTTAAAATCTTGAGGGAGGGTCTCACTTTCCCAAAACGATTGAAATAGCACTGTAAGTGTGTGTAGGAGAGAAGGGCTGCCTGTCTTGAACACTTCAGCAGGGATGGCATCAGCGCCGGGGGCTTTCCCAGTCGACATCTGCTTGATTGCCTTGGCAACCTCGTCCTCTGATGGAGTTATGTCCAAGTCTGGGTTTATCTCCACCTGGGGAAGGCGTTGAACAGCTTCGTCATTGATGGACGACGGACGATTTAGAACGCCGTTGAAGTGTTCTGCCCATCTCTCTACGATCTTGTTTTTGTCGGTGATGAGTGTTGCTCCGTCTGCACCGAGTAAAGGGGAACTGCCTGATGTTGTTGTCCAAATACACACCTGAGTGAATCGTAGAAGCGTTTCATGTCGTGTCTATCTGCAAAGCCTTGAATCTCGTCGGCTTTGTTACTTAGCCATGTGTCTTGCATAGCGTGGAGATTTATCTGCACCTGTCTGCGCTTACTGACGTAGGCGTCTTTCTTCGAGACCGAGCTGGGATCACTCTGATGAGCTCCGAAGAGTTGGCGTTTTTCTTCCAGCAGGGCTCTGATTTTGACATCATTTTCATCAAACCAGTCCTGGTGGTTCCTGGTAGCTTGTCCAAGCACCTGTAGGGCAACAGAATGAACAGATGTCTTCAGAGAGTCCCAGTCCTTTCCGGTAGCCTCAGTCAGCTGGCTTTTTAAACTTGCTACTAGTTCTTCCTGAACGGAAGGAAGCTTGAGCTTGTTGATGTTGAGCTTCTTCACAACTGTCTGGCCTTGTGGTCTTCTCTTGGGCTGAATATGTAAATTGGTCTTAGAAATGATGAGACGATGGTCTGTCCAACAGTCAGCACCACACATTGCCTTAGTCACACGCACATCCCGCCTGTCCTTTGCTCTGACAATGACGTAGTCGAGATGCCAATGCTTAGATCAAGGGTGCATCCACGACGTTTTATTACGGGTTGGAAGGCGGAACATGGTGTTGGTGATGGCTAAGCCATGGGTGGCACACGTTCTGAGCAGGAGGAGACCATTACTGTTACATTTCCCTACTCCATGGGGTCCGAGGACTCCTTCCCATACCTGGTGGTCTTGACCTACACGAGCGTTAAAGTCACCAAGGAGTAGGAGTTTGTCCGCCTGCGGAACAGTGGTGATGAGGGCATCCAGTTCTTCATAGAACTCCTCCTTAGTGTCTTCAGAGTTTGTCATGGTGGGAGCGTAGGTACTAATGAGGGTGGGGGAACTTCATTCATTCATTTCATTTCATTTCATTTATTTATTAATGACCACACAACCAAGTTGGTGGAATTTGCTGTCGGTACAGCACTCAGCTATGACAAAAGTTACAAAGGACATTAACAACACACATCATACAACAAAGACAGCACACATGAAACCAAATGATTACAAACATATCCATAACAACTACAGTAATAACGGACAACAAAAAGACAAACAAGGCTGTAATGTACATTCAGTGCAAAGAGTTCAGAGTCCTTATGACTGTAGGGAAGAAACTGTTCTTGAAACGGGATGTTCTGGTGGGTAGAGATCGATATCGCCTCCTAGAGGGCAGCGGTTGAAACAAGTGATGGGCAGGGTGAGAGGGATCAGAGATGATTTTTTGTGCTCTTAAGATTGAGCGTTTATGATATATTGATTGGACTGATGGAAGGGGGGTGCCAATGATCCTAGATGATTTATTGACAATGCGCTGTAGTTTTTCTGCGATTTGCTGTCTAGGCTGCCATACCAAACCGTTATGGATCAAGTGAGAGTGCTCTCAATGATGGCGGACTAGAAACGGAGGAGGTGATTTGTTTTCACTCTTAATTTCTTGAGCTGTCTCAGGGAAAACAGTCTTTGGTGGACTTTTTGTGAATGTAATCTGTGTTAGTGTTCCATTTTAGTGTATTGTTAATGTGAGTGCCGAGAAATTTGAAAGAGTCAGTTATGGCTATGGGTTCATTAGAGATGTGAATGGGAGTTTTGAGTGAGGCTGTGTGCCTGAAGTCAATTATTAGTTCTTGTGTTTTGGATGGGTTGAGCTGGAGATTGTTTTCTTGGCACCAGGAGACAGCTTGGGCTACTTGTTGGCGGTACTGGTGTTCATTATCCATAGTTATGAGTCCAATGATAGTAGTGTCGTCTGCATATTTAAAAATGGAAACTGAACTGTGATGGGATGTCATATGGTTTGTGTACAGAGAAAAAGCCATGGTGAGAGGACGCAACCCTGGGGACACCTGTGCTGAGGGTCAGAGGTCGAGATGAGAGGTTACCCATCTTAACCCTTTGTTGCCTTTTCCATAGGAAGCTCCATAACCAATGGCGTAGACAGGGGTCAATGTTCATGTCCGTCAGTTTATTGAAGAGGTTGACCAGGTTTATTGTATTAAAAGCAGAACTGAAGTCAATGAAAAGGATACGAGCATAGCTGTTAGGAGACTCAAGGTGCTGTAAGATGTGGTAGAGGGCTAGGTTGACGGCATCCTCAACAGACCTGTTGTCACGGTAAGCAAATTGATGAGGGTCGAGCAGGGGGGTAGTGGATGCCTTCAGATGATTGAGGATGATGCGTTCAAACGACTTCATGACCACGGATGTTAGGGCGATTGGTCTGTAGTCGTTGAGACATGAGATCTTTGATGATTTTGGGACAGGGATTATGGATGAAACCTTGAAACACAGTGGAACTGTACAGTGGCGTAGGGACGTATTAAAGATGGAGGTGAATATTGGGGCCAGTTGAGCTGCGCAGTACTTAAGAACAGCAGGGGTGATCCCGTCTGGGCCAGCTGCTTTCCTCTTGTTATTTTTCTTAAAGATGTTCCTGACCTCTTCCTCCTGGATGTGAAATGAGGGGTGTGGGAGGGGGGTGAGGGAGGGGATAGGGGGGGACTGGGGACTGTTCAAACCTCCCATAGAACTCATTGAGTGTGTTTGGAAGGTCCATATCAATGTCAGATGAAATGGAGGGTTTTTTTTTTGTAATCAGTCATGTCCTTTAGTTTTTTCCATACATATCGGGTGTTGTTTGATGTGATCTGATGTTCCAGCTTTATTGCATAGTTTGATTTAGCTTTCCTGATTGCAGACCTCAATTGATATTTGGCAGTGGTGTATGACTCCTTGTCTCCGCTGAGGAAAGCAGAGTTCTTTTTCTTACGTATGAGTAAGATATCTTTTGTAAACCAAGGTTTGTTATTACTGTATGCCTCCACAGTTTTTGTTGGGATACACAGATCCACGCAGAAGTTGATGTATGACGTCACCACGTCCGTGAGCACGTCGAGGCAGTTCTCACCTGCACTGAATACATCCCAATCAGTGCATTCAAAGCAGCCTCTCAAAGTCTCAACGGCTGCCTTGGACCAGGACTTAACTGTTTTGGATGTGGAGTTTGTGGATTTAAGTTTTTGTTTGTACTTCGGGATGAGGAGCAGCATGGCGTGGTCGGACGTTCCGAGCGGAGCCCTCGGGAAAGCTCGGTAAGCATCGCTGATGGTGACGTAGCAATGGTCCAGTGTGTTCGTGCCTCTGCTAGGACATGTGACCTGTTGAATATAGTTGGGGAGTTCAGTGGACAAGTTGGTATGATTAAAGTCACCGAGCACAGTGACTACTGCGTCGGGATGAGAGTTTTCAACGGTTGTTATGTAGGTTGCAAGCTCCGTGATGGCGAAGTTGGCGTTAGCCGATGGCGGGATGTAAACTCCAATCAGTATAACGGAGGCAAATTCTCTCGGGAGGTAGGCGGGTCTGCATTTCACGCTGATGTATTCCAATTGTGGTGAACAAGTAGTGTTTCATACAGTCGTGTTGCTACACCAGCGTTGGTTAATCAAGAAACAAATTCCACCACCTTTAGTTTTTGTAGATAGCTTGACTGACCTGTCGGCACGGTAGAGTGAGAAGCCGGGCGGGGTTACCGCCTGGTCTGGCACACTGTGGTCGAGCCAGGTCTCGGTCAGGCAGATGGCAGAACAGTCTTTGTAATCCTTCTTATTTTGAAGAAGAAGGAAGAGTTCGTCAATTTTATTTCTGATAGATCTCACGTTTGTCAGCAGCAGAGCCGGTAAAGGTGGCCGGTACGGCCGCTTCCTGAACCTGGAAAGGACGCCGGCTCGTCGCTTCCGCCTGTCTCGCTTGCGTCTCCAGGAGGTCGGATATCCAGATGAGTTGTTCATGTCTAGAATTTCCGCAGGTAGCGATGAGATCATGGATGAAACAGTCGCTTCTGAGTTAGCTCTAAGGGATAGTAACTCCCAACGAGTGTATGTGAGAAGACATTCCGACTTTTTAACATAAAACATTGACAAAAGTGCAAGACATAGAAGCAGAGCTTGTACCGGGGCGAGCCTCACGGCCGCCGTCTTGATGTCTATTTCTTCATGAAACTTGAGTTTCATGAGGTGATCGTTGATGCCTTCTGGTATACAATCAAGTTTTCGTACGAGATGGTCTTTAATCGCAAATCCGACACCAGCCTCACGTCGCTCTTCATTGCTGCGGCCGCTCCAAAATCTAGCCGCCTCCGTGTAGCCGCCTCCAATCTCACTGAGCTGGCCTTTGTCGGGAAAGCGTGTTTCGCTGAGGGCTGCGATGTCGACATTGTAGCGGGCGAGTTCTCTGGCTACGAGAGCCGTACGTCTTTCTGGTCTCCCTGCCTGACAGGTGGTTGAGTTGAGAAGAGTTCTAACGTTCCATGACGCAAGGATGAGCTTGAATATTTTCTTGGATATTTTCTTGTGATTTCGACCGCAAGATGGGAACCCGCCAGCCGCGGTATGCTGGCCAGGTGGTTGCGGAACAGGCTATGTTTAGAGCACCTTTTCTAGCTCTGTCAGACTACGGAGGCAGGCAGAGCTATCCTAAATAGGGCTGCCTGGTCGCTCAGGGGGCTGCCGAACTTCCCTGCTGTTCCGATCAGAGAAGAACGACCATATGGCCTGAACCGCCTGTGTACAGGATTGCAGCTACAGCTTCCAGTGATTCCGCACCTGCTGCTTCGCCATTCCCCCATCGCCACAGGACTTTGAGGGTAAAAGGGTTGTCCATGGTGGTGTTGCCATGACTTGCGCTGAACTTGGATTAAAGTGAAGGAGGCTTGCGCAGCACCAGCCTCACTCTCTCGTCCTGATCCCACGGCAAGACAGAGTCAAGACAGTTGGAGACTCATCGAGGGTGCAGGAGTTCCCAGAAAGGGATGAGATACGCCTTCTAACCGCCTACAGGGCTCCACTCTGGATTTTCTGTCGGGGTTTACTCCCTTAGCCTTAGCCATTCAAGGCCAACCTGCAAGGCAACAGGAAAAAACTCATGCCATGCAATCTCCGTGACTTCACCGAAACCCTGGCACGGGGGGGCTAAGTGGGTGCTCGATCTTGCCCAAGGATCTCCCACAGGCTAGCGGAGGGAAGGAGGCGCCTTACTTCTCCTGTTGGTGGAAGATTTTTCCACCCTGCCACCTGACCTATGTATCATATTACATGCACGAATGACCTACCGGAAGTAAAACCCTATGTATCGCTATATATGTATATCTCAGTTATATAGCGTGTTACCATTGTGTTAAGACGTCGTCTCTGTGATCTTGGTGTTTAAACTGTTTTGCGGACTTTTGTAACCATAAGCAAATATGGTTGGTCAGAAGTGTAAGCCAACTAGCATGGGTGCAAGTCTAATACACAGAGATGAATTAACCATCTGCTCAGATCGGCACAATCTACCATGCATACTCAGTTAAGCAAAGACGATTATAATATGAATGAAAACCCGAATGCACAAATTACAGAACAATTACAGATATTTATTATCTTTGAGCAGAATCCTAAGAGTGTATACCGATTTTTATATGAATATTCATTCGGATTTGTACTTGTTCTTCGTATGCATCTCTTGAATAAAGTTTACTTACTTACTTACACATAAGAAAGAACTCTCCGCTGGGATTCACATCAACGCAGGCTGTGTTCTAAACAAGTTCAACGGCACCCTTGTGCACTTGAAAGACCGGAAGTCTGCATAACCCACAGCAAGTACACTACATCTGCAAGTACACTACTTTCGGTATTGAGCACCTTACATATTGTAAGCGTTGATTGGCTGTTTTAAGCTTCATGTAAAGTAACTCGGGATAAATAAGTGACTTATTTGAAATTAATATTAATATTATTTGATATATGTGAGGCGCTCCACGAATGTAGGCGCTTGTCGCACGGACGACTTTCGAGAAAATGGCCAAAAAAGTAAAAGTGGTCATTTTTTATCGAAATTCGGATTTTTGCATAAACCATTGAAACAAGTATTCAACTATCACTTGCTGAAGTGAAATCAACTAAAATTCACTAAAATGTCTAATTTCCATTTTTCTGATAATTACCCTCAAAACTTGATAAAAACAGTAGCAAACTTACCGGTTTTCGTTGCAATTATTCACCGAGTTCGGTAGAAGACACACTATAATCCATACACCAGAAGAACGGTCGTGAAGTTGTCTCTCCATTTTGGATATTGTTTTAATATTAAAATGCAGTTTCAGTGACTAAAATAAAGAAATAAAGATGATATGCACGTAAACAATGCAGGCTAGTTACTAAGGAAAGATCTGAAACAAGCACCCTGACTGGTGAACTCGGTCACATGCACACATTGCACATGCTCAGTGCCCGTCACACGTTAACGTCCTGTTTACTTCCTGACTATAGTATATTGCATGTGGAACTTATGTCTGACTTTCTCTTCAATAACAGTAAGTGAGTTTATTTATAAGATTGTGAATACACATAATTTCTGGAAAAGGAGAGTGAAATGTCATCTGTGATGTCGAGCAGCATTAGTATACTAGTCCTTCTCAAAAAATTAGCATATTGTGATGAAGTTCATTATTTTCTGGAATGTAATGATAAAAATTAAACTTTCAAATATTTTAGATTCATTGCACCCCAACTGAAATATTTCAGGCCTTTTATTGTTTGAATACTGATTATTTTGTCATACAGCTCATGAAAAAAAAAATCCCTATTTCAAAAAATTAGCATATTTCATCCGACCAATAAAAGAAAAGTGTTTTTAATACAAAAACAGTCAACCTTCAAATAATTATGTTCAATTATGCACTCAATACTTAGTCGGGAATCCTATTGCAGAAATGACTGCTTCAATGCGGCGTAGCATGGAGGCAATCAGCCTTTGGCACTGCTGGTGTTATGGAGGCCCAGGATGCTTCGAGAGCGGCCTTAATCTCATCCCACAGTGTTGGGTCTGGTGTCTCAACTTTCTCTTCACAATAACCCACAGATTCTCGATGGGGGTTCAGGTCAGGAGAGTTGGCAGGTCAATTGAGCACAGTAATACCATGGTCAGCAAACCATTTACCAGTGGTTTTGGCAGTTTGAGCACGTGCCAGGTCGTGCTGAAAAATGAAAATCTTCATCTCCATAAAGCTTGTCAGCAGATGGAAACATGAAGTGCTCCAAAATCTCCTGATAGCTCGCTGCATTGACCCTGTCCTTGAGAAAACACAGTGGACCAACACCAGCAGCTGACATGGCACCCCAGACCATCACCGACTGTGGCGACTGGACTTCAGGCATTTTGGCATTTCCTTCTCCCCAGTCTTCCTCCAGACTCTGGCACCTTGATTTCCGAATTACATGCAAAATTTGCTTTCACCTGAAAAAAGTACTTTGGACCACTGAGCAACAGTCCAGTGCTGCTTCTCTGTAGCTCAGGTCAGGTGCTTCTGCCGCTGTTTCTGGTTCAAAAGTGGCTTGACCTGGGGAATGCGGCACCTGTAGCCCAGTCCACTGCTTCCACAGGTCCCCCAAGGTCTGGAATCGGCCCTTCTCCACAATCTTCCTCAGGGTCCGGTCACCTCTTCTGGTTGTGCAGCGTTTTCTGCCACACTTTTTCCTTCCCACAGACGTTCCACTGAGGTGCCTTGATACAGCACTCTGGGAACAGCCTATTCGCTCAGAGATTTCTTTCTGTGTCTTACCCTCTTGCTTGAGGGTATCAATGATGGCCTTCTGGACAGCAGTCAGGTCGGCAGTCTTACCCATGATTGCGGTTTTGAGTAATGAACCAGGCTGGGAGTTTTGAAAAGCCTCAGGAATCTTTTGTAGGTGTTTAGAGTTAATTGGTTGATTCAGATGATTAGGTTAATAGCTCGTTTAGTGTACCTTTTCATGATATGCTAATTTTTTGAGATAGGGATTTTTGGTTTTCATGAGCTGGATGCCAAAATCATCAGTATTAAAACAATAAAAGACCTGAAATATTTCAGTTGGTGTGCAACTACAATATATGAAAGTTTAATTTTTATCAGTACATTACAGAAAATAATGAACTTAATCACAATATGCTAATTTTTTGAGAAGGACCTGTATATCTTCTTTCTTCTTCTTTTCCTTTCGGCTTTTCACTTCAGGGGTCGCCACAGCAAACCATCTGCCTCCATCTCACCCGACCTTCGAAATCTTCTACTCTTACTCCAACTACCTTCATGTACTCCTTCACTACATCCATAAATCTTCTCTTGGGTCGTCCTCTCGGCCATGGTAGTTCCAACCTCAGCATCCTATTACCAATATATTCACTATCCCTCCTCTGTACATGTCCAAACCATCTCAATCTAGCCTCTCTGACTTTGTCTCCAAAATCTCTTCCATGTGCTGTCCCTCTGATGTACTCATTCCTGATCCTATCATCCCTCGTTTATCTCATAGAGAACCTCAACATTTTCATTTCTGCTACTTCCAGCTCTGCCTGATGTCTTTACACCAGGGCCACTGTTTCCTAACCATAAAACATCGCTGGCCTCAACACCGTCTTGTACACTTTTCCTTTCATTCTGTTGAGCCTAAGTACTTAAAATCCTCCACCTTCTTTAGTTCTGCTCCCTGTAACCTCATCGTTCCTCTTGGCTCCTTGTCGTTCACACACATGTATTCTGTTTTACTGAGGCTAACCTTCATTCCCCTCCTTTCCAGGGCATAACTCCACCTCTCTAGATTTTCCTGCACTTGTTCTCACTACAGATCACAATGTCATCTGCAAACATGATAGTCCATGGAGATTCTTGTCTAACCTCGTCTGTCAGCCTGTCCATCACCACAGCAAACAAGAAGGGGCTCAGAGCTGACCCTTGATGCAGTACCACCTCCACCTTGAACTCTTCTGTCACACCGACAGCACACCTCACCACTGTCTTACATCTCTCATACATGTCCTGCACCACTCTAACATCCTTCTCTGCCACTCCAGACTTCCGCAATACCACAGTTACTCCCTTGGGACCCTGTCATATGCTTTCTCCAGATCCACAAAGGCACAATGCAACTCCTTCTGACCGTCTCTGTACTTCTCTAACATCCCCAAAGCAAACACTTCATCTGTGGTGCTCTTTCTTGGCAATAAAACCAAACTGTTGTTCATAAATGCTGACCTCTGCCCTCAGTCTCGCTTCCACTATTTTTTCCCATAGCTTCATCGTATGGCTCATCAGCTTGATCCCTCTGTGGTTGCCACAACTCTGCACATCTCCCTTGTTCTTAAAAATGGGCACCAGCACACTTCTCCTCCATTCCTACGGCATCTGCTCACTCTCTAGGACCTTGTTGAATGTTCTTGTCAGGAAATCTTCTACTACCTCTCCTAGACACTTCCATACCTCCACCGGTATATCATCAGGACCAACTGCCTTTCCACTCTTCATCCTCTTCAATGCCTTCCTCACTTCACCCTTACTAATCTTTGCTACTTCCTGGTCCTCAACAGTCACCCCGTCTACTCTTTTTTCTCTCTCATTTTCCTCATTCATCAGCTCTTCAAAGTACTCTTTCCATCTTCCCAGCACACTTCTGTCATCAGTCAATACATTTCCCTCTCTGTCCTTTATCACTCTAACTTGCTGCACGTCTTTCCCATCTCTATTTCTCTGCTGTGCTAACCTGTATAAATCATTTTCTCCCTCCTTACTGTCCAACCTATCATACAAGTCATCATACGCCCTCTGTTTGGCCTTTGACACTGCTACCTTCGCCTTACGCTGTGTCTCCCTGTACAACTGTTTACTCTCTTCGGTCCTCTCAATGTCCCACTTCTTCTTAGCTAACCTCTTCTTTTGTACACACTCCTGCACTTCCTCATTCCATCACCAAGTTTCCTTATCTACTTTCCTTCCAGAGGACACACCAAATACTCTCCTACCTGTCTCCCTGATCACATTGGCTGTGGTTGTTCAGTCCTCTGGAAGCACTTCCTGACTACCCAAAGCCTGTTTCAACTCCTCCTTGAAGACAACACGACTCCTTTTTCAGCTTCCACCACTTTGTTTTCTGCTCTGCCTTTGCCACCTTTCTCACCATCAGTGTCATCCTGCACACCACCATCCTATGCTGTTTGGCAACACTCTCACCCACTACGACTTTGCAGTCACTGACTTCCTTCAAATGACATCGCCTACACAAGATGTAGTCTACCTGTGTGCTCTTACCTCCGCATTCATAAGTCACCCTATGCTTCTGTTTCTTCTTGAAGAAAGTATTCACCAAGCCATTTCCATCCTTTTTGCAAAATCGATCAACATCTGTCCTTCTGTGTTCATGTCCTGGATACCAAACCTGCCCATCACTTCCTCGTCCCCTCTGTTGCCTGCACCAACATGTCCATTGAAGTCTGCCCCAATGACCACTCTTTCACCTCTGGGGGTACTCTGCATCACTTCATCTAACTCACTCCAGAATCTCTCCTTCTCTTCTAGCTTACATCCTGCCTGTGGGGCATAAGCACTAACAACATTGACCATCACGCCTTCAATTTCTAACTTGAGACTCATCACTCTGTCTGACACTCTTTTCACTTCGAGAACATTCCTGACAAACCCCTTCTTCAAGATGACTCCTACTCCATTTCTCTTCCCATCCACACCATTATAAAACAGTTTAAACCCTGCTCCTAAGCTTCTAGCCTTGCTACCTTTCCACCTTGTCTCCTGAACACACAGTATGTCCACCTTCCTCCTCTGCATCATGTCAGCCAGCTCCCTATCTTTTCCTTGCATAGTTCCAACATTCAAAGTCCCTACTCTCAGTCCTTGGCTCACGCATTTCCTCTTCTCTCTCTGCCTACGGACACGCCTCCCGCCTCTCCTTCTTCGACGATATGAGGCTATGGACACCATGCTTATTGACATAGCACCGCCCCCAATACATTTTAAACATTCTTCTGTAATCACCTGAAGAGAGAGGCTGGTTTTGCCACCCCTCAAAACAGATCTGTAGTGAAAATGAAGTTTCAATAGAAGGTCTTTTTCTGTCTTTTTATTTTTACTTGTATTTGCTCTCTGAAAAAGTATTGAGCACTCTCATACGGAAGGATCGACTCAAAAAAATGTCTATATATATTATATATACATATATATACATATCTATGTATGTGGCACTGTGCCCATCCTTTTGTTTAGACACTCGAGAGTCTCACTATAGCAGGAAAGAAGCTGTTAAGGCAGATTCTAAGGCAGATTCTATTCAGATGATTACCTTGTTTCATGTAACACCTTCACCTTCTGAGCACTTCCACAATAGCTCATTGCTACACTCGCTCTGAATGCCTTCTCATTTTGTTTTATGTTGTGGACTGTACTTTAAATCACTTTATAATGGCACCCGACTGCAGCATAACTTTTTCCTTCCTGAATCATATCAAGCAGTTCTACTTTTTCATGCAGTGTCATTACCCGAAGCCTGAGAAGGTGCGCAGCGTTTGGGTGGCATGACGGAGCTTAACTCTAATTAAACACACACAAAAAAAAAAAAAAAACACATGCACAAAGTGTCCGCGAATAAGAAAACAGGGGCGTATACATCATCTCAACCAATCAGCAGAAGGGAAATCAGCCATTGGCTGAATTTGAATCACATGACAGTTACTCGGCAATCTGTGAATATGCGGGGGCGCGAGTGTAAAACCACAAATAGTCAAGGGCCTACCGTACTTGGAACTAGAACACAGGGTGAACTATAATCTGAGTTAGAGGGCCTGATAATATCACGTTGTAACATGCGCTCAACCTCTTTCTCAGCAATCTTTCTCTTTTCGGGATTCATCCAGTATGGATGCTGTTTAACAGGTTTGGCATCACCATCTCCATCATGAGAGGCTAGAGAAACTCTCTTTGGAACATCAGGAAACTGATCTTTATATAGCTGGATCAGCCTCTTAAACTGATCTTTATGTGAGAGTCGTAAGTGCTGGAATTTTACATCAAGATTTTTCAACAACTTTGTCAGAATTCGACAATTTACATGAAAGCACTTCAGTTTTAATTTTAGGGTCATCATTCTGAAACTTCCCGTCATCTCCACAAGTCTCTGCTACAAGAGAATCTGAAGTGACAGCTGAAACTCTAGCATTCCTATCATGATAGGGCTTCAGGATGTTAATGTGACACAACTGTTTTGGTTTTCTCCTATCTAGAGTCTTCACAATATAATTGAGATCACTGAGTTTTGTCAGAATTTCATGAGGCCCATGAAATCTAGCCTGCAATGGATTGAACAGGAACACAAGGACCTTGTCTCCTGGTTTAAACTCACGGCTTGTAGCCCTACAATCATACCAAGCTTTCATTTTTCCCTGATTCGATTTCAAGTTCTCTTTGGCTAGGTTATAAGCTGCACGCAGCCTTTCCTTGAACTTGCTAACATAGTTTAACAGACTGATATGCAGCTCTTTCTCATGCCATTGTTCACTCAACAATAGCAAAGGTCCTCTCACTTCATGGCCAAACACTAATTCAAATGGACTAAATCCGGTAGACTCCTGCATTGCTTCTCTAGTTGCAAACACCAGCAAATGAACACCTTCATCCCAGTCTTTCTCATGATCATAAGAATAAGTCCTCATCATTGTCTTAAGAGTGGAATGTAACTGCTCTACAGCACCCTGACTCTCTGGATGACAGACACTGCAAAGAATCTGCTTCGCACCTAATTCATATACAACCTCCTAAAACAATCCGGAAGTGAAATCACTACCTTGGTCTGACTGAATTTCCCTGGGAAATCCAAAAAACGTGAAGAACTTTATCAAAGCCTTCGAGATTGCAGTTGCCTTGATGTTACGTAGAGGTATGGCCTCGGGGAATCTGGTAGAAGCACACATGATTGTCAACAAGTACTGATTTCCTGATCTAGTCTCAGGTAGTGGACCAACGCAATCAACAATGACCTTGGAGAAGGGCTCCCTGAATGCTGGGATAGGCCACAACAGAGCTACAGGTGGATCTAACTGGTGTTTTCCAACTACTTGACAAGTGTGACAGATTTTGCAAAAAATTCAAACATCTTTCGTAAGTCCAGGCCAGAAGAAGTGTTTCATGACTTTGTCAACAGTCTTGTTAACACCAAGATGACCTCCTAAAGGTAAACTATGAGCCATTGTTAGGATCTCATTCCTGTAGACCTTTGGAACAACAATTTGCTTGATCACTGCCGAATCTGCATTGGCAGGGACATCAAGAGGGCGCCAATTTCGCATCAGCACGCCATCTTTGAGATAATACCCAACTGAAATGGCATCTATTTCTTTATCAGGAAGGGCTCTCTTTCAGTGCACTAATTTCAGGATCATTGGTTTGCTCCTGAATCAACTGCTTTCTGGACACAGACAAGTCTCCAAACACATCAGAATCACCAGTCCCATCCGGCAGGCTGAATAGTGAACTGATAAAAGTGTCTGATAAGTCCTCAAATGGAGAATCCATATTAGGCTTAACAGCAGCTAACTGGGTTATCAAAGGCAGGCCATGTCTCTCACTGTCTATGGTGAAAGGAATGTAAAAGAACCATTTCTGACCTTGGTAAAAAGTAGGCTGTAAAGTTGTCAGCGTGTTTCTGTCCTCTGCTAAAGGTTAGTGTCAGGAAGGGCATCCAACGTCAAAACCTATGCCAAATCAAATGTGCGAATCAGGTCATTCGCTGTGGCGACCCCTGAAATAGGGGGGGAAAGCCGAAAGGAAAAGAAGAAGAAAAATCATGAGGCGAACCATCGGCGAAATGACTATTCAATGTGCCAGACGGCACCCCATCATCCTCTTAAGCCTTCTTGGCCATAACACAAGTCACTGCACAGGAAGGATACAGGGATGGGTCTTCATCGCCATCTTGAGTGCTCAGCTGTGAAGTAAGATGAACAGGGGGAACTACATTTCCCCCAGCCAGGTCATTGCCTGGCAATAGAGAAACTCCTTTGATAGGTAGACTTCACATAAGTCCCACCTGCACCTGTCCTGTAACTAAATCGGACTTCAAGAATATAGAGCGCAAGGATACAGATACAGTCCTCTCCTTCAATACCTTGTACAAGGATAAAATCCTCAGAAGCGGTCTCATCACATAAATCCAAGGAGCCCATCAACAAAAGTGACTGAAAAGCTCCCGTATCCCTTAGGATATACTCTTTGACACAAATGGAAGAAATTCCTCCCTCACAAAGTCAGCAGTATCTTCTTAGCCTCACAATGAACAGGCAATTTTGCATATCTGTCATCGACTGTAGTGGTTTCTTCCCTTGTCTTCACAAAGGCATTGAGTCTGGTATCCTTTTCTTCTTCTTTCTTTGCTTTTAAGAACCAACAGTTAGTTTCAGCATGACCAGATTTCTTGCAATAACTGCAAACTCGACCACTTCTGTCCCTGTCAGGTTTCACACTTTTATCAAACCTTTGGTTGGATTTCTCAGCACCCTCACCAGATTTGTCTTCGTCTTTGGGTGAGGAATCTTGGGTATCACCGTTACCTTTCTTTTGAAATTGGGACCATCTATCGGAACTGCGAGACTGAAATTTGGACTTATGCATGAGAACATATTCGTCTGTAAACCTGGCAACTGATTTCACATTCAGTGCTTGCTTCTCATTAACGTAGGTCTGAATATCCTTGACACAGTTCTTAAACTCTTCAACTAACGCCATCTCTGTTAGTGAGTTGAAATCATCTTTGACTTCCATAGAAGTACACCAGCGCTCAAAGTAAACTTCCTGTGAGAAAATTCGACATAAGTCCGATCATAAGTTTTCTTCAGACCTCTGAATTTTTGTCAGTAAACCTCTGGAGCCAACTCATAAGCTGTCAAAACAACCTTTTTGAACAGCTCATAATCAGAGGACTCCTCTGCAGACAAAGCAGAATAGGCTTGTTGAGCTTTACCTCATCCAACATCAGGGGCCAGTGTTCCTTTGGCCACTGACAACTCTCAGCTACCTTCTCCAATTTCATTGGAAATACTTATCAACCTCCTATTCTGAGTTCTGAGAAAACAGGCACCAGCTTTATCAACCTATATATATATATATATATATATATATATATATATATATATATACACATATATAAATAATGTCTTCCTTTCAGCTTTTTCCCTTTTACTCGGGAGTCGCCACAGTGAATCATATGATTCGCACGTTTGATTTGGCAGAGTAATTTGGCATTACGTCGGATGCCCTTCCTGTCACAACCCTTTAGCAAGGGACAGAAACACGCTGACAACTTTGCAGCCTACTCTTTACGAAGGTCAACAATGGTTCTTTTACATGCCTCTCACCATAGACAGTGAGAGACATGGCCCACCTTTGATAACCCAGTTAGCTGCACTGGGGGGTGACAGTTGACAATCTTTTGGAGAGTGGGACTCGAACCCCCAACCTTTGGATCAGCGATCCAGCGCCCTATACCACTAGACCACCACTGCCCCATATTTTTTATATATATATATATATATATATATATATATATATATATATATATATATACACATACATATACATACACACACACACACACACACACACACACACACACACACACACACTTTGCGCTGACTCTGAAATACACGGCCCCCAATTTATGAAATTAATCCATTCCAGAGCCCTTTTCGTATAGTGGGTATTTCGGAAGTAGGGGTCGCATCTTACATTTTAAGTGCCTTATTCGTTCCAAGGCTCCAGTCCTTGGACTGGATAAACCCCATAAACCCTTTAAAAATGATAAAAGTACACCAATTTTGTCTGAAATATGTGTTAAAAGTAAAAGAAAATTATTTATTAAACCATTTAAACATTTATTAACATAAACAATTTTATTAACATATTTATTAATTAAACCATTATTAAACATTTTTATTAACACACACACACACACACACACACACACACACACACACACACCTCTCTCTCTCCATCTCCCTTTCTCTCGTGTGCGCACTGCGGGCCACGCCCACAAGACGTGAATTCAAAGCGCATACCCGGCATTGACAAACTCACCATTAATTTGATTCCTTGAGGGGTCGGGATGCCAGATAAGCTAAAATTCACCCACATTTATTAAACATTTACTGAATTAAAGAACTTAAAAAACTAAACTCAAAACTCAAGCCTTACTCTCTCTCTCTCTCGTGTGCACACTGCGGGCCATGCACACAAGACATACATTCAAAGCGCACTCCCTGCTTGACAAACGGGATGCCAGATAAGCTCAAATTCACCCACATTTATTAAACATTTACTGAATTAAAACAACTTAAAAAAACTAAACTAAAACTAAAACATTATTCCTTCTCTCTCTCTCTCTCACCGTGCGCTGCGGGTCACGCCCACAAGACGTGAATTCAAAGCGCATTCCCTACTGACAAACTCAACTTTAATTTGATTCCTTGAGAGATCGGAATTCCAGATGAGCTCAAATGCGCCAACATTTATTAAACATTTACTGAATTAAACAACTTAAACAAACTAAACTAAAAACTAAAGAGTGAAGCTTCCTTCTGTCTCTATCTCGGAGGCCAGCGGGCGGTTTGTTGAGAGACAGCCAATGAGAGAGCAACTAGCGAAATTTTGATTGGCACGTTTGAATTTCTTTTCGTAAGAGGGGATTGTTTCGTATTTTGGGGACGGAAACTCAAGAAAATGTGTTTTGTAATCTGGGGATTTGTGTGTGTGTATGTGTATATATATATATATATATATATATATATATATATATATATATATATATATATATATATACATACATATGCACACACACACACACTCGTCCTTCTCAAAAAAATTAGCATATTGTGATGAAATTCATTATTTTCTGTAATGGACTGATAAAAATTAAACTTTCATATATTTTAGATTCATTGTACACCAACTGAAATATTTCAGGTCTTTCATTGTTTCATACTGATGATTTTGGCATACAGCTCATTAAAACCCAAAATTCCCATCTCAAAAAATTAGCATATTTCATCTGACCTATAAAAAAAGTGTTAATAATACAAAAAAGTCAACCTTCAAATAATTATATTCAGTTATGCACTCAATACTTGGTTGGGAATCCTTTTGCAGAAATACCTGCTTCAATGCGGCGTGGCATGGAGACAATCAGCCTGTGGCACTGCTGAGGTGTTCTGAAGGCCCAGGATGCTTTGATAGCGGCCTTAAGCTCATCCACAATGTCGGTTCTGGTGTCTCTCAACTTTCTCTTCACAGTATCCCACAGATAAAGTTTAATTTTTATCAGTACACTACAGAAAATAATGAACTTTATCACAATATGCTAATTTTTTGAGAAGGACTAGTATATACTCCGTTCCAGACAGCTGTTCGGATTCACATTTGTTCAGATACCCAATCCGCTTTTCCCATTACAAATAATGTAAATGGTCTTAATCCGTTCCATCATCTTTTGAACAGAAGTTAACAGTACCGTAACTTATACCATAGGACTGCAAATTAAGTGAAAAAAAATTATTGAAAACTGTCCACTATGTTATGGTCTCTGTTGTGAGAGACTCTAACTCTTCTGTCTCTCTAACAGTGACTACGATTTCCCCGTTTCATCTTTGAAAAAAGGTGCACTTTATTGTTCACACGGAAGGCATTAGAGCACGGGCACTAGAGCACTAGAAACACGAAAAGCAAACTAAAGCAGGAACTGGTGGAGCACAGTTTAGTTTGATTTCCGTGTTTCTCCGCATCTCTAACAATTTCTCTCTAGCTTCTCTCTGTTCGCCCTTCGGCTTCCCAGACCAGAAGAATGTGTGACTATTCTCCTTGAATCATCTGACATCAGAAAATCTGGTTTCCTGCAGCGCTGCAATGTCAACCTGGTAGCGAGCTAGTTCTTTAGAGATGAGCGCAGTTCTTCCTTCTGGTCGCGTACCATCAGTGTCAAGTAGAGTTCTGACATTCCATGAAGCCAGTATCAGTTCAGTATTCCTTTTTTTCTTTGTTGTCACACTGCTGTAGTGGATTCCCGTTGACAGCAGTTTGCCAGCCAGGAAATGTTGAACGAGCAAGTTTTAGTCCACCTTTTCTCGGATCCTCACCAGATTGGGGCAGGCAGTGCATCCCAAAAAAAAGGCTGCCTGGTCGTCGGGTCAGCTGCTTTGCAATGCTGTCATTTGTCAGCAAAAGCACGACCATCACACCTCGACCGCCTCTGTGCAGAGATCACGCTGCGGCTTCCAGTTCATCAAACCTGCCGGTTCACTCCATCACCATAGGACTTCGCCCAAATACCCTCCAAAACTTGGGCAAACGGTAGGAACTAGCAGCTTGCCCAGTACTGATAGCACCCTCTCCATTGGTAGCGGAAGTGCAGAGACAAGGTAAGATCAAGACAGTCTGCGCAGAAAAGCCAATCGCATTCGATGACTGGTGCCGGAACATAGTCACGTCCAGCATCGCCCTTGTTGACTGCGTCAGGACTGCGATGTTGGTTTCTGAACCGCACTTCGTCTGGACCTTCACCCAGGACCTGTTTGCCTTGGGTGACTCTACCAGGGGTATTATGCCCCCGACAACATACCCCCTTAGGATCATTAGGTCACACAAACCCCTCCACCACGATAAGGTGGCACTTCATGGAGGGGTGTGTGTGTGTGTGTGTGTGTATTATATATGTATGTATATTATACACACACACACACACACACACACACACACACACACACACACACACACACACCGTATTTGACGTAATAAGCCCCCCCTCGTGTTTTTTTTATCTCCGGTCTAATAACTGCCCACGTGTACAAAATGGTCGATCAAACTTACCAATTTTATTCGATCAGTCTCTGTAACAGTAAAATGAGGTGTTCATGTAAAAGTGAGTTTACTTGGTATTTCAAGACCCCCCCCTGCCACTGGGAAATGTCTATAATGTTCATCAGTAACAACACATTTGATTGTTCCGCCATGCTTTAAAAAAAAGGAAAATATTTTGCTGTGTTCTCTTGGTAAATGTCCAACAACCGATGAAACATTAGAAACTGCTACAGCAAAACTATCGGATGCTCTGAATGAATGGAGCCAATGAGCATTTTTGATTTTGATGAGCAATGGGCTATTTTTCACCAGATTCTCCTGCTCACTAGCTTCATAAATTTAAAAGACATTCCTGGCCATGGGCTTTTGTTTATGTTCATGCTGATTGGCTCAATGTGCCATGTGCTCATGTTGACAGGCTCGATTTTACTTCCAGGAAAATGTTTAAAGGGTGGAAAAAGTAAGAGGTCTTCTTTGTTTTTTAATTATACTTAATTATACTGTTTTCTGTTTATTTTCAGATTTCAAGTAAGTAGTTTGCTTGATACCACAAAATGAATAACACAAATACCATTAAAACTCTTTTATGGTTCTGTTATTATTCATGTTATCCCCCTCGATGGTAATAAGCACTTACCATTCCACTCCGCTGGTAACATTTTAATAAAAAAAAAAAAAAAAAAAAAAAAAAAAAAAAAAAAGTACACACACACGTGTGTGTGTGTGTGTATATATATATATATATATATATATATATATATATATATATATATATCTTCCTTGAGACTTTTATTTTTGTCTCATTCTTATTTGGTAAGTGTACACACAATTACTTCACGTATAAATAACGTATTCTTATTCTGATGTGGTCATACTTTTCATGCATGCTGATAAACATGCAGTACAGCATCCAATCACACACATACACACACACACACACGTATACTGACCTGGTAGAGCTGACACATGATGAGCACCGAAACCCACATAAAGTGAAACACGCTGTTGAGGAACATCCAGAACATCCAGGGGGAGCAAGATGAGATCTGAGTGATAAATATCCACAATCCATCTGTGTAGCTGCTGGAGCAGTGGAGCCTCCAGTCTAAGGAACATTAACAAAAATCAGCAATCATGTAATCACATTTAATTGTGTGTGTGTGTGGGGGGGGGGGTGCGCAGGTATGTTGGACTCACAGCAAATACAGCCATAGATCATCCAGCAGATCATGCACAGCAGGAAGAAGAGATAACCTATGAAGTAGCTGTGATTTCCACTTCCTGTATGAGAGTCACATTGAAGCAGTTGGCTAACACGGATCAGTCAGGAGTCAGAGATAGCAGTTATGTTTATTCTTTTTTAAGAAGAGGCTAAAACTCAGCCTCAATTGTCCTGTTACAAAACAGTGTTGTTGATCAGGTGTTAAAGATTTAGAATTCTTTTGAAATTAGGCTCAGCAGTCCTAGCTTCAGCAGTAAATTTTGAGAGATCAGAGGTTAAATTACACAACATTTTTATTTGCATCTCAGGTGAAATATAGATTTTTATTACAGTTCTTCTGAACCAATGTCGAATGGTCAGAGGAAAGAGATCAGGGCCTGGAATAATATAAAAAGGGTACAGGCACTGGAGATCAACATTGGGGTAAAAAGGTCAGTGTGTAACTTACCCACACAGTTTCCTACCCATGGGCAATGGTGATCAAACTTGGCAATGCATCGGTTACACACAGCACAGTGTTTGGACCTGATGGGCTTCCGTATCTACACATATCACAGCATGTGAAAGACAGGAAGTGGGGTGTGCGTTAATATCCATGTGTAACTGCTGTGTGACGGTACTCACTAAACACGTGCTGCAGAATATACTAAGATCCAAACTGCCTGATTCAGCCAGCTCCACTATAGTCTACACACAAACACACACATGCAAACAATGAGAGGATTATTCTTTAGAAACAAAAACAATACAGAATTTATGTGTATGCAAGGACAGGAGAAAGACAAGAAACCTTTTTTTTCTGTTCCTCTGTGGCTTTAATAATTCCAGGATCAGATTTCCAAGATTTGCCAAAGTTGTAGAAGAGTGCAAGACTATTAAGCAGGAAAGGCAGATGGATGGACACAAATGGAAGATGTGGGCGGGGTTAAGGAGTGTGACATAACCAAGATGCTCCAAAACTCCAACACAACAGGATATACTTCACAAAAATGTGAGAACAGTGTGAAGGTGGCCTGACTTTATTTTTTCCTGCAAAACAGTTTCCTGCAGAAACGATAAAAACTATAGAGTATGTGTGAAAGATATCATTCCAGAACCAGTAGAACCAAGTGATGTACATCCAGAACTTTGTGGCCAAATAAATACCCAGAGGAAGAGTACTGTGCATGGAGTGATCAAAAAAAGACCTGTTCAGAAACCAGAGAGAGAGAGAGAGAGAGAGAGCGTATTACAAATTAAATGAAAAAGGCTTACTGCTAATATCAATAGTATAAACACATGATTTGTGTGTCCATCTGTCTTACTTTGAGAGGAACTGCACAGTTATCCAAACTGCCGCATACATCAACCCTTTAATAAGCCATGAGTCGATATCCAGATCAGCGATAAATCCAACCAACCAGATCACAACAAATGGTGTGAAAAGCATTAACTTCTGTCTGAAATCCTACAATAAGTCAATAAATACAATGAAGCAGATGAATGAATTAATGATCTGGGACATTATACTTGGGTACAAAAACATTCTTCATGGCTACTATGAATATAATACAAAAACAAAATACAAAATTAAGACAAATAAACAAATTACACAAAGACTAATCTTGCTCTTAGGTTTCACAGGGTTTCTGTATCTATGTATCTTGAAGGAAATGGACTATGTCTTGGATTTGGCTTTCCCGTTGCAGGTTATTTGTAATTAAATAATTAAATTAACCTTGTCCGTTTTTAGACGTTTGAGGTACGATGGTGCATCATAACCCTTTGCCTGTCTTGCCTCTTGTAAGTGATTTATCATCCACATGTTTTTCCGTTGTTTGGCCAAGTCCAGCGCGGTCTCTCCCTAATACACACACACACACACACACACACGCACACGCACACACAAAGTATTATGATTAAACTGATCAATAATAAAAAAAACTAAAACAATATAGCAGGATGTATGCAAATAAGTTAAATGTGCATATACCTTAATGTTCTGTGAGTCTACATTAGCATTAGCTTCCAGCAGCAGGCTAATTACAGTGGTGTTTCCTGCAAGCACTGCCCAGTGCAGTGCTGTATTCTTATGATACTTATCTCCCAGATTCACAGAAACATTAAATGTTAACAACAGACGTGTTGGGTCCACACTAAATGGAAAAAAAATAGTCAGCATTTAGGAAAAGAAAGTAATCTGACAATCATTAAAAACTTTGAGAGAGAAATTTCTGTCTTGTTGGGAGGGAGTTTGTGAGTATACTCTGTGACTTTATAATATTATCAGCATATAGTTTTTATAGATAGTACTCCGGCACTGTAGAAAATGATGAGCTGCCATCTTGTCACACTCCACATGTGCAGCTCACTTCACAAAAGTAGACCAAATGCAGTTTAAGTAGGTTCTCCTATGGCTGTTTTATGAGTATAACCTGCATATTTAATCAATTATCAGCAATTAAAAACAGGCTGTACCCGCCTTCTGACAGAATGTCGGTTTGTAAAACATGGTTTCTGACAGCTCACGCAGTTTCTCATTCATGAGAATCACTCGGAAACACGACACACAGCGAGATCATTTACTCAGCTGCTTTTTCATATAAAAATTATGTTGATAAAAAGTGAAGTGGTTAAAATACCGGTTTACAGTTTTCATTCATGTTATAATAATGGCTACATAAATGATATCATGTCATTTTCATATAAAAAGAAAGCTTATATTTTCTACCTTTCAAAAACAATCATGCAAGATATAATAATATGATGAGAAACAGCGCCTTGTTGATGTTTAGACCCAAGTCTGCTCGCCTGCCCGAGGACAACTCGGGGCAAACATGGACACACTGAGCACAGAAGTGACAAACACCAAAAGACGTTAACGATCAAATATACAAAGAATTATGCACAAGAGAAAAATAATTGTTACCAAATTACATTTTTTCCCCCCTTGCATGAATCTTATAGCTAAATGTTGCATGAACATGAATATGATGGGATTATTACTGGAGACTTTTCTATTTTGATGGTGCTGAATGTACAGGTTGTTAAAAACGGAACACTTCATTGACAAATGTGACTGGTTCCATATTTGAACATGTTTGATGAAGTGGTGTTTTGTCCCGAATGGTTATTTCATATTTTAATATGCTGATCAACTGCAGTTAAGTTTAAAAGTTAAACATTTAAATAGTAGAGTTATAGGCTGTAACAAGCATTATTTATACACCAGGGATTTAGCTCAGTTGGTAGAGCATCCGCTTTATCCTCCGGAAGGCCGGAGTTCGAATTCGGCTGCGTCATACCATAAGACGTTAAAATTTGGGAGTTGTTGCTTCCTGCTTGCCGCTCAGCATCAAAAGGATAGAACAACGCAATACACAGTAGACCCTCGACATTCGCGGGGGTTCGGTTCCGAGCCCTCCTGCGAAGTGAGATAATCCACGTGTTCTGTACCCAGAAGTAAAACCCCATGTATTACGTCACATGCGCAAATGAGCAGCCAGAACTAAAATACTATGTATCTATTCCATGAGCCAAAATATGCGTCTGAAACACATTCTATAGACAGTCTTACAGTATTAATGTAGTAAAATGCAGTCATGATTAAGAAAAACTTTTTAATTTTTACACTTATTTTTATTGATGATAAAATATAAACATTATACAGCATATACTGTTGTAAAGCACTCGTTTTAAAGTCTTTTTCAATTATTATTCCAGTACATTACCTAAGTTGTTTGTGCGTGAGATTTTATGTTCTGTAGCATGTTTAACAAAAGATACCAAAAGGATAAACTTTATTACGCTTCATGTCCTTTTACATTGAACTTGGAGTGACGTCTCCAAGATGGCACTGCCTGAAGGCCATGTTGCGGAGTTCTCAGAGTCAAATTGTTTCTTTGTTCGTTTTAATTTGTATTATTTGTTTGTTCATGTTTTGCACTATGCTCGTCTATGATCGGTCGACCCTACTACAGCTATGAGCAGCTTCAGCTGCGGGCAACTAAGCACGCAACAACTATTTTCTATCTATTCTATGCTATGGCAGCTCAATGCTAGCGGTTAGCTAACGGTTACCGGCTAAGCCCAGGCGGAGTTCTCAGAGGCTTGGTTAGCACTTCCGGCCATACTACTTAATGTTCAGTCCCTGTGAAACAAGATGGAGGACAAGCTTCATGCTCAGATTGCAGCGCAGAGGGATCTACAGGACTGTGTTTCTGTGAAACATGGCTCGAGGAGAGAACACCCGGCCTTCAGCCCCTGCTATCCCAAGTGCCGGAGTCGTATTTCGGCCCCTTCCCGCCTGTGTTTCTTGTCCGCTGGGGTGCGGCTCGCACTGAGCTGCCAACCATAGCATATTGGCTCTGCTAGCCACATCCCGGCTAACAAGCCCAGTTGAGCGTGCTTAGTTATACACGCCCGAAGATACTCCGATCTTATAGCTGTATAGTGCAAAGCATGAAAAAACAAAACAACAAATAAAATTAACAAATTAAAACTAACTATAGCATGCAAGCTCCGCTTGTAGCATGCTAGCATGCTTAGTCATACACGCCCTTGCAGCTGTACCGGGCATAGTGCAAAACATGAACAAACAAAACAAATTAAAATGAACAAAGAAACAATTTGACTCTGAGAACCCTGCGACGTCGCCCTCTGGGCAGCGCCATCTTGGAGACATCACTCCAATGTAAAAGGACATGAAGAGTACTGTAATAAACTTGATCCTTTTGGTATCGTTTGTTAAACATACTACAGAACATAAAATCTCATGCATAAACATGAACTTAGGGACTGTACTAGAATAATAATTGAAAAAGATTTTAATACAACAGTTCAGAGAAAGTCTTATTTCTTCATAAGAGACATCCAGCGTTTTCTATCGTTTAGCCAGAGAAGACCAGCGTTTGAGTGGCATCATAGAGCTTAACTGGTAATTAAAACACAAAAAAAGGGCTCATTGACAACTTATGCGTGAATGAGTAAAAAGGGGTGGGACATCAGCTCAACCAATCAGCAGAAAGGAGGACAGCCATTAGCTGAATTTGAATCACGTGCCGGTTGCTGGGCAGACCGCGTGTACTCAAACCGCGAGTGTAAAACCGCGAATGGTCAAGGGCCTACTGTATTCTCATGCGCATTGAGCATATGCTTGTATGAATAATGAGCTATAAAAACATCAATATAATAATAATAATAATAATAATAATATTTATTTATACATTTGGTTGTCCAATCTTTGCTTTTATTAATAGAACTGATAAAATGATTGTTAATTGATTAAATTTAATTGGTTAAAAGGGGGAGGTTTTAAGCTGTATAATCGCTCAAACTTGATGCTAATGGCATCAATATTTCAGAAATTATGGCCAATTTACTTACACAAGTCAATGGACTTGCCAACTCTGCTATTTTGACAAGTCGAAAAAGTTAATTTTATAATGCAGATAACTTCAAAAACCGGAGTCAAACTCTATACAAAACTGTATAAGAAAAATGCAATAAGCATTAATGCAAAATGCAATCTTTTTTTTCATTTATTTGATATATGGCAAAAGTAATTTGCCATAGTAGTCAAATATATATAGGCTTGAAAATGCCCACCATTGTAGTAATGCCATGCTTATCACTTGAATGTGAATATCTCCAGTAAATGAGTATGGTGGACGCTCGGTTGAACTACAATGACGTAGCAATGCGTATCGGAAACCTGATAAGGTCAGTTGATGACAGGTCATGTCCACGGCGAGAGAGTGACGACTCCTAAAGAGGATCGCTACATCCAGCTGCAACACTTGGGGGACTGGTTTCGTCATGCTGCAACACCACCTGTATCTATACAAACGGGGGCCATGTACTATTGACTGTTGTGACTTTCAATTTTGGCAGGCTCCAGTCTGTTTTGTTGTTTTTAAAGTGCGTAATTTATTCATGACACTTTCGTCTGTTGTTTTTTAAGGCAAAGTGCTAAAGAAATTATTCATATTACAAAAATACAGTTTTGGATACCAGAAAAAAAAAAAAAATGTCGAAAATTATGGTCTCAAAGTTTTAATGACTGTCAGGGTAGATGACACACACACACACACACACACACACACACACACACACACACACTTTAGCACACCTGTGTGTGCGATAAGCTGCCCACATTAGAGGAGTCATTCCGTTCTGATCCATCATATCAACATCCTGCAGTGACACAGACAGAAAGCAAATATCTATTTCATTCCGAATACTGACATTCATATCAATCATCTGCAAGCTCATGGGCTAGTCTATTGGAGCAAATCAATCTCTGACCTGATCGGTATACTTCCACGTACACTAAGACAATGTACCCTGCAACAAGCATCTGATTCACAAATGGACTGTTAACAGTGAAAAATGAACTTGTATTCCATAGAAACCTCTAGTGGTACTACTATATGAGTCCAGATTCTCAGATATACAACCTCTGGCCAAAATCATTGAATTACTACTCTTGGAAGACGTGCATTTAATTGTTTAATTGCATAGAACAAAATAAATAA
Source organism: Plotosus lineatus (assembly GCA_024760905.1). Taxonomy (NCBI): domain Eukaryota; kingdom Metazoa; phylum Chordata; class Actinopteri; order Siluriformes; family Plotosidae; genus Plotosus; species Plotosus lineatus. The sequence continues at coordinate 123,578 of CM045733.1, forward strand.
ATAAATCACAGACATCCCACAAAATTTTCATTTAACATTCCAAACTTCAGGTTTAATGAAACACACAAAAGAAAACTGTAGTCAAATGCAGCTGTTTTGACATATCAAACAGAGGAATATGACAAAATATGCAATCACTCAATTTGGAGTAACATATTATGGATTCACCATGTACTTTGCAGTTCTAAAGTAACGAACTCTAAAGTAAAGGTACTCGATTACATCTGCTAATTCGTCTGAGGGGAGTAGAGAGAAAGACCGCACACCTTAGTGAGCTGTTGAACCAAGCTGATTGACATAAATCATGGCTCTGACAATTGAAACAAAGGAGAAGATTATAAAACTTCTTGAAAGTAAATCTTTACATCATGTCACAAAAGATGTTGTTTGTTCTCAGTCTGCGTAGCTAAAATCTTGACTGAGTTAGAATCAAATGGGAACCATGTAAAAGGGGAGCGTACTTGTGGACCAAAAAAGACATCAAAATGTCAAGATGGAAAACAAAGCAATATGGCTTGAAAACAGAAAATGCACAAGAAAACAAATGAGGAACAAATGGGCAGAAAGTGGAGTCAATTTCTGTGACCGAGCTGTCAGAAATGTGATTTACATACTGAAAAGACAAACAAAAGGTTTCAGTTGGCTAAAGGAAAGCAATCTTGAATTGTAGATGACTGGATGAGAATGACATTCAGTGAAGAATCACAAACCTGCGTCAGGCAACTTTTGTTTGTTGCCATACCAATAAAATTTATATAAGAAAACAACCTGAAGGAACATGGAAATTTCCTCAATCATTAATGTCATGGGGTTGTGTATCAAGTGAAGGTATGGAAGAGATGGTCATTGCATCCTCAATAAATGCACAGGTTTATATTGAGACTTTGGACACTTTCTTATTCCATCAATTGAAAGGATGTTCTGTGAAACCATTTTTCAGTAATGATAATGCATTGAGCCATCGGGCAAAAGCTATAAAAACTTTCCTTCAAGAAAGACATAATGTCAATGATATGACCTGCAAATAAAGATAAAGAGATAAAGATACGAGATAAAGATAGAAATGAGACGATGAAAAATCAGTTTAGCAGCTCTTTGTTTAGAAGCAATTATAAAAGAAAATATAAAAAAAGAAAACTGAGGAATTATATACTAAGCTATACATGTATATTCAAACATACACAGAATGGTGAATGATGTGTCAAAGGTGCCTGACATAGACCGATTAAGAGGAGTAGAACTCTTAATAAGATGTCTGTCTGTCTGTCTTCCTTTCGGCTTTTTCCCTTTTACTCGGGAGTCGCCACAGTGAATCATCTGATTCGCACGTTTTATTTGGCAGAGGTTTTTACGTCGGATGCCCTTCCTGTCACAACCCTTTTTAAGCAAGGGACAGAAACACGCTGACGACTTTGCAGCCTACTCTTTACGAAAGTCAGCAATGGCTCTTTTACATGCCTCTCACCATAGACAGTGAGAGACATGGCCCGACTTTGATAACCCAGTTAGCTACACCTTGGGGGGGGGGGGAGACAGTGACAACCTTGTGGAGACCTATACCACTAGACCACCACTGTCCACTAGAACTCTTAAGATGCATGGTGCGAAAATGTTACGTTCGAGACCTGCTCTAATCATGACTATTTCACTGTCCAAAAAGATGGTCTGAATTATGTTTATTCATTTATATAGTCAGTGTGTGTGATGTTAGTGGGATGACACATTTAACAGCTGTAGCTCACAGGTAAAAGCTGTACTTTATTCTGCTAGTTTTTGTTTTTAGGTTGGAATATTAAATGAAAACACTTTTGTTGCAATGTCTGTGATTGTTTTTTTTGTTTTTTTTTACACAACTAAATAAACATCTTCCAAGAGTGATGATTCCATACATTATACTGAGCACCTCTGCATGTGTGTGTGTGTGTGTGTGTGTGTGTGTGCTCGCACGCACACACACAATTACCTGTCCTTTAGCAATGAGATAAGCAACAATGGAAGTGTGGCCAAACTGAGCTGCTAGGTGGACACAGGTGCAGCCTTCACCGTCAATCAAAGATGGATCCGCCCCAAGTTTCATCAGCTGAACAACCATAGATAGATGACCCTGCCTGAAATGGACAGCATACAGAACATAGCATGTACCCTATATTATAACAAAATTTACAAAGATACAAAAGAAATTATTGTGATAACTCACCTGGTAGCCCAGTGTAGTGGTGTAGAATTCAGATCTCCTCCCAGCTGGTCTACAATTGCTCCCTTTGATATATAGTACCTGTAAACAAACCACAAAACATTATATGCCAAGAGTAAAACATGCACATACACACATGCGCACACACCACATGCACAGAGAGAGACAGAGAGAGAGAGAGAGAGAGAGAGAGAGAGAGAATGTAACTCACTTGACCAAGTCGATGCGGTTGTTAATAGCAGCCCAGTGTAACAATGTGACATTTTCTTTATCAGGTTGGCGAACATCGTACCCTGCTTCTACAAGCTCACGACACCGTTCAAATATACCATACCTACACACACCAATCAAGGTCAGGCAAGAATTATTTAAACTAGTCATCAACACCTAATTCATTATGTTACACTCACTGTGTGGCTTTAACTATGTCCCAAGTGCTATAGTCATCCACATGATTCTTGCGGCTTACATTCTCACTGTAGCCGTGATTATAGTGACTCTGAGGCTTCAACTCCTGGAGAGAGAGATGGGGGAGATTCTTAGATAATGCTTAAGTGTAGGTAAATAATTGTCACTAATGTCCACAGCAATAACATGACCAGTTTCATATTATATCAGGTATATATATCTCCTTTTAAACACAAAAAATGCTCATATCTTGGTGTTTAAAGATGAGTGCTGAAATGAATGTGCATGTTTTGCTCATACGCACATCTCAGTCCTACATTGTGGGACTGCTGGATTTGGTGTGTGACATTAAAAATGTCCACAAAGATTAGCAGTGTGGGTTCTAGAGCCAGTACCTAATCTGAGATAAGATACTGGACAGGCTCTTTCCTCATTTTGTGTTCTTGTAGACTTGTAAAACATCATTACTCACAGCCCAAGCACTGTTCCAATTCACATTGTACATCTTGTCCAGTACAGTCCAAATTAATGGACGTGTTCCCTTTAGGTAATATTATTTGTGAACATGGTATTAATAGCCATACCACATCTATTTTTCAACAGTCTTGTTGCAAAAACCTGACCTGTCCAGAGGAAATCATTTTATGAATGTTAAAAACTGATAGATAATCTAAAGCAGTGTTTCCCAACCCCTGTTCCGCAGCACATTAGTGTGCCGTGAGAAATCATCAGGTGTGCCGCGGAAGATTAACCAATTTCACTTAACGTGTAGTAACAGTGCTGTTCGTTCTGCTAGAGGGCAGTATCATTTTTGTTCCGTGGTGTGCCTCGTGATTTTTCTAATGTAAAAGGTGTGCCTTGGCTCAAAAAGGTTGGGAAACACTGATCTAAAGTTCGCAGTAGATTGTGGTCTTTATTTCAAGACACTGACGTTCTATTAGAATCGACAACGCACCTGATTTTCATGGAAGATCAATTTATTGGCTGAGTAATAGGGGTAGAGTTCTGAAATTTCACATACATGGGTCTGCAAAATAAAATGGTGCTCAGCGTGGAAGACTCGCGGAAGCAAAACCGTTATGTATGTTCAAATATGTTCAAAAGCACGTTCACAGAAAAATTTTCAGAGAGTATTCCCTTTGGTTTCGTGATCTTTCCTTTTGTACCGCAAGTGCTCCTTAACTTATCCGCAAGTCTTCCCTCCTCTTCTGTATGGTCAAAAGCAGTGAAGAGAGCTCCTCTACACACCACACACCATCAGCACCATCAGAAGCAGCATCAGACCGAGCGCTTACTGGGTGCTTTGCCCCTCACTTTGGCTGTGCGCACACGTGATCATCGGCATGAGGAGGATGATCATGCAAACCCGATTGAAGTCCATTTATGGCACACCGTGAGTATTTCACCTTCTTCTGATTCACTGCTGATTGTGGTTTGGATCAGGTCTGCATGATGATCTTCCTCATGCCAATGATCACGTGCGCGCCGACGGAGTAGAGAGCACGCGGCCTTACAATAAATGATCGAATACAAAGCAGGGTTCAGAGATCAGCACATCTTACACACATCTTCAAGTGCATGCTTTCATCCAGCACAGACTCGATCAGCGGGATTCTTCGTCTTCTTTTCCTTTCGGCTGTTCCCTTCAGGGGTCGCCACAGCAAATGATCTGCCTCCATCTCTCCCTATCCTCTGCATCTTCTACTCTTACTCCAACGACCTTCATGTCCGCCTTCACCGCATCCATAAATCTTCTCTTTGGTCTTCCTCTGGGCCTTTTGCCTGGTAGTTCCAACCTCAGCATCCTACGACCAATATACTCACTATCCCTCCTCTGTACATGTCCAAACCATCTCAATTTAGCCTCTCTGACTTTGTCTCCAAAACATCTAACATGTACTGTCCCTCTGATGTACTCATTTCTGATCCTATCCATATTGGGGAGTGGTAATAAAGCCCGGATGATGCTCTGAAACGCACCACACACCGAATAGATGAACCAACCTGAAGGGAGAAGAACAGAAATCTTCACCATATCTGAAGCTAATGCTTTGAAATGAAGCACTAGGGCTTTATTTATTTATTTACTTTTACCTGGCCATCAAATAGAATAAGCTATTGTAGATTGCAGGGCATATGTGCATGCAAAGGCTCACAGGCTGCAGTGTTTGGTAAGTGACAGGAGGCGCGTTCCAAGTTTTGACAATCAGCTGGTTCATGCAAGTCTTTCCAAATCTTCATTCAGTGATTGTAGCCTACTCCTCGTCATTTTTTTTCTCCTTTTCACCATCTTCTTAGTTGAAAGGGTTCGATTTGCACAAATGAGCTGATCAAAAACGAGGGAAATATACCCCTTTACCCAAAAACAACTTGCGCAGGCTGTTACATATAATCCAATAAAATTAGAGTTTCAAGGTATCAGGCCCTCCCGCACACTGCAGTACAGAAAGGATTGGCTCTCCGCTGCGCACCACAGTGACAAGTGGAGTGGAAAATAGATGTATTGATTAAAATGCGTGAGAATTATATGTTTTTGTTTTATTTGATGGCTTTTTCTGTATTTTTATTTAAATAACAGCGGAATTATTATTAGTTATTCTGTTGAGAAAGGCCATCTGATTTATCTGAGAGCCAGATGCAGTCATCAAAAGAGCCACGTCACTTTTAATCACTGTGGTTTGAACTTGTGTGGATGGTTTTTAGTCTGGAAGGATTTACTGAGTTGCAAATAAAAGGAGCATATAGACATTATTGATATTAAACAAATTAACATATGTTAAATTTTAAATTTATTGTGCATTTTAAGCATATTGTAAAATATAAACATATAGTACTTTAATAAATATCTTGTAAATTACAAACATATAGTACATTCTAAATATCTTGTAAACTACAAACATATAGTAACATATTGTAAATTATAAACATGTAGTAAACATATAGTAAACTTATTGTAAATTACAAACATTAAATTTGAAATTAATTTTACATTATATACATATTATTAAGTCATAAAAATGAATGAGAAAATGAGCTTCCTTGGTCGAATCCACGTGTGTACAGGCGGAATCAGGAGCTAATCCTTTGATGTTTGCAGATTTTGTCCACGTTGAAACATGGTTATGCCGGCTATTCCTCAGTCATTCCATGTTGAATGTGAACGTTCCGCTTGCATTCGGCAATCATTCAGTGGGTCTTCTTTCTAAAAAGTAGTGCCGTGGTCGTTCCTTGAGTGCTCCATACTTTCCGTGAACATCAGGCATGTGATTTGACCATCACCAAAATATCTGAAAATCAGCCAGAAATCTGGGGGGGTGCAGTCGGGTCCAGGGTGAAACCCTGGTTGGGGGGGGGAGCAAAGGCCCCCCGAAGCTCCTAGGTTTTAAGCATTTCAGAAGGTGAAAAAGGCTATTTCATGACACTGAAAGAGCTCTAGAAAGTTTAATTTCTAATCTACATATGCATACTGTACCTCAACTTGTGGGTTTATCATGTGGGATTCCAACACTAATCAAACTGTCACGGTCACAAATCAAATAGTCACTCTTATAGACACGTCCTGCCTCACAACACTACTATCAACAGTCATTGTCTTTTAACACAATCTGGAAACAAACTATACACATGACATGCTATACATGACATAAGTTTTTTGAATTAATGTGTCTTTGTCTTTAGTGTTTTAGCATGGCACTTTCTTGCTTCCTTTGGTGCAGCCTGAACTGTCCTTCTGGAGGCTGCCTGAGAAAGTTTGTTGTTCTGGATGTTGAAGCGTTTCGGTCGAGTCTCAGATTCATAGTTTTACATTTCCAATATTAAAGGGGTATTTACACGAGCACACACTCCCGCTGCTGTTTTGAAACAGTGAATAACAATGCCTATTTACAGAAGTGAATTACAAAACACTGGTGAGCTTATGCGGCAATAATTTATTTATTCTAAACAGCAGAAAAATGATTCAGTCGGCTCATTTGATTCAGTTCACGGAGTAAATACGTGAACGTCCAACACCTAAAACATGCATGCATTCACAATAATTTGAAAGATATAAGCGGAAACTAGACAAGAAAATTCTCAAACATACTTCAAAATTAACTACTCGATCGGCGACAGGTACTGGTTGTTTCACTGGGTCTTTTCTTTGCAAAGAAGTTTCTGTCAAACGGCAAACCAAGGGTGAAGTCCGTAGGGTTCTGGAATCTTCCAGCAATTGAATAATTTGTTTTCCTTAATTCCAGTTTTTTGACATGTTTCTTGCTTTTCGCGTGGCTGTCAAACACCTTAAAACCCCTTCCACCGTAGTCGATAGTGTTGTTACACCACGTACACAATGCCTTCCCAAATCGATCGATTTTGTGGAAGTAGTCACCGAACAATTTCGTCACCTTTTTACCTACGAATGCTACGGTTTCTTTTTCCATCCATTCCCACCTAAAAATGTTTTTCACACCTTTATCTATTTCTTTAATTTGAGCAGAATCTTTTCTCTCAATCACCGACATCCTTCTGATCAGCAGTAACGTTTCAAGAGGTCATAACGTCATGGTCTTAAGTGAGGTCTTAAGTGAGGTCTTAAGTGAGGTCTTAAGTGAGGTCTTAAGTGAGGTCTTAAGTGAGGTCTTAAGTGAGGTCTTAAGTAAGGTCTTAAGTAAGGTCTGAAGAAAGGTCTCAGGAGAGGTCACTTTAAGCCAAACTCGGAACGGAATAAAAGTGGAAAAGAGACAGAGAGAGAGAAGGAATAACGCTTTAGTTTTTTAAAATTGTTTAATTCAGTAAATGTTGAATAAATGTGGGTGCATTTGAGCTTATCTGGAATCCCTCAAGGAATCAAATTGAAGTTGAGCTTGTCAAGCAGGGAATGCGCTTTCAATTCCACATGTTCTGGGCGTGGCGCGCGAGAGAGAGCGATATATATATATATATATGATTTTCTGAGTAGATCCTTCCGTAGGAGAGTGCTCAATACTTTTTGGTAGAGCAAATAACAAAAATAAAAGTACAGGACAAAGACTTTCTATTGAAACTCCATTTACTCGAAACAGATCTGTAGTGATAAATGGAGTTTCAGTAGAAAGTCTTTGTCCTGTCCTTTTATTTTTATTGTATATTTTATATATATATTTATATATAGATGGTGAGAGAGAGAGAGGTGTGTGTGTTGATAAAAAGGTGTAATGGTTTAATTAATAAATATGTAAATAAATGGTTTAATATGTTAATAAAATGTTTAAATTGTTTAATAAATAAATTTTCTTTTACTTTTAACACATATTTCATACAAAATTGGTGTACTTTTATCATTTTTAAAGGGTTTAAGAGGTTTATCCAGTCCAAAGACTGGAGACTTGGAACGAATTAGGCGTTTAACATGCAAGATGTAATCCCTACTTACAAAATCCCCGCTATATGAAAATGGCTCTGGAACGGATTAATTTCGTAAGTTGGGGCTTACTGTACTGTTGTAAAGCACTAGTATTCAAGTCTTTTTCGATTATTATTCCAGTACAGTATCCAAGTTAATGTTTGTGCGTGAGATTTTATGTTCTGTAGCATATTTAACAAACGATACCAAAAGGATAAACTTTATTACACTTCATGTCCTTTTACACTGAACTTGGAGTGACGTCTCCAAGATGGCGCTGCCTAGAGGGTGACGTCGGAGTTCTCAGAGTCAAATTTTTTCTTTGTTCATTTTAATTTGTTTTATTTGTTGTTTTGTTTGTTCATGTTTTGCTCTATGCTCATCTATGACCAGTCGACCCTAGACATTGACAGTACTTACGCATGTGTTCTGCTCATACACGCTCCATGACAATAATAACAGTGTGGCGGAGTTAAGTGACGCTAACGCTAACCCCTTATCATGGAGAAACGAATGAATGAATGTGCTACGTCGACTGCCCAAACCAAAGTAAAAAAAGAACTGCGGTTCTTTTAAGTTGGAATGGCTATCAGAGTATGTGCAAATAGAAGAACAAGCGGTGAAACTGGGTGAGATCTTTTCTTTTTCAAGTGAAAAAGGTCTGCTCTGCAAAACATGCAGTGAAGGTGAAGTTGAAAGCGAGTTTCCTGATGGAAAAATATGGACTAAATGGAAGCTGGACCACCTCAAAGCGACACATTCAGCAGAAATGACTAGATCATTTATGGGTAGTAGAAATGCTAATAAAAGACAATGTATCACAAGCTACAGCACACGTCATTGTGGAAAATGTGAATGTTTTAATGTGAACAAAATGTTATGTCTGAAAGGTGTGTATGTTTCATTTCTTCCAGAGCAAGACCCTCACCCAGGCCAAAACTGGACCTCGCCGGCCTAAGCCAAAGCAGGACTCTCACATAACATACTACAAATCTCACAAACGATCTTCAAATCAATGAGTTTTGTCTTTTTCATTTTAAGTGGGCCAAATGAGTTTTAGTAAAAATTAAACTAATGGAAATTGCTGTTGTAATTTGATTATTTTAATAAGCCATGAAACTTTCTATGATCCCAGGTGTGGTACTGGTGAGTGGCCACAGCGAGCACTTCTGATGTTGCTCACAGTGGTCCTCAGTGTGCTCAGGGAGGTTGTCTGTATTCCCAGACATATGAAAAATTAGAGGGAACATCGGTTAGGATGATAAGATAAAGTACACGAAGCAACAGATGAAAGAAATATAGTGTGGAGGTTTTGTTGAGTGGGGGAAGAAAACAGATCTAGTGTTAGATAAACTAGATCAGTTGATAGTAAAGGAAACCAAGTGGTGGTCAGACATGTATACAGTCATCCCTTGAATATCGTGAATAATGTGGCCGCGATATTCGAAAAAAAACGCAAAATAGGAATGCCCCTCTCATTTCTACCATGTTGTCTCATTTCTATATGTGTTCGCGTCTGTACAATATCAAGAAGTGTATATTAAACGTTACACAGCTATATGCATGTGTAAAATACTGTGATGTATTAATATTTAAATAGAATTTATATATAACTACTTGTACTCACCTGTGACAATAGCTCTTCTACGCGGTGCAGGACGTTCACAAACACAACAGTATAAGATCACAAAATCCCACAGGAATGTGCGAGGCAACAGCGTCACGCGTCTAAGCCAATCAGCTTGCAAGATTGAGTTGAGTGGGCGGTCCCTGCCTGAACTGGGGAGGAGGGGCACTTCGGTCTGTCATTTGTAAACAATGGACGCAGCCTGCCTTGGGTCCCTGCCTTCCGCTTGCTTACATGCGAGTTTCAGCGCAAATTTTAAATTTTTTTAAATTTTATTTTTTGTTAAAATATCACGATGTACCAAGACCGCGATGCTCAAATCACGAAGTGGCAAGGGATGACTGTACTGGAGTCGCATGAAATCCTGTGACTGGAGAGGGACGACTGAAAACAATATCCAAGGGACTCCCTCCTTTGTGTGTCAGAACATTTGTTAAAAGTTAAAGAAAAGGAGTAAAGAGGGAGAAGGCAAGAAGATTGGAACTTGTCAAGAAGGGAGATTAAAGTACCCCAGAAGAGTGAGAGGGGTGTTGCCAGTCGGGAAAGTGCTGAGGAGTATGTCCATTTCTTCTAGAAAGTGTCCTAGGGTTCCAAGCAGGGCGGTAAATGAAGAGGAGCTTGATTGGAGAGGGGATTTTTACTTTGTGCAGTTCAAAGGAGGAGATGGCTTGAGACAGAGAGAGTGGAGTGAAACACCAATTCCAAGATAGGAGTAGACCTGTACCACCACCTCTCCTAGTTACTTGTGGAGTATAAGAGAAAACAAACTGAGGAAAGAGCTGCTGGTATAGCAGAGTTATGTGAGGAAATTTGGGTTTCAGTTCGTGCAAGAAAGTTAAAAGAATGGTGAGAAGTAATGGTGGAGGCGAAACCAGCCTTTTTCATAGCAGATTGGCAGTTCCAGAATCCTCCTGACACCCTTGTATGAGTCTGCGAAATCAGTGAAGTGTAGGTAAGGTTTGAGTCCTCTGGCTTGTTGGTATGATCTAAGTCTGAGAAGTGAGAACAATAATGGATTTAAAGCACATGGCTGCATTCTAGTTTATATTCAAGACCTCAGGCCTGATAGAACATCCTCAACAAAGGCAAGGAAACTTAATTTACCACTATTCAACGGACTTCTTTTAACAAATGGTCTGTGTTGCTACCCGCTACAAATGTCACATTTGTAGCAGAGGATATCTTCAATACAGTGGTGCCTCGGTACTCGACCATAATTCATTCCCGACGGCTGGTCGAATTCCGAATCCGCTTTTCCCATTACAAATTATATAAATGGTCTTAATCCGTTCCGTCAGCTTTTGAACAGAAGTTAACAGAACCGTAACTCATACCACAGGTCCACAAATTAAGTGGAAAAAATGATTGAATACAGTACACTACAGTGCTATGAAACAGTATCTGAACCTTTTGGAATTTCTCACATTTCTGCATAAAATTACCATCAAATGTGATCTGATCTTTGTCAAAATCACACAGATGAAAAAACAGTGTCTGCTTTAACTAAAACCACCCAAACATTTATAGGTTTTCAGATGTTAATGAGGATAGCATGCAAACAAGGACAGAAGGGGGAGGAATAAGTAACTGAACCCTCTGCCTAAGGAGACTGAAAGAGCAATTGAAACCAATTTTTACCAAACAATTTAAGTCAGGTGTGTGCCCAATCACTGATGAGTGGCTTAAAGCTGCCCTGCCCACTATAAAACACACACCTGATAAGAATTGTCTTGATGAGAAGCATTGTCTGATGTGCACCATGGCTCGCTCAAAAGAGCTGTCTGAAGACCTGCGATCAAGAATTGTTGATTTGTATAAAGTTGAGAAAGGACACAAAACCATCTCTAAAAGTCTGGATGTTCATCAATGGACAGTCAGAGAAGTTGTCTACAAATGGAGAGAGTTTGGCACTGTTGCTTCTCTCCCAAGGAGTGGCCGTCCACCAAAGATGACGCCACGAGTTCAGTGCAGAATACTCAGAGGTAAAAAAAAAAAACCGAGAGTGTCTGCTAAAGACTTACAGAAATCACTGGCACAGTCCAATATCTCTGTGCACACATCAACTATCTGTAAAAAATGGCCAAGAATGGTGTTCATGGGAGGACTCCAAGGAGGACGCCACTGCTGTCTAAAAAAAACATTGTTGCTCGTTTAATGTTCGCAAAAAGGCACTTGGACACTCCACAGAAGCTTTGGCAAAATATTTTCTGGAGTGATGAAACCTAGGTTGAATTGTTTGGGAGGAACACACGTCATGTGTGGAGGAAAAATGGAACAGCTCACCAACATCAACACCTCATCCCCACCGTGAAGCATGGTGGAGGGTGCATCATGGTTTGGGGCTGTTTTGCTGCCTCGGGGCCTGGACAACTTGCAATCATTAATGGAAAAATGAATTCAAAAGTTTATCAGGATGTTTTGCTGGAAAACCTGAGGCCGTCTGACAGACAGTTGAAGCTAAAAAGAGGATGGATGCTGCAACAAGACAATGATCCAAAACAAAGAAGTAAATCAACTTGAGAATGGTTTCAGAAGAACAAAATACACATTCTGTAGTGGGCAAGTCAAGGTCCAGACATGAACCCCATTGAGATGCTGTGGCATGACCGCAAGACAGCGATTCATGCCAGACATCCCAGGAATCTGACTGAACTACAGCAGTTTTGTAAAGAAGAATGGGCCAAGATTAGTCCTGATCGATGTGCCAGACTGATCTGCAGCTACAGAAAGCGTCTGGTTGAAGTTATTGCTGCCAGGGGGGGGCACAAAATATTAAATGTGATGGTTCAGTTACTTATTCCTCCCCCTTCTGTCATTGTTTGCACGCTATCCTCATTAAAATATGAAAACCTATAAATGTTTGGGTGGTTTTAGTTAAAGCAGACACTGTTTTTTCATCTGTGTGATTTTGACAAAGATCAGATTACATTTGATGGTGATTTTATGCAGAAATGTGAGAAATTCCAAAAGGTTCATATACTGGAGGACGAGATCCTCCCGGAATATCTCAGAGCTCTGGATGTTGCAGGACTGTCTTAGTTGACACCTCTCTGCAACATCGCGTGGTCATCAGGGGCTGTACCTCTGGATTGGCAAACTGGGGTGGTGGTCCCAATTTTTAAGAAGGTGGACCGGAGGGTGTGTTCCAATTATCGGGGAATTACACTCCTCAGCCTACCTGCGAAAGTCTATGCAGGGGTACTAGAGAGGAGGATCCGACCGATAGTCGAACCTCGGATTCAGGAGGAACAATGTGGTTTTCGTCCTGGCCGCAGCACTCTTGACCAACTCTATACGCTCCACAGGATTCTGGAGGGGGCATGGGAGTTTGCCCAATCTGTCCACATGTGCTTTGTGGATTTAGAGAAGGCTTTCGACCGTGTCCCTCGAAATATCTTGTGGGGCGTGCTCCGAGAGTACGGTGTTCCGGATCTGTTGCTACGAGCTATTCGGTCGCTGTATCACCGGAGCCAGAGTTTGGTCCGTATTGGTAACAGCAGGTCGGAATCGTTTCCAGTGGGAGTTGGAGTCCGCCAAGGCTGTCCTTTGTCACCGATTCTGTTCATAATTTTTATGGACAGAATTTCTAGGCGCAGTTGAGGCGATGAGGGGTTCTGGTTTGGTGGCCGTCGGATATCGTCTCTGCTTTTTGCGGATGTTGTTGTCCTTTTGGCTTCATCAAGTCGGGCCCTCCAGCTCTCATTGGAGCGATTCACAGCGGAGTGCGAAGCAGCCGAGATGAAGATCAGTACCTCCAAGTCCGAGGCCATGGTTCTCAGTCGGACAATGGTGGAATGCACCCTCCGGGTCGGGAATGAGGTCCTGCCCCAAGTCTAGGAGTTTAAGTATCTTGGGGTCTTGTTTACGAGTGAGGGAAGGATGGAGCGAGAGATCGACAGACGGATCGCTGCATCCTCTGCCGTTAAGCGGTGCCTGTACCGGTCCGTCGTGGTGAAGAAGGAGCTGAGCCGCAAGGTGAAGCTCTCAATTTACCAGTCGATCTAGGTTCCAACCCTCACCTATGGTCACGAGTTTTGGGTAATGACCGAAAGAACAAGATCACGGATACAAGCGGCTGAAATGAGCTTTCTTCGCCGGGTGGCGGGGTTCTCCCTTAAAGATAAGGTGAGAAGCTCCGCCATCCGGGGAGAGCTCGGAGAAGAGCCGCTGCTCCTCCGCATTGAGAGGGGCCAGTTGAGGTGGCTCGGGCATCTGGTTAGAATGCCCCCCAGACGCCTCCATGGTGTGGTGTTTCGGGCATGTCCAACCGGGAAAAGACCCCGGGGTCGACCTAGAACACGCTGGAGGGACGATGTCTCTCGGCTTGTCTGGGACCGCCTCGGTGTCCCCTCGGGAGAGTTGGAGGAAGTGGCTCAGGAGAGGAACGTCTGGACCTCTTTGCTAAGGTTGCTGCCCCCGCGACCCGACCCTGGACAAAGCGGAAGATGATGATGATGATTGTCGATAGAACGTGTTTAAGAAGCATAATTTCTTCTTCATTTCCTTTCGGCTCTTCCCTTCAGGGGTCGCCACAGCGAATCATCTGCCTCCGTCTCACCCTGTCCTCTGCATCATCATCTTCTCTTACACCAACGACCTTCATGTCCTCCTTCACCACATCCATGAATCGTCTCTTTGGTCTTCCTCTAGGCCTTCTGTCTGGTAGTTCCAGCCTCAGCATCCTATTACCAATATACTCACTATCCCTCCTCTGTACATGTCCAAACCATCTCAATCTAGCCTCTCTGACTTTGTCTCCAAAACATCTTACGTGGGCTGTCCCTCTGATGTGCTCATTCCGAATCCTATCCATACTCGTTACTCCCAACGAGAACCTCAACATTTTCATCTCTGCTACCTCCAGCTCTGCCTCCTGCCTTTTCCCCAGGGCCACCGTTTCTAAACCATACAACATCGTTGGCCTCAACACCATCTTGTACACTTTTCCTTCCTTTCATTCTTGCCGATACCCTCCTATCACACATCACACCGGACACTTTTCTCCAACCATTCCAACCTACCTGCACACGCTTCTTCACCTCTTTTCCACACTCTTCACTGCTCTGGATTGTTGAGCTTAAGTACTTAAAATCCTCCACCTTTCTTATCTCTGCTCCCTGTAACCTCACCGTTCCTCTTGGGTCCTTGTCATTCATACACATGTATTCTGTCTTACTGAGGCTAATCTTCATTCCCCTCCTTTCCAGGGCATACCTCCACCTCTCTAGATTTTCCTGCACTTGTTCTCTGCTCTAAATACAGATCACAATGTCATCTGCAAACATCATAGTCCATGGGGAATCTTGTCTAACCTCGTCTGTCAGCCTGTCCATCACCATAGCAAACAAGAAGGGGCTGAGAGCTGACGCTTGATGCAGTCCCACCTCCACCTTGAACTCTTCTGTCACACCGACAGCACACCTCACTACTGTCTTACATCTCTCATACATGTCCTGCACCACTCTAACATGCTTCTCTCCCACTCCAGACCTCCTCATGCAATACCTGAGTTCTTCTCTCGGCACCCTGTCATATGCTTTCTCCAGATCCACAAAGGCACAATGCAGCTCCATCTGACCTTCTCTGTACTTCTCCATTGACATCCTCAAGGCAAACACTGCATCTGTGGTGTTCTTTCTTGGCATGAAACCAAACTGTGGTTCACAAATGCTGACCTCTGCCCTTAGTCTAGCTTCCACTATTCTTTCCCATAACTTCATCGTATGGCTCATCAACTTTATCCTTCTGTAGTTGCCACAACTCTGCACGTCTCCCTTGTTCTTAAAAATGGGCATCAGCACACTTCTCCTCCATTCCTCTGGCATCCTCTCACTCTCTAAAACCTTGTTGAATGTTCTAGTCTGAAAATCTACTGCTACCTCTCCTAGACACTTCCATACCTCCACCGGTATGTCATCAGGACCAACTGCCTTTCCATTCTTCATCCTCTTCAATGCCCTCCTCACGTCACCCTTACTGATCTTTGCTACTTCCTGGTCCTCAACAGTCACCTCTTCTACTCTTTTTTTCTCTCTCATTTTCCTCATTCATCAGCTCTTCAAAGTACTCTTTCCATCTTCCCAGCACACTTCTGTCATCAGTCAATGCATTTCCCTCTCTGTCCTTTATCAATCTAACTTGCACATCCTTCCCATCTCTATTTCTCTGCTGTGCCAACCTGTATAAATCATTTTCTCCCTCTTTACTTTCCAACCGAGCATACAAGACATCATATGTTTGGCCTTTGACACTGCTACCTTTGCCTTACGCTGTGTCTCCCTGTACTCCTGTTTACTCTCTTCAGTTTTCTCAATGTCCCACTTCTTCTTAGCTGACCTCTTCCTTTGCACACACTCCTGCACTTCCTCATTCCACCACCAAGTCTCCTTATCTACTTTTCTTCCAGATGACACACCAGGTATTCTCCTACCTGTCTCCCTGATCACATTAGCTGGAGTTGTCCAGTCATCTGGAAGCACTTCCTGACCACCCAAAGCCTGTTTCAACTCCTCCTTGAAGACAACCCGACCCCCTTCCTTTTTCAGCTTCCACCACTTTGTCGCTGCTCTACCTTTGCCTTCTTCACCTTCCTCACCATCAGCATCATCCTGCACACCACCATCCTATGCTGTTTGGCAACACTCTCACCCGCTACTACTTTGCAGTCACTGACTTCCTTCAAATTACATCGCCTGCACAAGATGTAGTCCACCTGTGTGCTCCTACCTCCACTTTTATAAGTCACCCTATGCTCCTCTCTCTTCTGGAAGAAAGTATTCACCACAGCCATTTCCATCCTTTTTGCAAAATCTACCAACATCTGTCCTTCTGCGTTCCTGTCCTGGATACCAAACCTGCCCATCACTTCCTCGTCCCCTCTGTTGCCTGCACCAACATGTCCATTGAAGTCTGCTCCAATGACCACTCTTTCACCTCTGGGGGTACTCTGCATCACTTCATCTAACTCACTCCAGAATCTCTCCTTCTCTTCGAGCTCACATCCTGCCTGTGGGGCATAAGCACTAACAACAATAAACATCACACCTTCAATTTCTAACTTGAGACTCATCACTCTGTCTGACACTCTTTTCACTTCTAGAACATTCCTGACAAATGTCTCCTTCAAGATGACTCCTACTCCATTTCTCTTCCCATCCACACCATGAAAAAAACAGCTTAAACCCTGCTCCTATGCTTCTAGCCTTGTTACCTTTCCACCTGGTCTCCTGAACACATCACAGTATGTCCACCTTCCTCCTCTGCATCATGTCAGCCAGTTCTCTACCTTTTCCTGCCATAGTTCCAACATTCAAAGTCCCTACTTTCAGTCCTAGACTCCTGCCTGTCCTCTTCTCTCTCTGCCTACGGACATGCCTCCCGCCTCTCCTTCTTTGACCAACAGTAGTCCAATTTCCATCAGCACCCTGTTGGTTGACAGCACTGATGCCTCAACCGATCCGGTATGTCATTCTTTCTTGTGAATCGCATATTTTATTTGGCATTTGTTTTACGCCGGATGCCCTTCCTGACGCAACCCTCTGCATTTATCCGGGCTTGGGACCGGCGTGAGGGAGAGACACTGGTTTGTGCCCCCCCCCCCGGCTGCATTTTAAGAAGCATATTTTAGCGCATGTAATAGATGCACAGTATTTTACTTCCGTTTGCTCATTTGCGCATGTGACGTGATACATGGGGTTTTACTTCCAGGTACAGAACTCGCAGATTATCTCGATTCGTGGGATGGCTCGGAACCGAACCCCCACGAATGTCGAGGGCCGACTGCACTACCATGCTCAGCGGGGCCGTGCTGTTGCTTTCCTTGAGTCGCTGCGAGTGGGCAAGTCAACTAAACATCCATGTGTGGGCGCGTAAATTTGGGTATAAATATCCATTCTTTTGCATCAAATTATATTAACTTGTACGATTTTAAAAATAAACAAATAAGCTTTTTTTTATCTGCAAATGGGTGATTTATTTAGCCATTCTATAATACAAATGAAAACTTTTTAACCAGTTCCAGTGGAGTGGTGGGCATAAATTTATATAAAAATGCAGTAGAATAAACAATCTTGCCGTCTGTCAGTGTTTCAGAGACATTCCGATGAATGCAAAAATGCGTGAGCCATGAGAAATGTGGCTTTTACACAAAATTAGATTTAATAATACAGTTACCGTGTCGACAACAACTTCATGAAAAACGCCGTTATCAGTGCTTTTCAGCACTTGTACACATCTGTAACACTTACTCTTTTGCACATATTTCCTCACTCATATTTATCTATATTTGGGGGCAGTGGTGGTCTAGTGGTATAGGGCGCTGGATCGCTGATCCAAAGGTTGGGGGTTCGAGTCCCACTCTCCACAAGGTTGTCACTGTCCCCCCAGTGCAGCTAACTGGGTTATCAAAGGCGGGCCATGTCTCTCACTGTCTATGGTGAGAGGCATGTAAAAGAACCATTGCTGACCTTCGTAAAGAGTAGGCTGCAAAGTCGTCAGCGTGTTTCTGTCCCTTGCTAAAAAGGGTTGTGACAGGAAGGGCAGCCAACGTAAAAACCTCTGCCAAAATCAAACGTGCGAATCAGATGATTTGCTGTGGCGACTCCCGAGTAAAAGGGAAAAGCTGAAAGGAAGACAGACATTTATCTATATTTGACCAAACCTTTGTAAAGGCCTACACAAATGTTTCTCTGTTCAGTGAGTGATTTAAACAAAAATCTAATTACATGTTTGTGTTTACAAACTCGGCAAATAAAGCGATTATGTCGGTGAGATGTCATCACTGCGTCACTTTTACATTCTCACCCAGGTCAGTCTCCATTGGAGTGGTGGATTCTGTTCTCTGAATCCTGCGATCTGTTTTGATCCAAGACAACTGGTTGGGGGTTCACATCTTAAAAGCACCTTGATCCTACTGATGAATCATATGGAGCTAAACACACACTCAAAAACTGAAGATGAATGTCCACTGCTGGTGATACAGATGCAGATTTCATGAAAAGTAAAGGGAAGTGGAGGAATATACGAAGTAGGGGGTGGAAAGGAAAAGCATGGAAGATGTAGGCCAGGGGTATGTGGATGAAGCCCCCTTAAAGCTGGAGCACACATCATGCTCAGGCATGTGATTTGACCATCACCAAAATATCTGAAAATCAGCCAAGGTCAAGCATTTCAGAAGGGGAAAAAGGCTATTTCATGACACTGAAAGAGCTCTAGAAAGTTTAATTTCTAATCTACATATGCACACTGTACCTCAACTTGTGGGTTTATCATGTGGGATTCCAACACTAATCAAAGTGTCACAGTCACAAATCATATAGTCACTCTTTTAGATATGTCCTGCCTCACAACACTATTATCAACAGTAATTGTCTTTAAACACAATCTGGAAACAAACTATACACATGACATGCTATACATGACATAAGTTTTTTGAATTAATGTGTCTTTGTCTTTAGTGCTTTAGCATGGCACTTTCTTGTTTCCTTTTGTGCAGCTTGAACTGTCCTTCTGGAGGCTGCCTGAGAAAGTTTGTTGTCCTTCTGGATGCTGAGGCATTTCAGTCGAGTCTCAGATCCATAGTTTTACATTTCCAATATTCATAGGCTAATTACACGAGCACACACACCCGCTGCTGTTCAGAAACACTGAATAACAATGCCTATTTACACAAGTTAATTACGAAAAACTGGTGAGTTAATGCAGCAATTATTTATTCTAAACGACAGAAAAATGATTCAGTGACCATAGAGTCAGCTCATTTGATTCAGTTCACGGAGTAAACACGTGAACGTCCAACGCCTAAAAGATGCATGCATTTACAGAAATTTAAAAAATATAATCGGAAACGAGACAAGAAAATTCTCAAACATACCTCAAAATTAAATACTCGATCGGCGACAAGTCCTGGTTGTTTCACTGGGTCTTTTCTTTGCACGGAAGTTTCTGGTCGAACAGCAAACCAAGGGTTAAGTCCGTAGGGTTGTGGAATCTTCCGGCAATTCAATAATTTGTTTTCTTTAATTCCAGTTTTATGACATGTTTCTTGCTTTTCACGTGGCTGTCAAACGCCTTAAAAGCCCTTTCACCGTAGACGATAGTGTCATTACACCACGTACACAACGCATATGTCTACGTACATGTTTCAACATGTTTCATTATCAGCCAATCAACAGGAACGTTTCAAGAGAGCTCATAAAGTCATGGTATTAAGTAAGGTCATAAGAAAGGTCTAAAGAGAGCTCATTTTATGCAAAACTCGGAATGGAATAAAAGCGGGAAAAGGTTATTTTTACCTACTGTATTCCGCTCGTTTTTTTTTTTTAAACTGGGCCAATGAAAAAAAAAAAAAAAAAATCGGAATTCCGATATTTCGCAGAAGAATTACATGCCTCCATGCTATAATCAGAAGATCAGATGGCAGTGCAGGTAGATGCAGCAGCCCGGCGTTCTTCACATTTTAGAAGCCGTCTTATTTTCTGTGTTGCGTGTTCTCTTTCTTTTCTGGGCTCTGTGTTTCCTTTTCCGGGCTCATTCGAGCAACTGCACATGCACAATGTAACAAGACCAAGCTGCTCATGGTTCGTTCATGATAAGATAAATAAGCTAATACTTTACGATCCCGTGAGAAATTTTGGTTACGTCGAATTATTACGACATGCGTCGGAGACGAGCAGCGCCACCTAGGTTGTTCAAGGAGTCAAGTTACAAACAGAAATGAAGGCTCAAATCAACAACACACAAACTGCTATAAAGTAAATACATTAAAAAATTCTATGTTTAAAGGACCTTACAAAGACCCAGTAAACAATATAATAATGATAAAAGTCATAAATAATAATAATACGATGAAAAAAATCAGGAGATAACCACAATAAATCAAATTGCACTAAATTATATTATATTGTCATCTTCGGTGATATATTATTTTTATATTATCTTATACTCCTTCATGCTCAGAAACAATCGCAACTGTGATTTCATACCACATGCAGGCAGCGACTTGAAGCCACAGGTGAGAGATGGACAGATGAGAATCAAATTGACAACAATACTTCTACAGAGCCACGTCTGTGCGAAGATATGAGCCTCTACGGAGTATGACTGTGCAGCACAGAGAAGGACTCTCTCTATCCATACCCCCCCCCCCAAACATACCCATCAGTGCATAGCCTACATACATTTAGCATATACAGAGGTCCCTCACTTTCCGCGATTAATTGGGACCAAGATCCTCCCGTGACCACCGAATTCCACGAAGTCGGATCAACACCCGCCCCCTCCTCGACTGACATATTATATATACACACATATGTATATGTGTATATAATATTAATAAATAACATTCAACACGAAACCACACAACATCGCTGGCCTCAACACTGTCTTGTACACTTTTCCTTTCATTCTTGCCGATACCTTCCTGTCACACATCACACCGGATACTTTTCTCCAACCATTCTAACCTGCCTGCACATGCTTCTTCACCTCTTTTCCACACTCTCCTTTGAGCCTAAGTACTTAAAATCCTCCACCTTCTTTCTCTCTGCCCCTGTAACCTCACCGTTCCTCTGGGGTCCTTGTCGATCAGTGTCGATGTTTTACTGAGGCTAACCTTCATTCCTTCCCTTTCCAGGGCATACCTCCACCTGTTCTCTGCTCTCAATACAGATCACAATGTCATTTGCAAACATCATAGTCCGTGGAGATTCTTGTCTAACCTCGTCTGTCAGCCTGTCCATCGCCATCGCAAACAAGAAGGGGCTCAGAGCTGACCCTTGGTGCAGTCCCACCTCCACCTTGAACTCTTCTGTCACACCGACAGCACACCTCACACTGTCTTACATCTTTCATACATGTCCTGCACCACTCTAACATACTTCTCTGCCACTGCAGACTTCCTCGTGCAACGCCACAGTTTCTACCTCGGCACCCTGTCATATGCTTTCTCCAGATCCACAAAGGCACAATGCAGCTCCCTCTGACCTTCTCTGTACTTCTCTATTAACTTCCTCAAAGCAAACACTGCATCTGTGGTGCTCTTCCTGGACATGAAACCAAACTGTTGTTCACAAATTCTGACCTCTGCCCTTCGTCTAGCTTTCACTATTCTTTCCCATAACTCCATCGTATGGCTCATCAACTTTATCCCCCTGTAGTTGCCACAACTCTGCACTTCTCCCTTGTTCTTGAAAATGGGCACCAGCAGGTCAGGTCAGGGATGAGACCACGTAGCACGCGGTCGTCCCCGCGATCGGCTCCAGCCTCTAGGATCCCGAACGGACAGGATCCGGTGTGCTGGGTCCGAAGGCAGGAAACGCGCCAAGTGCCCATAGTGGCGCAGCTGACGGTCGCGGATCAAGCAGGTTACTCTTACCATCCCTGCATCCCCGAGCACCTTCTTCAGTCCCCCAGTACGATCAGGGTGTCCCTTAGCGGAACCCCCGACACCACCGAGTTGAGCTGGTCGTAGAAGGTTTCCTTCATAGATCGATCACTTAGCCCAGTTGGAGCGTACACTGCGACGATAGAGAGCGTCCCCACTGGTGCGAGTCACCCTCAGTCGCATAATACGCTCGTTGACCGGGACCAACTCCGATACAAAGGAGCCAATCGATCAGCGACGGCAACTCCCTGAGTGTGAAGACCATCGGCCCGGCCAGACCAGTAGTAGGTGTACCCACCCACACCTGTCTCGCCGGACCCAGGCCTCCGCATCTCAGAGAGGGCCGCAATGCCGACGCCAAGCAGACTAAGCTCCCTTGATACCAGAGGCAGGTGAGAGTCGTCCCGCAGGGAAGTCACGTTCCATGCGCCGACCCGGATCAACCGCCTTAGATTCAACCGAGGCGACCGAAAGCAGCTGGTGTCCGACACCTTTGCACCGCCCGCGTCACTCACTCTATCACGTCCGACCTGGTTGCTCCAGAATTTCACCCCCATCATGGAGTGGGGGTCCCAGAGGCTTTTCCCTAACCCCCTCATATGACGCCGCCGAAGGCAGGCGTCAGGGTTACTCCCCCGGGGCAAACTCCAGCGTTTAGTAGTGCGTTTTGCTGGCGTTTTTTAAGAGGGCAGGGGTGCAAACCGCAACCCCCGAGGATCCTCTAAGGCAGGGGCGTCACTCCCTGACAGGCAAATGCCCGGGAGGTACCCTGTGCACCAGCACACTTCTCCATTTCTCCAGCATCTGCTCACTCTCTAAGACCTTGTTGAACATTCTTGTCAGAAAATCTACTGCTACCTCGCCGAGACACTTCCATACCTCCACCGGTATGTCATCAGGACCAACTGCCTTTCCATTCTTCATCCTCTTCAATGCCCTCCTCACTTCACCCTCAGTAATCTCTACTACTTCCTGGTCCTCAACAGTCACCTCTTCGACTCTTTTTTTCTCTCTCATTTTCCTCATTCATCAGCTCTTCAAAGTACTCTTTCCATCTTCCCAGCACACTTCTGTCATCGGTCAATACATTTCCCTCTCTGTCCTAAATCACTCTCACTTGCTGCATGTCCTTCCTATCGTGGCCCGCAGCGCGCGGCAAGAGAGAGAGAAAGAAAGAGAGAGAGAATAATGTTTTAGTTTATTAAGTTGTTTTAATTCAGGAAATGGTCAAGCAGGGAATGCGCTTTGAATTCACGTCTTGGGGGCGTGGCCCGCAGCACGCGCATGAGAGAGAGCACTGTACTTGAATAATAATTGAAAAAGACTTTAATACTCCAGCTTCACACCAGTTCAGATGATTATTCCTCTTCAGAGGAAACTGTCGTTTCTTCAGAAGAAAGCCTTATTTCTTCAGAAGAGAAATCCAACGTCATTACCTTTTCTATCGCTTAGCCAGAGAAGACGCACAGCGTTTGAGTGGCATCACCGAGCTTAGCTGGTAATTAAAACACACTAAAAAAACGCTCATTGACAACTTGTGCACGAATGAGGAAAACGGGGCATTACATCATCTCAACTAATCAGCAGGAAGGAGGACAGCCATTGGCTGAAACTGAATGACATGTCAGTTACTTGACAGTCAACGAATATTCAAACCGTGAGTTGAAAACCGCAAATAGTCAAGGGCCTCCTGTAAATTTAAATGCCATGGAGATTACACTCTGCGATCAAGATTCAAGGTGCTCCAACAACAATTAAAGTGTTGTTGCGTAGTTAATACATTGATATATTTGTTTTTTCCTCACTTTGAACCCTCTTTGTCTCTTTGACAGAGCACTCTCTCAATCAGAACCCACTCATTCTTTCCTTATCCAAAAACCCACTCTTTTGGTTTTCAAAACCCACACTCCTTGAATGTTATACTGTAGGTAATGCATATCCTAATACAATCCACACACACCTTTCCATCTCCTTAATTGAAACTCACCTGATGTATGCATCGGATACACATAAAAAGTAGGTGGATATACAAATAAATATATTTCTTATTCTTCGTGTTTATTAAATGTATTGAAATGCTGACATTTAGAAGATAGTTATAAATTTACCAGGAATGACAGCATATTCCACCATTATTGGTGCTAAACACCAATGACATGAAACATCAGGGGCAGCCATAGCCTACAGGTCAGAGAAGCGGCTTTGGGACAGAAAGGTTACTGGTTTGATTCCCGAGCCAGCAGCAAAAATGTGTGGTGGTGAGTAAGTAAGTAGCACCTTCACTTTCTCCACATAAATGAGCAAGGCACCTAACCCCCAACTGCTCTCCAAGCACGTGGTAGCTCATTGCTCCAAGTGTGTGTGCTCACTTTGGATGGCTTAAATGCAGAGTAAATCATTTCCCCTTGCGGGATTAATACAGTATATCAAAATAAAATAAATAATTAAGGAAAAGCACCAAGATAATGAAAATGTGATGAACAATTTCAGGTAAGTAAATGACCGTGACTCAATTGGTACAGGTCCGCAGTAGAAATAATTCATTATTTCAGTTTTATTTATTATCCGAGTCTGAAAAAGTATTATTTTGAAAAAATGACCAGATTCTCTCGGTTATATTTCGGTTATTTGAGCGCTAAAATGTAACCCACAAAGGGACTGCACATGAACAGAGGCGTGCTGGACATGTTTCAAACAATCGCAGGGATTTTGGGGGAGACTGAGCCTTCATTCTCCCAGCTGGTGCAAGATCACCTGTTTTGTTTGTTTTTTTTTTTAAAGAAAAGTTCAAGCTCTACTTCCCAACCAATTTCAGCTGTTGAAAAATAACATTCGTGGAGTTCTTATTATTATTCTTAATAATAATAATAACAATAATAATAACAACAATAACATTTTATATAAATGTCAAGTTTACAATACAAACAATCTATGACCCCTAGGGTAAATTTGCCAAGTGATGACTGGTCGGTGGTGATAAAAAGGTTGGGGACCACCGATTTATTCTACATAGATCTGTATTTATTGTGCTTACAACTAGTCAGATGAGTCATAATTTTTCTGGTGGTTTATAATTAGAGTATGACAAGTTTCAAGCCAAATTAGTGTACTTTTTAAAAACCTAAACTAAAATATTAACTTGGTTTGGGGATAATTTCTAAGAGCTTTATTCTTAAACTCTTTCCATCTGAGTCATTTATTTTTAAATACATACCTACTCTTTATTTATTTTTCCAAAATACCTACAATGTGAGCGAATATGTTTGTAGACCTGATATTAAATACAAAATGTGTGAATAACTCTCCCCTCCACCCCACACACAAACAAACAAATAGAGCTTGTCCAGGTTTCCTCCTCCTTTTAGCAGAGTTAGCATTGTTAATAGCAGCCCTTTACATCCCGACGGCTTGGTAAAGGTTCTGTTTAGTACTATGCATTCAAATGATTAACAGGATCCTTATAGAAATCACCTGAAATTAAACAACGATCAGTTCAGTTCCGAAGTTTTGCATTTTCAACAGCATCATTATTCTGCAGCATCCGGATGTCATACGATTCCATATATGGCGGTAATGCTAACACTAACTGTCCACAGGACTACAAAAACAATAAATAAATGCTTACTCCGATTAGAATAACACGAATTGTGTTTATACGCACCTCACTGTTCTAAAAGCAAATCTCACTTTGCTCTGATCAGTAAATACTACTGAGGGTGATATTCCTGTAGAAATCTGACTATAAAAGCAAGAATCAATGTAGTAGTGATAAGAATGCTAAAGCTAACGCTGATTCCGCAGTGGGAAGCTGACTTAGCTTTAGCTCGACTACCTTACTGCAAGCTGCCGTTCAGTTCATTCCAGAGTAAATCAAGGAAACATTTAAAACATTTTTTTTATAAAAACAACTATGCATTTATATAAATAGAATGTCATTTACCTCAGGATGAAGAACAGGAACACATCCAGCATCTCTCTCATACTCAGACATAGCGTCCGCCATCTTTCTGCTTGGACACGCTAAGCATTGTGGGTAGCTACATTACGTCATTCCAATCCTCAGGGTGTCAAACTCATTTTTCACCGAGGGTCTTCTTCTTCTTTTCCTTTCGGCTTTTCCCTTCAGGGGTCGCCACAGCAAACCATCCGCCTCCATCTCATCCTATCCTCTGTATCTTCTACTCATACTCCAACTACCTTCATGTCCTCCTTCACCACATCCATAAATCTTCTCTTTGGCTTTAGCTACAACCACGTCCTGGAGGAGGCGGGGGACATGGAATCCGAATGGGCCATGTTTCGTGCCTCCATTGCTGAGGCGGCAGCCCATAGCTGTGGCCGTAAGGTCGTCGGTGCTTGTCGTGGCGGTAATCCCCGAACCCGGTGGTGGACACCTGCGGTGAAGGGGGCCGTCCAGCTGAAGAAGGAGGCCTATCGGGTTTTATTAGCCTGTGGGACTCCTGAGGCAGCAAACGGGTACCGGCAGGCCAAACGTGCTGCAGCCGAGGCTGTCGCAGATGCAAAATCTCGGGCGTGGGAGGAGTTCGGTGAGGGCCTGGAGAGTGATTATCGGTTGGCCTCAAAAAGGTTCTGGGCCACCATCCGACGCCTCAGGAGGGGGAAGCAGTTCTTCACAAACACTGTTTACGGTGGAGGTGGGGAGCTGCTTACCTTGACTGGGGATGTTGTTGAGAGGTGGAGGGAATACTTTGAGGACCTTCTCAATCCCACCAACACGCCCTCCGTGGAAGAGGAAGACCCTGGGGTTCGGGTGAGGGTCCGCCCATCACTGGAGTGGCGGTCACTGAGGTTGTCAAAAGCTCCTCGGTGGTCGAGCTCCGGGTTGGACGAGATCCGCCCGGAATATCTCAGGGCTCTGGATGTTGTAGGACTGTCTTGGTTGACACGTCTCTGCAACATCGCGTGGTCATCGGGGCTGTACCTCTGGATTGGCAAACTGGGGTGGTGGTCCCAATTTTTAAGAAGGGGACCGGAGGGTGTGTTCCAATTATCGGGGAATTATACTCCTCAGCCTACCTGGGAAAGTCTATGCAGGGGTACTAGAGAGGAGGATCCGACCGACAGTCGAACCTCGGATTCAGGAGGAACAATGTGGTTTTCGTCCTGGCCGCAGCACTCTTGACCAACTCTATACGCTCCACTGGATTCTGGAGGGGGCATGGGAGTTTGCCCAATCTGTCCACATGTGCTTTGTGGATTTGGAGAAGGCTTTCGACCGTGTCCCTCGAAAGATCTTGTGGGGCGTGCTCCGAGAATACGGCGTTCGGATCCGTTGCTATGAGCGATTCGGTCGCTGTATCACCGGAGCCAGAGTTTGGTCCGTATTGGTAACAGCAGGTCGGATTCGTTTCCAGTGGGAGTTGGAGTCCGCCAAGGCTGTCCTTTGTCACCGATTCTGTTCATAATTTTTATGGACAGAATTTCTAGGCGCAGTCGAGGCGATGAGGGGTTCTGGTTTGGTGGCCATCGGATATCGTCTCTGCTTTTTGCGGATGATGTTGTCCTTTTGGCTTCATCAAGTCGGGCCCTCCAGCTCTCATTGGAGCGATTCGCAGCTGAGTGCGAAGCAGCCGGGATGAAGATCAGTACCTCCAAGTCCGAGGCCATGGTTCTCAGTCGGACAATGGTGGAATGCTCCCTCCGGGTCGGGAATGAGGTCCTGCCCCAAGTGGAGGAGTTTAAGTATCTTGGGGTCTTGTTTATGAGTGAGGGAAGGATGGAGCGAGAGATCGACAGACGGATCGCTGCAGCCTCTGCTGTTAAGCGGTGCCTGTACCGGTCCGTTGTGGTGAAAAAGGAGCTGAGCCGCAAGGCGAAGCTCTCAATTTACCAGTCGATCTACGTTCCAACCCTCACCTATGGTCACGAGCTTTGGGTAATGACCGAAAGAACAAGATCACGGATACAAGCGGCTGAAATGAGCTTTCTTCGCCGGGTGGCGGGGTTCTCCCTTAGAGATAGGGTGAGAAGCTCCACCATCCGGGGAGAGCTCGGAGTAGATCCGCTGCTCCTCCGCATTGAGAGGGGCCAGTTGAGGTGGCTCGGGCATCTGGTCAGAATGCCCCCGGACGCCTCCCTGGTGTGGTGTTTCGGGCATGTCCAACCGGGAAGAGACCCGGGTCGACTCTAGAACATGCTGGAGGGACTATGTCTCTCGGCTTGTCTGGGACCGGGAGAGTCCCCTCACGAGAGTTGGAGGAAGTAGCTCGGGAGAGGGATGTCTGGACCTTTTTGCTAAGGTTGCTGCCCCCGCGACCCGACCCTGGACTAAGCGGAAGAAGATGATGATGATGATGAGAAGGCCAGTATATAATGCAGCCATGAGGCGGGGGGCACGCAGAGGGATAAAGTTGATGATCCATACGATGAAGTTATGGGAAAGAATAGTGGAAGCTAGACTCAGGGCAGAGGTCAGCATTTGTGAACAACAGTTTGGTTTCATGCCAAGAAAGAGCACCACAGATGCAGTGCTTGCTTTGAGAATGTTAATAGAGAAGTACAGAGAAGGTCAGAAGGGGCTGCATTGTGCCTTTGTGGATCTGGAAAAAGCACATAACAGGGTGCCGAGAGAAGAACTGTGGTATTGTATGAGGAAGTCTGGAGTGGCAGAGAAGTATGCTAGAGTGGTGCAGGACATGTATGAGAGATGTAAGACAGTGGTGAGGTGTGCTGTCGGTGTGACAGAAGAGTTCAAGGTGGAGGTGGGACTGCATCAAGGATCAACTCTGAGCCCCTTTTTGTTTGCGATGGTGATGGACAGGCTGACAAACGGGGTTAGACAAGAATCTCCATGGACTATGATGTTCGCAGATGACATCGTGATCTGTAGTGAGAGCAGAGAACAAGTGGAGGAAAATCTAGAGAGGTGGAGGTATGCCCTGGAAAGGAGGGGAATGAAGATTAGTCTCAGTAAGACAGAATACATGTGTGTGAACGACAAGGACCCAAGAGGAACGGTGAGGTTACAGGGGGCAGAGAGAAGGGAGGTGGAGGATTTTAAGTATTTAAGCTCAACAATCCAGAGCAATGGAGAGTGTGGAAAAGAGGTGAAGAAGCGTGTGCAGGCAGGTTGGAATGGTTGGAGAAAAGTATCCAGTGTGATGTGTGATAGGAAGGTATCGGCAAGAATGAAGGGAAAAGTGTACAAGATAGTGATGAGGCCAGCGATGTTGTATGGTTTAGAAACAGTGGCCCTGGGGAAAAGACAGGAGTCAGAGTTGGAGGTAGCAGAGGTGAAAATGTTGAGGTTCTCTTTGGGCATAACGAGGATGGATAGAATCAGGAATGAGTACATCAGAGGGACAGCACATGTTAGATGTTTTGGAGACAAAGTCAGAGAGGCTAGATTGAGATGGTTTGAACATGTACAGAGGAGGGATCGTGACTATATTGGTAGTAGGATGCTGAGGTTGGAACTACCAGGCAGAAGGCCTAGAGGAAGACCAAAGAGACGATTCATGGACTCGGTGAAGGAGGATATGAAGGCAGTTGGTGTAAGAGAAGAAGATGCAGAGGATAGGGTGAGATGGAGGCAGATGATTCACTGGGGCGACCCCTGAAGGGAACAGCCGAAAGGAAAAGAAGAAGAAGAGAAGGCCAGTATATACAAACCAGTCACAAAATGCTATCATTCAAATTAAAAGTTCCATGAAAAATGTCAAAGGATTTTCTCGACTTGATATCAACAACGGCAGATTTAAGAGATTGCTTGAATATTGCAGCAACACCTCCCCCTTTTCAAAGAGGTCTGTTTGCTTGAAAAATGCCATAGCCACCTGGGAGAAGCTCAGCGATGACAGATTGGTCACTGTCTTTAAGCCACGTCTCAGTGATTGCAAAAATGTCACAATCATGATTCACAATTTGGTCATGTAAAGTCAATGCCTTATTTCGTACAGATTGTGCATTCAAAAGAGAAATGTTAATGGTTTGTGATCCAGACCTCGTGTCGAATTTAGGATACCGTTCACGTTTACCTCCTCCTGATCCGCTTTGAGTACAAGGTGCATTGGTAATTCCAAGTTGTTTTAGATGTCTCCACAGCCTGGGTTGTAAATATCCAGTGATATTTTGGTTTAAACTCTTGCACTCTGAAGATGTATAAGTGTAGTAAGGTAAGCTGTCAATGTCAGTGTCCACACCACCCATTGTTTCACAAATGGCAAGTCCCTGGCTGGTGAGTGGACCCAAGTCAGATTCAAAATCTCTCCATACAACAATCCAGAAAACTACCAAATGAAATCCAAATATCATTTTCTCCAGAAAAGATCGAAACTGAATGATAATTTGTCATAGGTTTCAGCAAACTATAGTTCACATGAAGTCCGAATTTTGTGAAAGGAAGACAGGTTTAAATGACAAAAAATTGCAAAAATATAGAGAGCCTCAAACACTGCTGCTAGCCTGCGCAAGCTTGGGCTTCTATCTCAGAGTGCCTCTCGGTGGTATGGAAATTCAGTTCATCAGTTAATTTTCTGTAACCGCTTCATCCTAATTATGGTCGCGGGAAGGCTGGCGCCCATCCCAGCCAACTTCGGGCGGGGGCAGAGTCCACCCTGGACAGCTCGCCAGGCCATAGCAGGGCGAAAACACATTGACGGCTTTTCAGCCTACTCTTGTTGAAAGTCAGCAATGGTTCTTTCACATGCCTCACACCATAGACAGTGAGAGACATGGCCAGCCTTTGATAACCCAGTTAGCTGCACTGGGGGGGACAGCGACAACCTTGTGGAGAGTGGGACACAAACCCCCAAACTTTGGATCAGCCATCCAGCGCCCGAAACCACCAGACCACCACTGCCCATTGGTATGGAAATAGAAGAATTTATTATTGCTGAGTGCAAGGAGAGATTCCAGCTGATCCCTTTCATGATTATTTACAAACCCCCAGGGTCAGATTCTGAATTCCGATGTGAATTTGTAGACTTAATTTCCAACCTGCTTTGTTTTTTTTTGTTTTTTTTGTAAGATGCAGCTTTCATTATTAGTGACTTTAATATTCATTTCAATAACCCAGAGAACCCTTTCAGAACAGTGTCTGTATGTATATTAGATTCAGTCTGGGGATAAATCAGAATTTAATAGAATCCACTTATAAAGCTGCTCACACTCGATTTCATACTAACTTTAAGATAAAATATTGAAAATACAATCGCAGTTCCACAGTCGGGGCAGTGGTGATCTAGTGGTATAGGGCGCTGGATCGCTGATCCAAAGGTTGGGGATTCAAGTCCCACTCTCCACAAGGTTGTCACTGTCCCCCCCAGTGCAGCTAACTGGGTTATCAAAGGCGGGCCATGTCTCTCACTGTCTATGGTGAGGGGCATGTAAAATACCCATTCCTGACTTTCGTAAAGAGTAGGCTGCAAAGTCGTCAGCGTGTTTCTATCCCTTGCTAAAAAGGGTTGTGACAGGAAGGGCATCCGACGTAAAAACCTCTGCCAAATCAAACGTGCGAATGAGATGATTCGCTGTGGCAACTCCCGAGTGAAAGGGAAAAAGCCGAAAGGAAGACAGACAGACAGAGAGTCGCAGTTCCACAGTCAGAATCTATTTCAGATTATTATCTTATCTTACAGTAGGCCCCCATTTTTAGTGATGGTTCGGTTCCAGCCCACCCCACAGATCATGAAAATCCGCGAGTTATTGACATGGTTTTACAACCCTATGTATGATGTTTCATACACTAAAATAAAAAAACTTAAACACATTTTATAGACAGTCTTACTCATTAATGTTATGGTCTGTGTTGGCTGGCGGCGTGAACTCTCTCTTCATTAATTGCAGGTGCTGGCGAGGGGCGTGGCTGTTACCTGCAGGCGAGGTCCAGAGAGGGCACCTGTTTCCATCCAGCAATCAGAGAGCTATAAATAGGAGCGGCGTGCTTCCCTCTGACGTCAAAAGATTGTCCTTCCCAGTGATTCGGTTTCTTTGCTATCTCTCTGACTCCTGGCATCCGACTTCATGCTCGACCAGTTTCCATTGAATAATTAATTGAAAACCAGTGATTTAGATTTTCCAAGTGCAAAAATAAAATCGTTGCATCTTCTAACATGGTCTCCTGCATCTTTGGGTCCGACGCATATGCTCCAAGAACAACAATTAATACAGTAATAATCAAGTAAAATGTAGAAATGATTTAGTAAAAATGTTTTAATTTTGCACGAGGATAATACTTATGAATGAGTAAAGCGCATAGCCTCCTTACCAGAAGATGCAGGGCGTTTGAGTGGCATCATAGCGCTTAAATAAATAATTAAAAACAAACTAAAAAATGTGAATTCACAATTCAAGCAATCATGTTGATTACATGTGTGCGAAGGAGAAAAAAAAGAGGTGTACACATCTTTTCTTTTTGGCTATTCCCTTCAGGGGTCACTACAGCAGATCATCTGCCTCCATCTCACCCTGTCCTCTGCATCTTCTTCTCTTACGCCAATGACCTTCATGTCTTCCTTCACGACATCAATATATCTCCTCTCTGGTCTTCCTCGAGGCCATCTGCCTAGTACTTCCAACCTCATCATCCAACTACCAATATACTCACTATCCCTTCTTTGTACAAGTCCAAACCATCTCAATCGAGCCTCTCTGACATTGTCTCCAAAACATCTTACATGGGCTGTCCCACTGATGTACTCATTTCTGATCCTATCCATCCTCGTTACTCCCAAAGAGAACCTCAACATTTTCATCTCTGCTACCTTCAGCTCTGCCTGCTGTCTGTTCTTCAGTGCCACTGTTTCTAAACCATACATTCTTGCCGATACCCTCCTATCACACATCACACTGGACACTTTTCTCCAACCATTCCAATCTGCCTGCATACGCTTCTTCACCTCTTTTCCACACTATCCATTGCCTGGATTGTTCAGCCCAAGTACTGTTCTTAAAATCCTCCACCTTCCTTATCTCTGCTCCCTGTAACATCACCATTCTTCTTGGGTCCTTCTTATAAACACACATGTATTCTGACTTACTGAGACTAACCTTCATTCCTCTCCTTTCCATACTGCCACCTCTCTAGATTTTCCTGCACTTGATCTCTGCTCTCACTACAGATCACAATGTCATGTGCAAACATCATAGTCCATGGAATTATTGTCGAACCTTGTCTGTCAGCCTGTCCATCACCATAGCAAACAAGAAGGGGCTCAGAGTTGACCCTTGATGCAGTCCTACCTCCACCTTGAATTCTTCTGTCATGCCGACAGCACACCTCACCACTGTTGTCCATCTCTCATACATGTCCTGCACCACTCTATCATACTGCTCTGCCACTCCAGACTTCCTCATGCAATACCACAGTTCCTCTCTTGGCACCCTGTCATATGCTTTCTCCGGATCCACAAAGGCACGATGCAGCTCCCTCTGACCTTCTCTGTACTTCTCTAACAAGCCTTTGTGGATCAAGGGTCAGCTCTGAGCCCTTTCGTGTTTGCCATGGTGATGGACAGACTGACAGATGAGGTTAGACAAGATTCCCCATGGACTATGATGTTTGCAGATGACATTGTGATCTGTAGTGAGAGCAGAGAACAAGTGCAGGATATATATATATATATATATATATATATATATATATATATATATATATATATATATGATTTTCTGAGTAGATCCTTCCGTAGGAGAGTGCTCAATACTTTTTGGTAGAGCAAATAAACAAAAATAAAAGGACAGGACAAAGACTTTCTATTGAAACTCCATTTATCACTACAGATCTGTTTCGAGGGGTGGTGAAACCATCCTCTCTCTTCAGGTGATTATAGAAGAACAAATTTATCTGTAGTGATAAATGGGGTTTCAATAGAAAGTCTTTGTCCTGTCCTTTTATTTTTGTATATGTGTGTGTGTGTGTGTGTGTGCGTGTGTGTGTAAAAAGTGTGATCTGAGGTGGTTGTGCTGTGCAGTGTACTCCATCATCGTGCTGGCCGTGACCTGTTTAAAATTCGTCATTTAATTAGGACTAGGACTTTTATTTTAATAGAGCTGCTGCACCGCCATGTTTTCTGTTCCAGCCAATGGCGTTGGCGTATTTCTTTGGCTGATTCCCGGTCGGTTTGAATGGTATTACTCTGACGTCACGTGCGATAATTCTGATCTGAGATCAGCGTCAAGTGTACATACTGTCAGACACAGGAAGAGATGCGCACCGTCTGAATGCACCACGTATCTTCCCCGTTCTCTTTCTCTCACACACATTTTAGTGTTTTTACATGAAAGCAAACATTAAACAGAAACATTTGAGAAAAGGAAAATTAAGCATGATGACAACAACTATGATTATATAACGGTATCCTCCGCGCGCGCAGCTCTGGATTTGTGATAAACACGTTTCAGCAGTGAACATCCTAAATTTCTGTGATTAAAACTGAAACTTCGAACAGACTGGAGGTATGTAAAGTTACTTTCACACAGTGTTGACGTGTATGTTCTCTGTTTACTTCATTTTCAGTGTTTAATTCAGCTGTTTGTGTGCTTCATCTTTATACATTTACATTATATCTATCTATATCTATCTATCTCTCTCTCTCTCTCTCTCTCTCTCTCTATATATATATATATATATATATATATATATATATATATATATATGTATGTGTGTATGCATGTATGTATGTATATGTATGTATGTATGTATGTATATATATATATATATATATATATATATATATATATATGGAGCAGTGGTGTCCTGGTGGTATCTGGATCGCTGATCTTAAGGTTGGGGCTTTCAAGTCCCACTCTCCATAAGGTTGTCACTGTCCCCCCAGTGTAGCGAACTGGGTGATCAAAGGCCAGTCATGTCTCTCACTGTCTATGGTGTGAGGCATGTAAAAGAACCATTGCTGACTTTTGTCAAGAGAAGGCTGCAAAGTTGTCAGCGTGCTTCTGTCCCTTGCTAAAGGGGATGTCTCAGGAAGGGCATTTATGCCAAATCAAAACCTCTGCCAAATCAAACATGCGAATCAGACGATTTGCTGTGGAGACCCCTGAAAAAGGGAAAAATCCCAAAGGAAATGACATATGTGCATTATTTATATATATATATATATATATCATACACACACCATCAGCGCACTGCTCCAATAAGGCCCCCGTTTTTGATCTTAAGTCTAATAACTGCCCATGTGGACTGGGAGCAAAATGGTAGATCAAACTTAGCAATTTCATTCTAACAGTCTCTGGAACGGTAAAATGAGGCTTTCACTGCCTGTAAAATTGAGTTTACACATTATTTCAAGACCCCTTGCCACTGGGGAATGTCTATAATGTTCACCAGTCACAACACATTTGATCCGCAGTGCATTATCAGACAGGAAAATATTTTACTCTGTTCTTTTGGTAAATGTCCAACAACCTATGAACCATTAGAAACTGCTACAGCAAAACTATGGGATGCTCTGAATGAATGGAGTGAGGAGCCAGATATGGACTTAACAGAAAGTGATGTGTATTTTTCACCCTTTTCTCCTGCTCACGAACACTTGATACATTTAGAGAAGTTCCTGGCCATGTGCCATGTGCAAAAGTTGACCTTTGTGTTGATTGGTTCAATGTGCCATGTGGGACAATCGAAGCATCCTGGGCCTCAGTAACACCTCAGCAGTGCCACAGGCTGATTGCCTCCATGCCACGCTGCATTGAAGCAGTGATTTCTTCAAAAAGATTCCTGACCAAGTATTGAGTGCATAACTGAACATAATTATTTGAAGGTTGACTTTTTTGGTATGAAAAACACTTTTTTTTTTTTATTGGTCGGGTGAAATATGCTAATTTTTTGAGATATGAATTTTGGGTTTTCATGAGCTGTATGCCAAAATCATCAGTATTAAAACAATAAAAGACCTGAAATATTTCAGTTGGTGTGCAATGAATCTAAAATATATGAAAGTTTAATTTTTATCAGTACATTACAGAAAATAATGAACTTTATCACAATATGCTAATTTTTTGAGAAGGACTAGGATAGATATCAAATGCAGCCGTGAGGGAGGGCACAAACTCACGTTTGTCTGAGTCAGGGGTCACCAACCTTTTTGAAACTGAGAGCTACTTCTTGGCTACCAATTAATGTGAAGGGCTACCAGGTCAATACACACCTCTGAAATTACAAATTTGGCTCAAATTACCTTTAATTGTGTTACTAATAATAATTAATGATATTCATCTATGTGAAGATTTTGATTTGATTTAAAAATACAGTATATTCAGAACAATTAGATGCAGTTCAATGGAGAGTGGCACTATGGCGCTGTGGGCCTGTCCTAACAGGTCCGCGGGCAACTTATATTGTCCTTGCGGGCTACCTGGTGCCCACGGGCACCACGTTGGTGATCGCTGGTCTGAGTCACAGACTCAGTGTCTCCCCCTCACGCCGGTCCCAAGCCCAGATAAATGCAGAGGGTTGCGTCAGGAAGGGCATCTGGTGTAAAACAAATGCCAAATAAAATATGCGAGTCACAACAAAAAAATTGATACAGGATAGGTCGAGGCCCGGGTTCACAACGACCGCCATCAGTGCTGTCAACCAACAGGGTGCTGGTGGAAGTTGGACCACTGTTGGTCGAAGACATCGAAGAAGGAGAGGCGGGAGGCGTGCCCATAGGCAGAGAGAGAAGAGGAAAGGCATGAGTCTCGGACTGAAAGTAGGGACTTTGAATGTTGAAACTATGACAGGAAAAGGTAGAGAGCTGGCTGACATGATGCAGAGGAGGAAGGTGGACATACTGTGTGTTCAGGAGACCAGGTGGAAAGGTGGCAAAGCTAGACGCTTCGGAGCAGGGTTAAAGCTGTTTTATCATGGTGTGGATGGGAAGAGAAATGGAGTAGGAGTCATCTTGAAGGAGGAGTTTGTAAGGAATGTTCTAGAAGTGAAAGGAGTGTCAGACAGAGTGATGAGTCTCAAGTTAGAAATTGAAGGCGTGATTGTCAATGTTGTTAGTGCTGATGCCCCACAGGCAGGATGTGCGCTAGAAGAGAAGGAGAGATTCTGGAGTGAGTTAGATGAAGTGATGCAGAATACCCCCAGAGGTGAAAGAGTGGTCATTGGTGCAGACTTCAATGGACATGTTGGTGTAGGCAACAGATGGGACGAGGAAGTGATGGGCAGGTTTGGTATCCAGGACATGAACACAGAAGGACAGATGTTGATCGATTTTGCAAAAAGGATGGAAATGGCTGTGGTGAATACTTTCTTCCAGAAGAGACAGGAGCATAGGGTGACTTATTAAAGCCGAGGTATGAGCACACAGGTGGACTACATCTTGTGTAGATGATGTAATTTGAAGGAAGTCATTGACTACAAAGTAGTAGTAGTGGGTGAGAGTGTTGCCAAACAGCATAGGATGGTGGTGTGCAAGATGATGCTGATGGTAAGAAAGCTGAAGGCAAAGGCAGAGCAGAAGACAAAGTGGTGCAAGTTGAAAAAGGAAGAGTGTCGTGTTGTCTTGAAGGAGGATTTGAAACAGGCTTTGGGTGGTCGGGAAGTGCTTCCAGATGACTGAACAAGTCCAGCTTATATGATCAGGGAGACAGATAGGAGAGTACTTGCTGTGTCCTCTGGAAGGACAGTCGATAAGGCGACTTGGTGGTGGAATGAGGAAGTGCAGGAGTGTGTACAAAAGAAGAGGTTAGCTAAGAAGAAATGGGACATTGAGAGGACCGAAGAGAGTAAACAGGAGTACAGGGAGACACAGCGTGTGGCGAAAGTATCGGTGTCAAAGGCCAAACAGAGGGCGTATGATGACTTGTATGCCAGGTTGGACAGTAAGGAGGGAGAAAATTATTTCTTCAGGTTGGCACAGCAGAGAAATAGAGATGGGAAGGACGTGCAGCAAGTTAGAGTGATTAAGAACAGGGTGGGAAATGTATTGACTGATGACAGAAGTGTGCTGGGAAGATGGAACGAGTACTTTGAAGAGCTGATGAATGAGGAGAATGAGAGAGAAAAAAGAGTAGAAGAGGTGACTGTTGAGGACCAGGGAGTAGCAAAGATTGGTAAGGGAGAAGTGAGGAGGCATTGAAGAGGGTGATGAGTAGAAAGGCAGTTGGTCCTGATGACTTAATGGTGGAGGTATGGAAGTTTCTGGGGGAGGTAGCAGTAGATTTCATGACAAGAACATTCAACAACGTCTTAGAGAGAGAGAGAGGATGCCAGAGGAATGGAGGAGAAGTGTGCTTGTGCCCATTTTTAAGAACAAGGGAGACGTGCAGAGTTGTGGCAACTGCAGACGGCTAAAGTTGATGAGCCATACGATGAAGTTATGGGAAAGAATAGTGGAAGCTAGACGAAGGGCAGATGTCAGCATTTGTGAACAACAGTTTGGTTTCATGCCAAGAAAGAGCACCACAGATGCAGTGTTTGCCTTGAGGATGTTAATGGAGAAGTACAGAGAAGGTCAGAAGGAGCTGCATTGTGCTTTTGTGGGTCTGGAGAAAGCATTTGACAGGGTACTGAGAGAGGAACTGTGGTATTGTATGAGGAAGTCTGGAGTGGCAGAGAAGTATGTTAGAGTGGTGCAGGACATGTATGAGAGATGTAAGACAGTGGTGAGGTGTGCTGTTGGTGTGACAGAAGAGTTCATGGTGGAGGTGGGACTGCATCAAGGGTCAGCTCTGAGCCCCTTCTTGTTTGCTATGGTGATGGACAGACTGACAGACGACGTTAGACAAGATTGTCCATGGACTATGATGTTTGCAGATGAGATTGTGATCGGCAGTGAGAGCAGAGAACAAGTGCAGGAAAATCTAGAGAGGTGGAGGTATGCCCTGGAAAGGAGGGGAATGAAGGTTAGTCTCAGTAAGACCGAATACATGTGCATGAATGACAAGGACCCAACAGGAATGATGAGGTTACATGGAGCAGAGATAAAGAAGGTGTAGGATTTTAAGTACTTAGGCTCAACTATCCAGAGCAATGGAGAGTGTGGAAAAGAGGTGAAGAAGTGTGTCCAGGCTGGTTGGAATGGTTTGAGAAAAGTATCTGGTGTGATGTGTGATTGAAAGGTATCGGCAAGAATGAAAAGAAAAGTGTACAAGACGGTGGTAAGGCCAGTGATGTTGTATGGTTTAGAAACAGTGGCCCTGGGGAAAAGACAGGAGGCAGAGCTAGAGGTAGCAGAGATGAAAATGCTGAGGTTTTCTCTGGGAGTAACGAGGATGGATAGGATCAGAAATGTGTACATCAAAGGGACAGCCCATGTAAGATGTTTTGGAGACAAAGTCAGAGAGGCTAGATTGAGATGGTTTGGACATGTACAGAGGAGGGATAGTGAGTATATTGGTAGTAGGATGCTGAGGTTGGAAGTACCAGGCAGAAGGCCTAGAGGAAGACCAAAGAGACGATTCATCTACTTGGTGAAGGAGGACATGAAGGCAGTTGGTGTAAGAGAAGATGCAAAGCATAGGGTGAGATGGAGGCAGATGATTCGATGTGGCGACCCCTGAAGGGAACAGCCGAAAGGAAAAGAAGAAGTAGTTCAGTATCTGTATAGCGCATGTGCGAGATTTCATATCGCAACCCACACGTTGATTGGCTGTTTTAAGCTTAATGTAAAGTGACTCGGCTCAATGCAAATTTGCAACGTGCTGTGTTTAAACGGTTCGAACTTTAATGAAAGAAGAGGAATTCCGCGTGTAAGAAATAGATAAGGATGTTAAGAATAAGTTTCAGTGGGAATCGCTGGAAAAGATTGTGAATTTTGAGGTGAAAATCGGCAAACCGACTCAGAACCAGCGAGAGAAAGAACTAGACTACAAAAAGAAATCCAATATAAATATATATGTATATATATATATATGTGTGTGTGTGTGTGTGTATATATATATATATATATATATATACACACACACACATAAGTCGGCCCTCAACTTATGAAAACCACTGAATTTGAAAAATCCAGGTGACGAAAAACATTTTCTGAAATTTTCACCCTCTGTTTATGAAACGACCTCTTCCGAAAAGTGCCAAACATGCCATTCAAAAATTCCAACAATGCGCGAGTTGCTCTCTAATTGGCTGTCTCCCAACATCTCACCCCATTGGCCAGGAGGTAGTTGAACTGTACCCATACTTCCTGTATCCATCTTTCCTGTTTGTCACACGCGTGAAGGATAGTTGAACAGGACTGTTGGCTCGTGAATTTTTTTGAGAGTGATAATTGCAGTGTTATATTTCGTTATCCATCAAGGACCCCAAGAAAGTGATTCCCAGTGACACCGAAAAGAAGAAGCGGGCTCCGTGATCAATCGAAATGAAGCAGGAGATAATAAAAAAATATGAAAGTGGGATGCGGTTGAGTAAAATCGCAAAGGAGTATGGCCGAAACTCCTCTGCAATCGGGAAGGAGGCATTAAAACCCTTTAGCAAGGGGCAGAAACACACTCATGGCTATGCAGCCTCCTCTTTAAGAAAGTCAGCAATGGTTCTTTTACATGTACAGTGGTACCTCACCTTACGAAAGATCCAACAAACAAAAAAACATCCAAGTTATGAAACGCATTTACGTAAAATTTCCGCCTCGGGATATGAAAAAAATTCACGTTACGAAATGCCCCATCTCAAAAATTCAAACAATGTGCCAACACCCCACCTCGCTGGCCTCCCATTGGCTATTATGGAGCTACGTCTCCATGTTATGTATGCCTAATGTTTCTATCAGACGATCCCCCACATGTTACGGATAGGAGAATTTAGATGATTGAAATTGCCCTGTAAAACCAGCAAAGCACAACAGACCACGACATTAACTCTGTACAATTTAATAATATGACCAAAATAAGACCAAAATTCACATTATGTACAACTTAGACCTAAACCATGTACAAATTAACCAAGGGGCCCATAGTCACCAAGCCCCTGCAGCAGGGTAAATTTAGTGATGGCGCATGTGCTGGCAGGGAAAGGCTTGCCATCCCTCGTGGGTGGTGCGTGGCTGTGGATGCTGGACTGTGTCGATGAAGTCCCAAACGGTGGTTCCATGATCCACCTTGGATGACTTCCCCTTTTGGTGATCCGCCGCAATGAGTCCCCTTGGATGATCTGCCTGAAGAGCCTGGAGGAGACTGGAAGACCGGAGGAAACTGGAAGACTGTAGCCAGTTGGCCACCTGTCCTGATTATAGATTCCCCAAACCAAGTTGAACAAGCCTAGGCAAGCTCAGACAAGACCCAACATGTCTGTGTTGCTCCTCCCCTCTGTTGGATTGCGCAACTCCAGTTCTCTATGGAAAATTACAGACTCCCACAGCTGAGTCACACCACGTGACTCTCTTCCATTATGTTTATATTTACAGTCACAACAATATGTACATACACGCCATAATACCCATGATGCTTTTCGTGTGCCTTCGACCCATTGTTCATCATGGAGTTCTAACACGCGTAAAGGACAGCGTTACTGTGGTTTCGTGAGTTTTTCGAATGTGCTCATTGCAACTTTATTTTTTGGCTCAGGCTTTTAACTTTGCATAAACATTTATAAGATTATAACTCTGCTAAGAAGACATGGTCAACACACACGCACGCACGCACGCACGCGCGAGCATGTGATTCCCGGTGCAATGAAAAGAAGAAGCGGGCTCGTGGCATGCGGTTGAGTGATATCGCAAAGAAATATGGCCAATATGGTCTACCATCAGTATAATATTGAAGCAGAAGGAGGCCTTAAAACAGGAGTAGGTAACCTATTGCCCGCGAGCCAGATGTGGCTCTTTTGATGACTGTCTAGCTCTCAGATAAATCAGGTGGCCTTTCTTAACAGAATAACGAATACATAATTTCACTGTCATTTAAATAAAAATTCAAAAATGCTTTCAAATTAAACAAAAGCAGATGAATAAATCTTTCATTTAAATCTATACATCTGTTTTCAATGCCATGTAACTGTGGTGTGCAGCAGTGAGACAATCCTTTCTGTACGCCACTATGTGGGCGGGTCCGATACCTTGAAACTCTAATTTTTTTGGATTACAACAAGTTACAGACTG
Organism: Plotosus lineatus; assembly: GCA_024760905.1. Taxonomy (NCBI): domain Eukaryota; kingdom Metazoa; phylum Chordata; class Actinopteri; order Siluriformes; family Plotosidae; genus Plotosus; species Plotosus lineatus. Next base: position 165,563 of record CM045733.1, read on the forward strand.
TTCGAGTTGTTTATGGGTAAAGAGGTACATTTTTTCGTTTTTGATCAGCTGATTTGCACGAACCAAGCACAGTTGGCAAGCAAACACAAATGGACAGACATGGAAAAACTTCAGCCCGCAGCCCAGATGATTGCCAAAACTTTGGACGCGCTTCCTGTCACGTACCAAACACTGCTGTGTGTGAGTATTGCCATATTGACCATGCGCACGCGAGCAGTCCTTCTCACACCTGAAAAACATCAAGACCAACCTGCAGTCACATTTAATAGATGGAAGCCTAAACGCCTGCATGAAGCTGAACCTCACCATGTATCAACCAGACGACAAAGCCATCAGCAAAACCATGCACACAGAAGTCGCATTAATAGAGAGAAGTACTTTTCTTATTAATAAATAACTTTATGATGGTGTTGTTTAAAATAAATTCAGAGTCTTATTATACTCTAAAATTGTTGGTCTTCTTTTTCAATTTAGTTGTATTCAGTGTGTATGTATATACAGTAGGCCCTCGATATTTGCGAGGGTTCGGTTCTGGCCCCTCCCCCGAATGAAGATAACCCACAAGTTCTGTACCCGGAAATGAAACCCCATGTATCATGTTACGTGCTCGATGAGCAACCGGAAGTAAAATACTGTGTATCTATTACATGCGCAAAAATATGCTTCTGAAACACATTCTATAGATCGTTGTCTTCTTTTCCTTTCGGCTGTTCCCTTCAGGGGTCGCCACAGCAAACCATCTGCCTCCATCTTGCCCTGTCCTCTGCATCTTCTTCTCTTACTCCAATGACCTTCATGTCTTCCTTCACCACATCCATAAATCTCTTCTTTGGTCTTCCTCTCGGCCTTCTGCCTAGTAGTTCCAACCTCAGCATCCTACTGCCAATATACTAACTATCCCTCCTCTGTACATGTCCAAACCATCTCAATCTAGCCTCCCTTTCATTCTTGCTGACACACTCCTATCGCACATCACACCGGACACTTTGCTCCAACCATTCCAGCCTGCCTGCACACGCTTCTTCACCTCTTTTCCTCACTCTCCATTGCTCTGGATTGTTGAGCCTAAGTACTTAAAATCCTCAACCTTCATTATCTGCTCCCTGGAACATCACCGTTCCTCCTGGGTCCTTCTCATTCACACAAATGTATTCTGATTTTCTGAGGCTAACCTTCATTCCTCTCCTTTCCAGGGCATACCTCCACCGCTCTAGATTTTCCTGCACTTGTTCTTTGCTCTCACTACAGATGACAATGTCATCTGCAAACATTATAGTCCATGGAGATTCTTGCCTAACCTCGTCTGTCAGCCTGTCCATCACCATCGCAAACAGGATGGGGCTCAGAGCTGATCCTTGATGCAGTCCCACCTCCACCTTGAATTCGTTGGTCACGCTGACAGCACACCTCACCACTGTCTTACATCTCTCATACATGTCCTGCACCAGTCTAACACACTTCTCTGCCACTCCAAACTTCTTCATGCAATTCCACCGTTCCTCTCTCGGCACCCTGTCATATGCTTTTTCCGGATCCACAAAGGCACAATGCAGCTCCTTCTGACCTTCTCTGTACTTCTCTGTTAACATCCTCAAAGCAAACATTGCATCTGTGGTGCTCTTTCTTGGCATGAAACCAAACTGTTGCTCACAAATGCTGACCTCTGCCCTTAGTCTGGCTTCCACTATTCTTTCCCATAACTACATCGTATGGCTCATCAACTTTATCCCTCTGTAGTTGCCGCAACTCTGCACGTTTCCCTTGTTCTTAAAAATGGGCACCAGCACACTTCTCCTCCATTCCTCCAGCATCTGCTCACTCTCTAAGACCTTGTTGAATGTTCTTGTCAGGAAATCTACTGCGACCTATCCTAAACATACCTCCACAGGTATATCATGAGGACCAACTGCCTTTCCATTTTTCATCCTCTTCAGTGCCCTCCTCACTTCACCCTGACAAATCTTTGCTACTTCCTGCTCCTCAATGGTCACCTCTTCTACTCTTTTTTTGCTCTCATTTTCATCATTCATCAGCTCTTCAAAGTACTCTTTCCATCTTCCCAGCACACACCAACCGATCATACAAGTCGTCATACGCCCTCTGTTTGGCCTTAACCACTGCTACTTTTGCCTTACGCTGTGTCTCCCTGTACTCCTGTTTACTCCTTTCGGTCCTCTCAATGTCCCACTTCTTCTTTGCCAGCCTCTTCCTTTGTACACACTCCTGCAGTTCCTCATTCCACCACCAAGTCTCCTTATCTACTTTCCTTCCAGAGGACACTCCAAGTACTCTCCTACCTGTGTCCCTGTTCACATTTGCTGTGGTTGTCCAGTCATCTGGAAGCACTTCCTGGCCACCCAGAGCCTGTTTCAACTCCTCCTTGAAGACAACACGACACCTTTCCTTTTTCAACTTGCACCACTTTGTCTTCTGCTCTGCCTTTGCCTTCTTCACCTTCCTCACCATCAGCGTCATACTGCACACCACCATCCTATGCTGTTTGGCAACACTCTCACCCGCTACTACTCTGCAGTCACTGACTTACTTCAAATTACATCGCCTGCACAAGATGTAGTCTACTTGTGTGCTCCTACCTCCACTTTTATAAGTCACCCTATGCTCCTGTCTCTTCTGGAAGAAAGTATTTACCATAGCCATTTCCATCCTTTTTGCAAAATCTGTCCTTCTGTGTTCCTGTCCTGGATACCAAACCTTCCCATCACTTCCTTGTCCCCTCTGTTGCCTGCACCAACATGTCCATTGAAGTCTGCTCCAATGACCACTCTTTCACCACTGGGGGTACTCTGCATCACTTCATCTAACTCACTCCAGAATCTCTCCTTATAGCTCACATCTCGCCTGTGGGGCATAAGCATTAACAACACTGAACATCACACCTTCAATTTCTAACTTGAGACTCATCACTCTGTCTGACACTCTTTTCACTTCTAGAACATTCCTGACAAACCCCTCCTTCAAGATGACTCCGACTCCATTTCTCTTCCCATCCACACCATGATAAAACAGCTTATACCCTGCTCCGAAGCTTCTAGCTTTCCTACCTTTCCACCTGGTCTCCTGAACACACAGTATGTCCACCTTCCTCCTCTGCATCAGGTCAGCTCTCTATCTTTTCCTTGTATACTTCCAACGTTCAAAGTCCCTATTCTCAGTCCTAGACTCATGTTTTTCTTCTTCTATTTCTGCCTACGGACACGTCTCCCACCTCTCCTTCTTCGACCAACAGTAGTCTAATTTCCATCAGCACCCTGTTGGTTGACAGCATTGATGGCGGTCGTTGTTAACCCGTGCCTCGATCGATCCGGTATGAGATTAGTCTTTACAGTTTGCATTTTGTATTTTGGCAAAAGTTTTACGCCGGATGCCCTTCCTGTCGCAACCCTTTGCATTTCTCTGGGCTTGGGACAGGCATAACGGGGAGAGACACTGGTTAGTGCCCCACCCGCCTCATGGCTGCGTTTCATTCTATAGATAGTCTTACTCATTAATACAGTATTAATGTAGTAAAATGTCGTCATGATTAAGAAAAAGTTTAAAAATTTTCCTGTTATATTTATTGATGATAAAATATAAACATTATAAAGCATATACCGTTGTAAAGCACTAGTATTAAAGTCGTTTTCAATTATTATTCCAGTCCAGTCCCTAAGTTAATGTTGAGAATGTTTGTGCATGAGAGTTTATGTTCTGTCGTATGTTCAACAAACGATACCAAAAGGATAAACTTTATTCCGCTTCATGTCCTTTTAGATATATATACATACACACACTCGGCCCCCAACTTACGAAATTAATGCGTTCCAGAGCCCTTTTCGTAACGCGGGGATTTCGTAAGTAGGGGTCACATATTACATGCTAAACGCCAAATTCATTCCAAGGCTCCAGTCTCTGGACTGGCTAAACCCCATAAACCCTTTAAAAATGATAAAAGTACACCAATTTTGTATGAAATATGTGTTAAAAGTAAAAGAAAATTATTTATTAAACCATTTAAACATTTTGTTACCATATTAAATCATTTTATTCACATATTTATTAATTAAACCATCATTAAACATTTTTATTAACACACACACCTCTCTCTCTCTCTCTATCTATCTCTCTCTCTCGCGCGCCCGCTGCGGGCCACGCCCACAAGACGTGGAATTCAAAGCGCATTCCCTGATTGACAAACTCAACTTGAATTTGATTCCTTGAGAGATCGGAATTCCAGATAAGCTCAAATGAGCCCACATTTATGAAACATTTACTGAATTAAACAACTTAAAAAACGAAAGCGTTATTCCTTCTCTCTCTGTCTCTTTCTCTCACACGCTGCGGGCCATGCCCACAAGACGTGAATTCAAAGCGCATTCCCTCCCTGACCATTTACTGTATTCAAATAACTTAAAAAACTAAACTAAAAATGAAAGCATTATTCCTTCTCTCTCTCACGCGCTGCGGGCCATGCCCACAAGACGTGAATTCAAAGCGCATTCACTGATTGACCATTTACTGAATTAAAACAACTTAAAAACTAAACAAAAAACTCAAGAGTCAAGCTTCCTTCTGTCTCTATCTGGGAGGCCAGCGGGGCAGGATGTTGAGAGACAGCCAATGAAAGAGAACAACTTGTGCGTCGATTGGCGTGTTTGAATTTTGAATTTCTTTTCGTATCTCGGGGACGAAAACTCAGGAAAATATATGTATATGTGTGTGTGTGTGTGTATGTATGTATGTGTGTATGTGTGTATTTTCTTTCTTCCTTTCGGCTTTTTCCCTTTCTTGGGAGTCGCCACAGCGAATCATCTGATTCGCATATTTTTGATTTGGCATAGGTTTTTACATCGGATGCCGTTACTGTCACAACCCTTTTAGCAAGGGACAGAAACACGCTGACGGCTTTGACATATATATATATATATATATATATATATATATATATATATATATATATATACACACAAAAATAAAAGGACAGGACAAAGACTTTCTATTGAAACTCCATTTATCACTACAGATCTGTTTCGAGGGGTGGTGAAACCATCCTCTCTCTTCAGGTGATTATAGAAGAATATAGAAGATTATAGATTCTTCTATAATCACCTGAAGAGAGAGGATGGTTTCACCACCCCTCGAAACAGATCTGTAGTGATAAATGGAGTTTCAATAGTCCTGTCCTTTTATTTTTGTTTATTTGCTCTACCAAAAAGTATTGAGCACTCTCCTACGGAAGGATCTACTCAGAAAATCCTCTCTCTCTCTCTCTCTCTCTCTCTCTCTCTATATATATATATATATATATATATATATATATATATATATATATAGTGTGTGTGTGTTTGTGTAGATACAGTTGGCCCCCTTCTTACGAAAACCTCTGAATACAGAAAAACTCAGTATAAGAAAAACATTTTCCAAAATTTTTGTCCCCTGTATACGAAACAAGTTCTTACAAAAAGGGCCAAACGCGCCATTCAAACATTCAAACACGCCGATCAAAAATTAAAACGAGGCATTCAAACATTCAAACAATGTGTGACTTGCTCTCTCATTGGCTGTCTCCGAACATCCCACCTCGCTGGCCTCCCATTGGCCTCCCATTGGCTAGGAGGGAGCTGAATCGCCATAGTACTGTATCTATCATTTTTGCTTGTCACAGGCGAAAAGGAGAAATGTACTGTTGGTTCGTGAGTTTTTTGAGAGTCATTCAGCTCATTCAGCTTATTTTTTGCTTTTTAAGTTGTTTAATTCAGTGAATGTTTAATAAATGTTGCGTGCTCCGCCGAATCTGGGCAAAACACAGCTCATCTGTACTTCCGATCCCTCAAGCAAACAGGTGAATGTTGAGTCCGAAACAGGTATTCAAAGCGCACTGACCTGCTTGACAGATCGGAGGTCCGGTTGAGCCGCGCCCCGTCTCAAAAGCTCGGCTGTGACACCGCCCGCATTTGGTGACTTTGTAGTTTGTGACTTTGTAATCATTCTTCTCACCACCTGAAGAGAGAGGATGGTTTCACCACCCCTCGAAACAGATCTGTAGTGATAAGTGGAGTTTTCATAGAAAGTCTTTGTCCTGTCTTTTTATTTTTATTGTTATTTGCTCTACCAAAAAGTATTAAGCACTCTCCTACGGAAGAATCTACTCAGAAAATCCTCTCTCTCTCTCTCTCTCTCTCTCTCTCTATATATATATATATATATATATATATATATACAAGCCAGTGTCTCTCCCTCACGCTGGTCCCAAGCCCGGATAAATGCAGAGGGTTGCGTCAGGAAGGGCATCCGGCGTAAAACAAATGCCAAATAAAACATGCGAGTCATCTCAAGAAAATTCATACCGGATCGGTCGAGGCCCGGGTTAACAACGACCGCCATCAGTGCTGTTAACCAACAGGGTGCTGGTGGAAATTGGACTACTGTTGGTCGAAGAAGGAGAGGCAGGAGGCGTGTCCGTAGGCAGAGAGAGAAGAGGAAAGGCAGGAGTCTAGAACTGAAAGTAGGGACTTGGAATTTTGGAACTATGACAGGAAAAAGGTAGAGCTGGCTGACATGATGCAGAGGAGGAAGGTGGACATACTGTGTTCAGGAGATCAGGTGGAAAGGTAACAAGGCTAGAAGCATAGGAGCAGGGTTTAAGCTGTTTTTTTCATGGTGTGGATGGGAAGAGAAATGGAGTCGGAGTCATCTTGAAGGAGGAGTTTGTCAGGAATGCTCTAGAAGTGAAAAGAGTGTCAGACAGAGTGAGGAGTCTGTCTGTCTTCCTTTCGGCTTTTTCCCTTTTACTCGGGAGTCGCCACAGCGAATCATCTGATTCGCACGTTTGATTTGGCAGAGGTTTTTACGTCAGATGCCCTTCCTGTCACAACCCTTTTTAGCAAGGGACAGAAACACGCTGACGACTTTGCAGCCTACTCTTTACGAAAGTCAGCAATGGTTCTTTTACATGCTTCTCACCATAGACAGTGAGAGACATGGCCCGCCTTTGAAAACCCAGTTAGCCGCACTGGGCTCAAGTTAGAAATTGAAGGCATGATGTTCAATGTTGTTAGTGCTTATGCCCCACAGGCAGGATGTGAGCTAGAAGAGAAGGAGAGATTCTGGAGTGAGTTAGATGAAGTGATGCAGAATACCCCCAAAGATGAAAGAGTGGTCATTGGGGCAGACTTCAATGGACATGTTGGTGCAGGAAATGGAGGGGACGAGGAAGTGATGGGCAGGTTTGGTATCCAGGATAGGAACGCAGAAGGCAAGATGTTGGTAGATTTTGCAAAAAGGATGGAAATGGCTGTGGTAAATACTTTCTTCCAGAAGAGAGAGGAGCATAGAGTGACTTATAAAAGCGGAGGTAGGAGCACACAGGTAGACTACATCTTGTGCAGGTGATGTAATTTGAAGAAAGTCAGTAACTGCAAAGTAGTAGCGGGTTAGAGTGTTGCCAAACAGCATAGGATGGTGGTGTGCAGGATGACGCTGATGGTGAGGAAGGTTAAGAAGGCAAAGGCAGAGCAGAAGACAAAGTGGTGGAAGCTGAAAAACGAGGAGTGTTGTGTTGTCTTCAAGGAATAGTTGAAACAGGCTTTGGGTGGTCAGGAAGTGCTTCCAGATGACATGACAACTACAGCTAATGTGATCAGGGAGACAGGTAGGAGAATACCTGGTGTGTCATCTGGAAGGAGAGGAGAGAAGGAGACTGATGGTGGAATGAGGAAGTGCAGGAGTGTGTACAAAGGAAGAGGTTAGATAAGAAGAAGTGGGACATTGAGAGGACCGAAGAGAGTAAACAGGAGTACAGGGAGACACAGCGTAAGGCGAAAGTATCGGTGTCAAAGGCCAAACAGAGGGCGTATGATGACTTGTATGCTCGGTTGAAAAGTAAAGAGGGAGAAAAGGATTTATACAGGTTGGCACAGCAGAGAAATAGAGATGGGAAGGATGTGCAGCAAGTTAGAGTGATTAAGGACAGAGAGGGAAATGTATTGACTGATGGCAGAAGTGTGCTGGGAAGATGGAAAGAGTACTTTGAAGAGCTGATGAATGAGGAAAATGAGAGAGAAAAAAAGAGTAGAAGAGGTGACTGTTAAGGACCAGGAAATAGCAAAGTTTAGTACGGGTGAAGTGAGGAGGGCATTGAAGAGGATGAAGAAGTGATTGAATGCCAGAGGAATGGAGAAGTGTGCTGGTGCCAATTTTTAAGAACAAGGGAGATGTGCAGAGTTGTGGGAACTACAGAGGGATAAAGTTGATGAGCCATACGATGAAGTTATGGGAAACAATAGTGGAAGCAAGACTAAGGGGTCAGCATCTGTGAACAACAGTTTGGTTTCATCCACAGATGCAGTGTTTGCCTTGAGGATGTTAATAGAGAAGTACAGAGAAGGTCAGAAGGAGCTGCATTGTGCCTTTGTGGAGCTGGAGAAAGCATATGACAGGGTGCCGAGAGAGGAACTGTGGTATTGCATGAGGAAGTTTGGACTGGCAGAGAAGTCTGTTAGAGTGGTGCATGATATGTATGTGAGATGTAAGACAGTGGTGAGGTGTGCTGTCGGTGTGACAGAAGCATTCAAGGTGGAGGTGGTACTGCATCAAGGGTCAGCTCTGAGCCCCTTCTTGTTTGCTATGGTGATGGACAGGCTGACAGACGAGGTTAGGCAAGAATCTCCATGGACTATGATGTTTGCAGATGACATTGTGATCTGCAGTGAGAGCAGAGAACAAGTGCAGGAAAACCTAGAGAGGTGGAGGTATGCCCTGTAAAGGAGGGGAATGAAGGTTAGCCTCAGTAAGACAGAATACATGTGTATGAATGCCAATGACCCAACAGGAATGGTGAGGTTTCAAAGAGCAGAGATAAGGAAGGTGGAGGATTTTCAGTACTTCGGCTCAACAATACAGAGCAATGGAGAGTGTGGAAAAGAGGTGAAGAAGCATGTCCTGGCTGGTTGGAATGGTTGGAGAAAAGTGTCCGGTGTGATGTGTGATCAGAAGGTATTGTCAAAAATGAAAGGAAAAGTGTACAAGACAGTGTTGAGGCCAGCGATGTTGTATGGATTAGAAACAGTGGCCCTGGGGAAAAGACAGGAGACAGAGTTGGAGGTAGCAGAAATGAAAATGTTGAGGTTCTCTTTGGGAGTAACGAGGATGGATAGGATCAGGAATGAGCACATCAGAGGGACAGCACATGTAAGATGTTTTGGAGACAAAGTCAGAGAGGCTAGATGAGATGGTTTGGACATGTACAGAGGAGGAATAGTGAGTATATTGGTAGTAGGATATTGAGGTTGTAACTACCAGGCAGAAGACCCAGAGGAAGACCAAAGAGACGATTCATGGATGTGGTGAAGGGGGACATGAAGGCAGTTGGTGTAAGAGAAAAAGATGCAGAGGATAGATGATTCGCTGTGGCGACCCCTGAAGGGAAAAGCCGAAAGGACAAGAAGACGACGTGTGTGTGTGTGTTTTTATATATATATATATATATATATATATATATATATATATATATTTATTTATATTTATTCATACAGTTGGCCCTTGAATATTCGCGGTTTTGCACTCACGGTTTGAGTATTCGCTGACTGCCGAGCAGCTCGCACGTGATTCAAATTCAGCCAATGGCTGTCCTCCTTCCTGCTTATTGGTTGAGATGATGTAATGCCCCTTTTTCCCTCATTCGTGCACAAGTTGGCAATGAGCCTTTTTTTAGTGTGTTTTAATTACCAGTTAAGTTCTCTGATGTCATTCCTGCTAAGCACCAGAAAAGAGTAAGGACGTGGATGTCCCATCTGAAGAAATAATACTTTCTCCGGAAGAAACAACAGTTTCATCTGAAGTGCCTGAAGCATTGGCCTGAAGTGGAATAATCGTCTGAACTGTTGTAAAACACTCCACTATTAAAGTCTTTTTCAATTATTATTCCAGTACATGACCTAAGGCAGGGATCACCAACGTGGTGCCCGTGGGCACCAGGTAGCCCGCAAGGACAATATAAGTTGCCCGCGGACCTGTTCACTGCTATTTTTAGGACAGGCCCATTTTTAGGACAGCGCCACTCTCCATTGAGCTGCATATAATTTTTTTGAATATATTTTTAAATCAAGTCAATATCTTCACATAGATGAATATCATTAATTATTAATAATAACATCTAATTAAATCTAATTAAATGTAAATTGAGCAAATTTGTAATTTCAGAGGTGTGTATCGACCTAGTAGCCCTTCGCATTAATTGGTACCCATGAAGTAGCTCTCAGTTTCAAAAAGGTTGGTGACCCCTGACCTAAGGTATTGTTTTAAATGTTTGTGTATTGTATTTTATTTACTGTGGTGTAGCATGTTTCTCATTTTGTTTTGTTTATCCAATTTATTACATTTCTTGTTCTTTTATGTCCTTTTTGTGATGGTCTGTGTTTTGGGGGACTTTAATTTTAGTGTGGTGCCTCTAACTGTTTACTCTCCACTTCGGCTGAGGGGCATGGCTGAGCTGCTTGGTAGCACACACCTGAATTCACTATTGTCATTTCCTCCCAATAAACAAAAGCATGCTCACCTCTGCGCCAGAGGATTAACTCCCATCACATCACCCTTTGGTTTGAAACGCCTCTAACTTTCTCACTGTAAAACTCGGCTTGAACTCGCTTCGGCTGAGGGGTGTGGCTGTGGCTGCAGTTAACACCTGAATTCAGTCATCTCATGCCAAATGCAATATGTTCCTCTCGTGGGCATTTTTGAAAACTAAACTGCTGTATGTTTTTCAGAGAAAGCATGTAAAGGTGTTTTTATATGTATGCTGTATAATGTTTATATTTTATTATCAATCAATATCACAGTCAAAAAATTAAGTTTTTCTTCATCATTACTACATTAATACTGAATTCATGAGTAAGACTGTCTACAGAATGTGTTTAAGAAGCATATTTTAGCACATGTAATACATAGTATAGTATTTTACTTCCGGCTGCTCATTCGCGCATGTGACGTGATACATGGGGTTTTACTTCCGGGTACAGAACTCGCGGATTATCTCGATTCGCGGGAGGGCTCGGAACCGAACTCCCGCGGATGTCGAGGGTCTATTTTACACATATACAGGGATTCGCAAGGTATGATCACCGCCTAACCCCCCACAACTGAGGTACATGTTTATGTATATATAATATCAATAAATACATATTCAATATTGTAATTGCTGATAATGATTAAACATTAAAAAAACATAAGATGTAAATAAAGTATAAATACACACACACACACAGATGGTATTGCAAGAGAAGAAGACAACACACATACATATGCGTGCGCGTGCACAAACAGATGCAATAATGTAAATAGTTTTGATGGGTGATTTTAGGTTGTTTTTTTTTGTTTTGTGTTTTTTAGGGTTTTTTTTTCTTTTGGATAATTGGCCCCGTTTTTGTGGCATTTTCCTGAACGATTTCCCCTATTCTTTAGGGGTGTCATTGAAAACCTATTATTGATATCGATATATTGATGATAAAAATTTCCAATGTAACGATACATTACAATATTGCTGTACGGTTCCATAAATGCATTAAAGAGAACAGACTAAGATATATTACAGTAGTTTGTATAATGCATTGAATATTTTACAATAAAGTGACCAATGACTAAAGCCAAATCTGAAATAAAAGGCAGGAAATAGTTTTCCACTGACAAGATTTGAATTAAGACCTTTTTGTATTTCACAAATCTATAAACACTTGTTTAATAGTTAATATCAAGCAAGTTGTTTCTATTCTCCAAACACTTGTCAATTGAAAATTGTAGGAACTTGAACTTGAACCCCATACAGAGAGGTTGGCCAAGCTTCCTGCATTGTTCTAAGAAAATTCGGAAAAGGAAGTCGTGTTCATTAGTTTTACACATACAAATTGCAGGCGAATTATAGACTGAAATAAGAATATCCCGGTAAGTCTCGTGTCCTAAAATTATGTTCAGGTTTGTAAATTTTATTACGTCAAGATTTATAGATCTATTTCACTACGGGAATTGCAAATAAAACCCAGTTACGGACGTACCATTTACTACAGACGCTGTCATGAACACAGGAAGCTTGGACTAACACTCGGCTGCTCTCGGCAATCCTGTTTTTGTTAGCATATTTAATAATACCGAAGTTCAGGCCGAAGACTGTTAAATGCTGCATTGCGCTAAGCTGTTTTTCAACTGAAACTATATAACGTGTTTTCGTACATTATTTTATTTATTAAAAGATACCACTTGCTCGATCCCTTTTATAGGTATCGATTATTGATCGATATAATTACATCGGCGATTTTGCGATATTCCGATTGTTAATGACACCCCTACTATTCTTCCTTAATTTCCTTAAATTTTTTTAAATTCAATGAATATTTATTTATTTATTATTTTTTCAAAAACTGCGATGCACTGAAGCCGCATGAGTTGAAGCCGCATCAATTGAAGTGCGAAGTAGCGAGGCATCCCTGTGTATGTGTATATATACGCACAGCAGTACCTCACCTTACGAAATTAATCTATTCCAGAGCCTTTTTCGTAACTTGGATTTTTCGGAAGTAGAACCGCATTTTACATGTAAAACGCGTGATTCGTTCCAAGGCCCCCAATACTACCCTTTAAAAATTATAAAAGCATACCTTTTAAGGTACTTACTTCGTACAATTTCAATTAACCCATGGTTGAATAAAGTTTCAGAGTAATGATTGAGATGGTAAGAATTTACATGAATTTGCAATCCACTTTCCACAATAAATAAAAAATCCACAATACTTCACAAGTGATCATAATAAATGATAAGACACAGTGAATATATTTTACAAAAAAGTGTTTTATTTGCAAGGGGATAATCCAAAGTTATGCTTTAAAAAATAATGTGCGTGGTTGTCAACACTGACATGAATAAATAAAAACGACAATAGAAATATTAGGGTTGAAAAGGTTGAGATCTAAAAAAAAAAAAAAAAAAAACATCTTAACGCAACAATGAAATGATGGAAGGAAAGGGCATTAAATTGGGAACTCTACTTCCTAATCAAGCCTCAATAATTGACAAAACGGGTCAGCGATCTTTTGAAACCCCTGAATGCCGAAATGGTTGCGTACATATTTCACTTCCATAATGCAGCGCGTGATACCGTGCGCTACCGAAAATGGGTTCGAATGTTGTTAACAAAAATGGCCAACAGGGCGTGGATACGCTCCAAAATGTTAAAATATTAGTTTCAACGTGAATTTGAAATACTAAACACCAGTGATGACGGCGATGTTCCCGAAAGAAGATGCAAGATTTGCTACAAGAATATCATACAAATTAGGGAAGAGGCTATTCTACATTTATTCATTAGTATCTTTTGAATTATTAAAACAATGTTCTCGTGACAAAATGGCGTTACAGGTGTTAATGTTAGCAATTAGTTAACATTCCAGTAAACCAGTTAAAGGTTCAAGTTGGTCCTGTTTTTGTTTGACATTTTTGCTGATTGATGAAACTTTGCATGTTCGTGTATTCAAAGTATTCTGGCAATTTTATGAGAACAGTGATGATTATTTGTATTAAAATTTAAAAATTGTGTTTCAAAATAATTCGTTGTGCTGTTAATAATTTAATAATTTTATATTATAAAATTCAACAATACATAAGATATTATACACACATCTACTGAACTTAAAAGCAAAAATCTAATTTATTCAATAACACAGGTTTGTTTAATAGTTTACTTGGATTCATTTTGCACAACCTGTGTGTTACAGAACTCATTTTCAGCTGAATGAACTTTGGGTTACCGAAGTCATACCCGTGAACCATAAACTGGTTCCTCAAATTTTTGAAATATTGAGGCCTGCTAATCATGACACTAATTATAATAATGCACCATAAACGATGCTGGATGGTAATGTAAGTCTTATCCAGTCTTTAGATCGAAGTAACTTTTAGTAATTAGGCTTAAGTTGTTGTAAAATCGAAACATACATGATTAATGTATTCTAAAGCTCTGACTCGCATTTCTCCCTGTACTCATCTACCGAGCCAAAGGGAGGATTGCAAATACAGATGCTCCCCGACTTAGGTTCATCCGTTTTACATTTTTTCGATTTTACGTTTATTCATTTCTTTTTTTTCCAAAAAAAATTAAATTTTGCGTTTAGACGTACCTTCGTAGTACGCTGAAGTAATAATGCAATGACGCTGCATTCATTTTTTACAAACGACAGAGTGAGAGTGTGTGTATGTATATAAATAATCAGTTATATAGCGTGTTACCCTTATGTTAAGGCGTCATCTCTGTGATATTTGTGTTCTGTGATCTCTGTGATCATTGTTTTGTGGACTTTTGTAACCCTAAGCAAATATGGTTGGTCAGAAGTGTTAGCCTACTAGCATGGGTGCAAGTCTCATACACAGAGACGAATTAACTATCTGCTCAGATCAGCACAATCTACCATGCATACTCAGTTAAGCAAAGAGAGTTGTAATATGAATGAAAACCCGAATGCACAAATTACAGAACAATTACAGATATTAGTTATCTTTTAGCAGAATCCTAAGAGTGTATACTTATTTTTATGTTCATATTCATTAGGATTTGTACTTGTTCTTTGTGTGCATCTCTTGAATAAAGTTTACTTACGTACTTCCACAAAAGAAAGAACTCTCAGCTTTGCTGGGATTCACATGGCAGGCTGTGTTCGAAACATGTTCAACGGCACCCTTGTGCACTTGAAAGACCGGAAGTCTGTATAACCCACAGCAAGTCCACTACTTTTGCAAGTAGACTACTTTCGGTATTGAGCACCTCATATATTGTGAGCGTTGATTGACTGTTTTAAGCTTCATGTAAAGTAACTCGGTATAAATAAGTGACTTATTTGAAATTAACGTTGATATTATTTTACAACGTTATGTTTATAATAATTGATTTAGGGGTGTTTTATGAGATACGGTAATGGTATTGATGGATGTCTAGTACAGTATGAGCGTCATACGTCACACGTCATACGTCATTGTAACAATTTACGTTTATTTTCAACTTACGTTTGGCCGTCTGGAACCAATTAAAAACGTAAGTCGGGGAGCGTCTGTACGTCATTGTGAGAATATTGGGACAGGAAATTTGAACCTTTTGATGCTTCACCGATTTAAAATATGGCAAAGGACACACCGCGACTTCATTCACTGTGTCGGAAAAGTTCCAGTATCAACCAACCAATATTGTGCATGTGCTTAAAATTTAACCCTACAGGAGAGGAGGAGCTTGAGATTTTTTTTTCAACTATAAGACTATTCTTCTTCTTCTCCTTTCGTCTTTTCCCTTCAGAGGTTGCCACAGCGAATCATCTGCCTCCATCTCACCCTATCCTTTGCATCTTTTTCTCTTACACCAACTACCTTCATGTCCTCCTTCACCACATCCATGAATCGTCCCTTTGGTCTTCCTCTAGGCCTTCTGCCTGGTAGTTCCAACCTCAGTATCCTACTACCAATATACTCACTGTCCCTCCTCTGTACATGTCTAAACCATCTCAATCAAGCCTCTCTGACTTTGTCTCCAAAACTTCTTACATGTGCTGTCCCTCTGATGTGCTCATTCCTGATCCTATCCATCCTGCCTTCTGTCTTTTACCCAGGGCCACTGTTTCTAAACCATACAACATCGCTGGCCTCAACACCGTCTTGTACACTTTTCCTTTCATTCTTGCCGATACCCTCCTATCACACATCACACCGGACACTTTTCTCCAACCATTCCAACCTGCCTGCACACGCTTCTTCACCTCTTTTCCACACTCTCCACTGCTCTGGATTGTTGAGCCTCAGCACGTACAACAGCCTCACGATTGTTGAGCCTTATCTATGCTCCCTGTAACCTCACCGTTCCTTTTGGGTCCTTGGCATTCATACACATGTATTCTGTCTTACTGAGTCTAACCTTCATTCCCCTCCTTTCCAGGGCATACCTCCACCTTTCTAGATTTTCCTGCACTTGTTCTCTGCTCTCTCTACAGATCACAATGTCATCTGCAAACATCATAGTCCATGGGGAATCTTGTCTAATCTCGTCTGTCAGCCTGTCCATCACCATAGCAAACAAGAAGGGGCTCAGAGCTGACCCTTGATGCAGTACTACCTCCACCTTGAACTCTTCTGTCACACCGACAGCACACCTCATCACTGTCTTACATCTCTTATACATGTCCTGCACCACTCTAACATACTTCTCTGCCACTCCAGACTTCCTCATGCAATACCACAGTTCCTCTCTCGGCACCCTGTCATATGCTTTCTCCAGATGCACAAAGGCACGATGCAGCTCCTCCTGACCTTCTCTGTACTTCTCTGTTAACATCCTCAAGGCAAACACTGCATCTGTGGTGCTCTTTCTTGGCATGAAACCAAACTGTTGTGCACAAATGTTGACCTCTGCCCTTAGTCTAGCTTCCACTATTCATTCCCATAACTTCATCTTATGGCTCATCAACTTTATCCCTCCGTAGTTGCCACAACTCTGCACGTCTCCATTGTTCTTAAAAATGGGCACCAGCACACTTCTCCATTCCTCTGGCATCCTCTCACTCTCTAAGACCTTGTTGAATGTTCTTGTCAGGAAATCTACTGCTACCTCTTCTAGACACTTCCATACCTCCACCGGTATGTCATCAGGACCAACTGCCTTTCCATTCTTCACCCTCTTCAATGCCCTCCTCACCTCACCCTCACTAATCTTTGCTACTTCCTGGTCCTCGACGGTCACCTCTTCTACTCTTTTTTTTCTCTCTCATTTTCCTCATTCATCGGCTCTTCAAAGTATTCTTTCCATCTTCACACTTCACAGCACACTTCTGTCATCAGTCAATACATTTCCCTCTCTGTCCTTAATCACTCTAACTTGCTGCACGTCCTTCTCATCTCTATTTCTCTGCTGTGCCAACCTGCATAAATCATTTTCTCCCTCTTTACTTTTCAACCGGGTGTAACCCATGTAAACACATGGTTACTAATTTTATTGGAAAAAACCCTAATTTCCAACACTCCCTGAAAGCACTATAGTTTCCTAGTCCCCTTGAACGCATCATAGGCACGTGCTGCATGCGACCAGCAGAGCGTGTAGGAGAGCGTGAGGAGCAGGACGCATACAGAGCCCTTGAAAAGCGACACGAAGCCTTGTATGTGTTTTGTTCTCTCTGAATCAAACCGGGTGGAGAGTGTTTGTTTTCTTGGAAGCTCCGACTGGTTTTTTAGTGGATCTGGATTTGATCTTGAAGCTGGTTTCGGACACGGATGGCGAGCCAAATCCAGTGAGAACTCTTGGTGGATCCAGAAGCAGTGTGGCCAACTGTTCTCTGGATGCGAGAGTAGATCTACAGACCCAACCACTTCAAATCACAGGATCCCAGATAAGAACAGATAAAAACACCTTTATCCCAACGGATCACAATCCTGGAAAAGACTCCCGGGTTCACACAAATCGAACCTTTGAGACTTAAGATTATTTTATTTTTAATTTGTAAAGAAAGTTCTACAACATTGTTTGCACTGTTTCTTGTAATATTGTTAATTGTAATAAATTTGCCGGCTGTTCAACTTTAAATCTACACAATTCATTTTACTCCTCTAGAACCTAGTATAAAATCTAGCACAGCTATATCAAGCTGGTGTTACATCAAAGTGGCGAGCCAGCCAGGAGGAGTTTTGGCTACATTTTGCCTCTAAATTAATAATTTGGCATACAGTTTGGCAGTTTTATGACAGTTTTTGTACAACTTTTCCCACAAAAGAAATATGGATATCATTGAACGTGAAGGTATCAAAGTACCAAATGCTGTATTAATTAGTGGTTTTTCTGGTACTGAGACTGATGAAGAAGTTATTAAGTTTTTAGAAAAGTATGGTTCTATTACACGAACAGTGAAACTTACTACTTCTGACCCTGACTTTAAAAATACAGCCGTAGTTGAGTTTGAGTATGGCACTGCTATTGAGTCAATTCAGGCTGAACTACCATGTCAAAGAGCAACATCTGACCCAAAGGTTGTTCACAAAATTCAGCTCTTATCCCCACTTTATAGTGATAAGTTAACAGCTGATCTGACCAAGTCTTTTCTCTTTGATTTAAAGGGAATTGCCAAAGCAAGCGGAATAGATTATGAGAAATTGTTGCTTGGTGAACTTAACAAACTTCAGGCCTCTGCTGCTGAAAGTGAGAGTATAGCTTCCACTGACGCTACTCCAGTAACTGAAAGTTTAACAGGTGATTCTGTTGTGCCACAAACAAATAGGGAAACTCTCACAACTACCTCAAACTCTGATATTCCCAGTTCTCCAATCAACAGCAGACCAACTCCTAATTTAAATCCCGAACACTTGAGCACCCCTGAAGTCCAGAGGGTGATTGTCGAGCACATTGTCAAAAGTGCTGACACGTCCCAAACTTATCTGAACTCTTCCAAGTTCAGGTCGTTCTCTGGAAAATTTCCGTGCCCTAATACGGAAGTAGATTATGACACTTGGCGCAGTCATGTTGAGTTTTATCTTGCCGACTCTTCTGTTTTTGAAAGACAGGTAGTAAGAAAAATTATTGAAAGTCTCTTACCACCAGCCGCCAATATTGTCAAACATTTGGGCCCCTTGTCCAGCCCAAAAGACTTTTTGAGCTTGCTCGATTCTGCATACGGGAATGTAGATGATACTGATGAGCTGTTTGTGAAATTTTTGAGCGCAAACCAAAATGCCGGAGAAAAACCTTCAACATACTTGCACCGGCTCCAGACTACATTAAGCAAAGTTGCTAAAGGGGGAGGCGTTACAGTCAGTGATTTTGATCGACAGCTTTTAAAACAGTTCTGTAGGGGTGCTGGGATGATAACCTAATTGCCAGCCTCCATCTAGAACAAAAGAAATCCAGCCCACCTACCTTTTCTGAACTTCTTTTGTTGCTGCGAACAGAGGAGGATAAACAAGCAGCTAAGTCCACTGCATGAAGCAGCACTTAGGACTTTCAAAAGTAAAGGTACAGTCCAACCCTTTAAATGTTTATGCAGACACTGAGTTTCAAGCTGCTGCTGCAGACAATTCTAGTAAAACGTCTACCAAGAAACTGCAGAAACAAATTGCTCAACTGCAAGAACAGTTAACTTCCTTAAAAGCGTCCATGGAAGAGACAGTTGAAAAGAAACCTCAGACAAAGTCCCCCAAAGTTGCAAAGAAACAACAGCGGAAAGGGACACAAACACAGAACTCACCGCCGAAAAGTGAAAGCTTTGGCAAAGGTAACAAAAAGCCTCGCCCATGGTTCTGCTTTAACTGTGGCGAGGATGGCCATATAGTCCCCTCTTGTGACAGTGACCCAAACCCCAAAGCTGTTGAAGCTAAGCGCAAAGAGCTTAGGTCAAAACAAAAGGCTTGGGAGGACCAATGTAACACTGATTTAAACTAGTTCCTGTTTCAGTTGAGGGACAAACTGGAACTAGTAGCGACACAAGTCCCACTCAGAAACCCCAGCCAAAACAGAGTTGTACGCTAACGAGTAAACACCATTCTAGCTTTCCCAAGGGCTTAATAGGTAAGAAGTGCACTGCTAATATAAACATAGCTGGCGTTAGCTGCAATTCTCTATTAGATTCAGGGTCGCAAGTTACGACTATTTCACACTCCTTTTACCAGAGACACCTGGTTGATTTTCCAATCCAGCCGATCAGTGACCTAGATGTTGAGGGTGCAAACGGTCAGGCGGTACCTTATCTAGGCTATGTAGAAGTTCCAGTTGGTTTTCCAAAAGAGTTTGTTGAGTCTGAGCCTCAAATTTCTACATTAGCTCTAATAGTACCTGATTTGCGCTCCAGCACAGACTTGCCAGTGTTAATTGGTACAAATGCCCTCGATGTTTTATATGAGGAACATTGTCGAGACACTCCCATTCTACTAGCTGTCTATGGCTATAGTCAGATTTTAAAAATCCTCGAGCACAGATACGAAACAAAGAGCACAGGGAAGCTTGGGCTAATGACACTGAGGGGCAACACACCTTATGTTATTCCAGCTCACGAGAAGGTCTGTCTTGAAAGCTGTGCCCACTTAAGTTCGCCACTCACAGACAAATGGGCAGTAGTAGAGCAGCCAATGTCCTCAGCCCTTCCAGGTGGAATCTTTGACTTGGCACTGTGATAAGACAGCAGTCAACAAAGTCCTTACAAGCACCCTGTTTGGATAAGAAATGAAACCGATTATGACATTATGCTTCCTGGCAACTGTGTCCTTGCTGAACTGCATGTTGCAGACCAAGTTTTGGAAACTCAAAACCTGTCCAATACCAACTCAGCAGGTTGTTGTCGCTTGTCTGCAGACTCCTCATCACCGAAGGACCAGTTGACTTTTGATTTTGAAAATTCACCTCTGCCTGAGGAGTGGAAAAGTCGCATCACACAGAGTCTGAGTGCTTATAGTGATGTCTTCGCATGCCACGATCTTGACTTTGGCCATGCCACTAGAGTTAAGCATAAAATCAAGCTTAAAGACTAAACACCCATAAAACAGAGATCGAGGCCTATTCACCCAAATGACTACGAAGTTGTTAGGAAACACCTCAAAATGCTTCTCGATGCCGGGGTAATAAGACCATCAGAATCCCCTTCTCGTCCCCCATCGTTGTAGTTAAGAAAAGACGGGTGAGGCACGTCTCTGTGTGGACTACCGTAAGGTTAACGTACAAACGGTTAAAGACGCTACGCTGTTACCAAATCTTGAAGAGACCTTCTCCGCTCTATCTGGGTCAAACTGGTTCTCTGTCATGGACTTAAAGTCGGGCTACTACCAGATAGAGATGGATGAGGAAGATAAGGCCAAAACAGCGTTTGTATGCCCCCTAGGGTTTTATGAGTTCAATCGAATGCCTCAGGGAATCACAAATGCTCCCAGCACCTTTCAGAGGTTAATGGAGAGGTGCATGGGAGACATTAATCTTAAGGAGGTGCTCGTCTTCCTAGACGATTTGATTGTTTTCTCAGACTCCTAGAGCAACACGAACAGAGGCTAAAGCATGTTTTGGACCGTCTTCAGTAAATATGGCTTAAAGTTGTCCCCAGAAATGTCGCTTTTTTCAGACATCGGTTAAATATTTAGGCCATATTGTTTCGAGAAATGGCGTAGAAACAGATCCTGAAAAAGTAGCAGCCATTAAGACCTGGCCAGTGCCACAAAACTTGAAGCAACTCAAGTAGTTTTTAGGGTTCACCGGCTACTATCGCCGATTTGTTAAAGATTATTCAAAGATAGTTCGGCCCTTAAACGACCTTACATGTGGCTACCCACCTTATAGAAAAGTCCAGAAACGAACCGACACTTCTAAGTATTTCAACCTCGAGAACCTTTTGCCGAGAGGTGGACATCTGTCTGTCAGTCAGCCTTTGAATGCATTAAGGAGAAATTAACATCCTCTCCTGTATTGGGCTTTGCAGATCCAAAGCTCCAATATGTTCTGCATACCGACGCCAGCTCTACAGGCCTAGGTGCCGCTCTTTATCAAGAGCAAGGTGGTAAAATGCGCGTCATAGCCTATGCCAGTAGGGGGCTGACACCAAGCGAAACCAGATATCCAGCTCATAAGCTAGAGTTTCTAGCTCTGAAATGGTCCATTGTAGAAAAGTTTCATGATTACCTTTATGGTAATGAATTCACAGTTGTAACGGATAATAATCCGCTTACATACATTCTGACCACTGCAAAGCTTGATGCAGCTAGCTATCGCTGGTTAGCAGCGCTATCCACCTTCAATTTCCAAATCAAATACAGAGCTGGAAAGGCTAACCAGGCCGCAGATGGCCTATCACGAAGGCCCCACCAAACACTAGCTGCGGATTATGTGACATTAGAAGAGGAGAACCGAATACAACAACTCACCTCACGTCTTCTCGGATCCCTCCTCGATGTAGTGATTTATGTCCTGATACTATTGCAGCAGTATGTCACAAGCATTTTCTCAATGAGAAAACCAAAGATTCACCTCATGTCATTCTTGTTGAGTCCTTGGCTATGAATGCTGATGCAATTCCTGATGTATACAGTGATGCTGAAACATCTGGTCAAGTAACTGTTCCCTTGTTTTCTGCTCATGAGCTTAAAGAACAACAAAGATCTGACCCGAGCATCAATCATGTCATTCAGTTACTTGAAGCTGGAGCAGATGTTCCACATAACAACAGAGAAACATTTGAAATAAAACTGATGCTCCGAGAATGGAAACGTCTTGAAATGAGGGATGACCTTTTGTTCAGGAGACGACAATGTGACCCAGATACAACTTACCAGCTTGTACTCCCTGTCTCACTTAGACCCACTGTTCTAAAGTTACTCCACGATGACATGGGTCATATGGGGTGGGAGAGGACTCATGAACTAGTGAGAGCAAGATTTTATTGGCCTAAGATGGGTCATGACATTGAGACCAAAATAAAGAACTGTGGTCGTTGTGTTCAAGAAAGTCCTTGCCTGAAAAGGCCGCGCTTTAGTTAATATTAAAACCACGCGACCAATGGAATTGGTCTGCATGGACTTTCTTTCGATTGAGCCCGATAGTAAGAGTACCAAGGGCGTTTTAGTCATCACAGATCATTTTACGAAATATGCGGTGGCCTTGCCCACTCGTGATCAAAAGGCAACCACTGTGGCTAAAAATCTCTGGGAAAACTTTTTGGTTCACTACGGGTTCCCGAACGCCTCCATAGTGACCAGGGAGGGATTTTGAGTCACATGTGATTAAGGAACTGTGTGCTATTACTGGCATCAAAAAGTGAGAACCAGTCCTTATCACCCGAGGGGTAACCCTGTAGAGCGATTCAATCGCACCCTCCTTAGTATGTTAGGTACTCTGAAGGATGACCAAAAAGTTCATTGGCGTGATTTTGTCAAGCCTCTCACACACGCCTACAACTGTTCAAAGAGTGAGGTTACTGGGTTTAGTCCTTATGAGTTGATGTTTGGCCGTAAGCCTAAGCTACCAGTTGACCTTGCCTTTGGGTTGCCCGTTACAGGGGACTCACCTGCATCCCATTCTCAGTATGTGCGCAGTCTAAAGGCTAAACTCGAAGAAAGTTACCAAATTGCCCTTGAAAACTCCAAAAAAGTTGCAGAGCGCAATAAGAGCAGATTTGATAAGAAAGTCAGAGAATCCACTCTTGAAGCAGGAGATAGAGTTTTATTCAAAAATGTCCGTTTGCGCAATAAACATAAACTTGCCGACAAATGGGAACGCATGGTGTACCGTGTTGTCAAGAAAATGGAAAATGTTCCTGTGTATGTGGTTCGACCAGAGAGAGGTGATGGTCCAAGTAGAACTCTTCACCGAGACCTTTTACTTGCGTGTGGTGACCTCTCAGACATTGAGGATGAAGTTGAGACAAGACCAAAACCTCCACGTAGACATAAAACTCGACAAAGTCCTTCCGAACCACAGGACACAGATCTGTCAGAATCAGAGGAGGAGTATGAACCCATGCCAGGACAACCTTCAATCGAAACAGAGACATTCATTAAGATTTATGACAATAATCAAGACCAATCAAATGTACGAAACCAGACAACAAACTCAGATATTTCAAATGAACCACTCTCACTCAATAAGGATACCTCCTTGCACCCAACAGTTTCAGTTGAGACAGACACAGACGAGATGGACAATGAACAGGAAAATCAGAATGAGGCCGAACTACTCAAAGAGGAATCACATTCAGATGTCATGGAAGGAGGAGATGATGAAAACCAAATACAAGGAGGACCAGACGTTAATATTGTGGACACAGAGCAAAATGGTGATGTGATTGACCAACAAACAGAACAGACAATTGAAACAACAAATGAAACTCCCAATGTGAGAAAATCTGAAAGATTAAAGCGAGCCCCAGGACGGTTTCATTACCCTCAATTGGGTCAACCGCTGATATCTTTTGCACAACGGTTCTTGGATAACTTTAACCAAGCCCTAGAGTCATTTAGTAGCTATGAAAACCATCAGATCTATGATGTTTAAACAAACATTTAAGTACATGACGGGACTCATGCTTATTCAAGGGGGGAGGGTGTAACCCATGTAAACACATGGTTACTAATTTTATTGGAAAAAACCCTAATTTCCAACACTCCCTGAAAGCACTATAGTTTCCTAGTCCCCTTGAACGCATCATAGGCACGTGCTGCATGCGACCAGCAGAGCGTGTAGGAGAGCGTGAGGAGCAGGACGCATACAGAGCCCTTGAAAAGCGACACGAAGCCTTGTATGTGTTTTGTTCTCTCTGAATCAAACCGGGTGGAGAGTGTTTGTTTTCTTGGAAGCACCGACTGGTTTTTAGTGGATCTGGATTTGATCTTGAAGCTGGTTTCGGACACGGATGGCGAGCCAAATCCAGTGAGAACTCTTGGTGGATCCAGAAGCAGTGTGGCCAACTGTTCTCTGGATGCGAGAGTAGATCTACAGACCCAACCACTTCAAATCACAGGATCCCAGATAAGAACAGATAAAAACACCTTTATCCCAACGGATCACAATCCTGGAAAAGACTCCCGGGTTCACACAAATCGAACCTTTGAGACTTAAGATTATTTTATTTTTAATTTGTAAAGAAAGTTCTACAACATTGTTTGCACTGTTTCTTGTAATATTGTTAATTGTAATAAATTTGCCGGCTGTTCAACTTTAAATCTACACAATTCATTTTACTCCTCTAGAACCTAGTATAAAATCTAGCACAGCTATATCAAGCTGGTGTTACACGAGCATACAAGTCATCATATGCCCCCTGTTTGGCCTTTGACACCGCTACCGTCACCTTACGCTGTGTCTCCCTGTACTCCTGTTTACTCTCTTCATTCCTCTCAATGTCCCACTTCTTCTTAGCTAACCTCTTCCTTTGTACACACTCCTGCACTTCCTCATTCCACCACCAAGTCTCCTTATCTCCTCTCCTTCCAGATGACATACCAAGTATTTTCCTACCTGTCTCCCTGATCACATTAGCTGTAGTTGTCATGTCATCTGGAAGCACTTCCTGACCACCCAAAGCCTGTTTCAACTCCTATTTGAAGACAACCCGACACCCTTCCTTTTTCAGCTTCTACCACCTTGTCTCCTGCTCTGCTTTTGCCTTCTTCACCTTCCTCACCATCAGCGTCACCTTGCACATGAAAACTACTACTTTCAGTCCTAGATTCATGCCTTTCCTTTTCTTTCTCTGCCTCCGGACACGCCTCCCACCTCTCTTTCTTCGACGTCTTCGACCAACAGTAGTCCAGTTTCCACCAGCACCCTGTTGGTTAACAGCACTGATGGCGGTCGTTAACCCGGGCCTCGACCGTTCCGGTATGAAATTCTTTCTTGTGATTCGCATTTTTTATTTGGCATTTGTTTTACGCCGGATGCCTTTCCTGACGCAACCCTCTGCATTTATCCGGGCTTGGGACCGGCGTGAGGGAGAGCCCCCCCCCCCGGCTGCA
Source organism: Plotosus lineatus (assembly GCA_024760905.1). Lineage (NCBI taxonomy): Eukaryota > Metazoa > Chordata > Actinopteri > Siluriformes > Plotosidae > Plotosus > Plotosus lineatus. The sequence continues at coordinate 191,043 of CM045733.1, forward strand.
TTAACAATAAGACTGTTCTATATGTTCTATTCATCTCTTTAAATATAAGTCATGAACTTAGGAACCAGGCATGAGATTTTTCCGCTTTTTGGCGGAAATCCGCTTTTTCTGACCTCCACATATTTTACATTTTTATATACTTGTTTAGTATTCAACCATCACTTGCTCACTTGAAAGATCAGAAGTCCGGATAAGCCGTGCTTTCTCTCACAAGCTCCGTGTGTCACTTGCGACAAGCGCCTACTTTTGAGCCCGTCACATTTCCCAAAATCATCTCACTACTGTGCTATTGCAATTATCATTTTGCTAGCGAGAGCAACGCATGCGCTATTTCAAAAGTAAACAAAGTCGGACATACTGTGGAATCATTTCGTTCTTAACTTATTCATTCAAATACAAAAGCGACTTACATGTGTATCCTAAGTGATTGTATTTTATAAAAACTATTTTAGCCAGCAAAAAACAGCAAGGTTAGACCATCAGAAGGAACAGGAAGAGAAAGCACAGCAGATAGCTAAAAAGAAGGAAAGAACAGCCAAGCTCCTGTCACTGGTAAAGAAGATTAAGCTTAAGAAGTATAACAACAAGAACGAGATTTGTACATCGTGTAAATATTGAACATAGAACTAAGTGTAAATAAACTGTTTTTCGCAAAGATACATTTTTTGAAGGTAAGATGATTGAATTTTTGTAATAAATACATATAATCTATCGTATGCCTTTAAAAACACTGTAGGAACATGTCACATAATATGCATACAGAAGGCTCTTGACATTTGCAGGGGTTCGGTTCCGGGCCCTCCTGCAAATCGAGACAATCCGCGAGTTCTGTACCCGGAAGTAAAACCCCTTGTGTATGACGTCACATGCGCGAATGAGCAGCTGTAAGTAAAATACTATGTATCTCTTACATGCACTAAAATATGCTTCTTAAACACATTCTATAGACAGTCTTACTCATTAATACAGTATTAATGTAGTAATAATTAAGAAAAACTTTTCAATTTTTACTGTTATATTTATTGATATAAACATTATACAGCATACGCATAAAACACCTTTCATTGCATTCTCTTTATAAACATACAGCACTGTAATTTTCAAAAATGGCCACCAGAGGGGAACGTTCTGTATTGCATTAGGCTTGACACGACTGAATTCAGGTATTAACTGCATTAAGTCCAAGCAGCTCGGCCACGCCCCCCCCTAGCCGGAACCGGAGTACAAAACAGAATTTTAAGAGTTATAGAGTAAGAGGCGTTTCAAACCAAAGAAGGTGACGTTGATGTGAGTTAATCCTCTGGCGCAGAGGTGAGCCTGATTTTGTTTATTGGGAGTAAATGAGAATAGCAAATGAGGAAAAAGGGGCGTTACATCACCGCAACCAATCAACAGGAAGGAGGACAGCCATTGGCTGAATTTGATTCCCGTGCGAGCTGCTCGGCAGTCCTTGAATACTCAAATCGCGAGTACAAAACCGCGAATGGTCGAGGGCCTACTGTATCTGCTTTTTCTACATATAAGGAATACAGCAATGACATTCCTTTTTCAAGTACTTTAAACTTTCAAATCCTCTCCAAATTGATGAAATTACTCATCTTTTGGAGAGCTAATTATGATAAATGTTAGATATTTCTAGGTTCTTTTTATATTACTTTAATTCTTGTAGAAATAATTAAGTATTAACTTAGTTTGAACATTGAAATTGTGGAAGAATATAAGAATAAAGAATACACATGAAAAATATCATTATATCAGTGTGTACGTACTTACAACTCTTAAGATATTTTTATGTGATTTATTCTAAAAAACTGAGTTATTCAATTATAAATGAATAACATTATAAATGTTCCAAAGCTTATTTTTAAATGTGTGTAATACCACCATTTAGTATTTCATTTTTCAAAATTTTTCTGAACAACCCCTCATTCCACTTTTTTCATCCATGACCAATCTCATGCCTGAGGAATGGATAAAAGTGGTATAATTGTTTAAGATTTATTTTACTGTTTTGATAAGACACATACTGGAATTAACAATGTGATTTTAACAACAAAAATAAAGCTTATGGCATCACATTGTTTTCATCTCACTACAAACGTAAAAAGCATTTTTCATCAACTATTTGATTTAAGCCTATAGAAGATAAAAATAAACACATTCATATCGAAAAATATAACAAATGATGCATTTCTTACCTTTTAATGTCCAGTAGTAAATTGATGTAAATGCTTTCTGTTATGAATTCTGCATTTCTCATTTACATAGTTCACAAACGTACAGTAGTGTGTGGCAGAAAACAGACACTACATGGATTTATAAGAAAATTGGCTCTTTTAAGGTGTGCTTACACACTTATTCACAATGTTAATAATATATTTTAAGAAATACAAAAAAGTAAAAAAAATGTTTTTTCAGTTTTAAATTGTGTTAATGATAACTGTGCCTTCTTGAGTGTTCACAACAAAGTGCATTTATCCTCTCAGAATAATGTTTTTTAATCTGAGATAGTGGGCCAATCAGATCACATTGTTCCGATGTAGTATTATATATTAATACTAATATTTATCTAAAGTAAGTGGTCAGTGTAAATGAAACAAAACCACCATCTGTCTTTGTTCAGACGTTTGAGTGTTTTTCATTTTTGTATTTGCCCTACAGTATGCGTGCAAAGTACACGCACACACAAAATAGAAACTGTGAATTTAGAGCTGAAAGTACAAGAGAACCATTTGACTTTCAAATATTCGTTCCATTCCTCTGTGTTTCAGTTTTGTACAATGATGTGTAGTGCGTATGTTTCCTCTTGACATCTGCTGGATGGTGTGATTTCTTCAGACCTCTGATAGATTGTGTGTCCTCCTGACTTCTGGTTCGATTCAGTTCAATTTTATTTGTATAGTGGTTTTCACAACTGACATTGTTGCAAGGCAGCTTTCCACAGTAAAGAGTATGAATTCAGAAAGGAACTTAAAATTTTTGTAGTGGTTTTCACAACTGACATTGTTGCAAGGCAGCTTTCCACAGTAAAGAGTATGAATTCAGAAAGGAACTTAAAATTTTTGTACAACCTCTACACAACCCCAATGAAGGTCGCCCATGGTGACAATGGCAAGAAAAAAAAAACTCCTCCAGTTGACTTTAGGAAGAAACCTTGAGAGGAACCAGGCCCAAAATGGAAACCTATCCTCATTTGGGTGAAATCATAAAACTACAAAATATAAAAGAGAAACTTTATTACAGTCCAACATGAAGTCCTGTTCGTTGAACCACCTGTATGTTGGCTCCGTCGATCTCGAAAGATCATTTTGGGGGGGGGGGGGGGGGGGGGGTGTTTGTGCCGTGAGTCTTTAGTCAGGGAGCTGCAGTGGCTGTAGAGGCCAATATGGGATCTGCAGAACCTGCTTCAGCTGTCGCAGATGAAGTCCTCACAGTGTGGTGGGGTGGCGACAGTCTCTGCGGTCTTCAGAGTCTCTTCTCCCCGCAGTGGGTGTTTCTTCTCTCCTCTGCTGTCTTGATGACGTCCTGGGTGGTGGTCCGCCAGTCGGAGCGGTCGGAGGCGGCTGATTTCAGGTTGAGGGGTTGAAGTCTCCAGCCTTGAGGTCGCGCTTACAGACACCCTTGAATCTGAGAGCTGGGCTCCAGTAGCCAGCTCCCTGTACAGTAAGTCTTTGGGGATGTGGCCGTCATCCATTCGGGTGTCGTGGCCAAGCCATCGCAAGCGTCTCTGGGTCAGGTTGCAAACATACTGGGCACGTCTGCTCTGGCCAGGATGTTGATGTTGGAGACACGGCCCTGTCGTAAAGGAGAGCAGTGAGTTTAGAGAAAGGTTGCTGGTGATGATCGATCCGAGGTAGGTGAACTTTTCCACTACCTCAAGGGTGTGGTCGCCCATGTTGACACTAGGAGCACTACTGACATCCTGGCCCATGACCTCGGTCTGATTAAGGCTGATGGTGAGGCCAAACTAAGAGCAGGGCAACAAGACCAGCATTATCAGCAAAGAGCAGCTCCCTGATGAGAATGCTCCGCCTGATGAGAATGCTCCGCACCTTGGTCTTTGCTCCGAGGTGTGCCAGGTTAAAGAGGTCTTTGTCGCCCCTGGCATGAGGAAGACGTCATCTTTAGAGTCCCGGAAGGCGTAGCACAGGAGCAGAGACAAAATGGTTGGAGCGAGGACACAACTCTGCTTTACACCGTTCTTAATCGGGAAAGAGACTGAAGATGATCCATCAAACTGAAAGATGCCGTTCATGTCCTGGTGGAACGAACTGATCATGCTCAAAAGCTTGGGGCGGACATCCAGTTCGCTGGAGGACAGTCCATCCCTGCTGACCAAATCAAAAGCCTTTGTCAGGTCGATGAAGGCCAAATAGAGAGGTTGTCTCTGCTCCCAGCACTTCTCTTGCAGCTGCCTCACAGAGAAGACCATATCTATGGTTGACCGGGCTGCTCTGAATCCACACTGTGCCTCTGGATACACACGTTCGACATGTAGTTGTAACCTGTTGATGACAACATGAGCAAAGACTTTGCCAACTATGCTTCGGAGCGAGATGCCACAGTAGTTGTTGCAATCGCTTCGCTCCCCCTTGTTCTTGTAGAGGGTGATGATTTTGGCATCACACATGTCTTGGGGAACAGCCACTTCCTCCCAGCACTGCAACAGGAGATCATGGAGGCGTTTCAAGAGCGAGCTCTCCTTTGCGGTTTTGACGATTTCAGGCGGAATGTCACTGCCTGGAGCCTTGCTGCTTGAGATGGTGTCTACCGCCTTGCTGAGCTCCTACATCCATAACAGACAGTGGAAGGATGTTCTCAAGGGCTGTGTTTGAGACGGTGGTCTCTCTCGAGTAGAGCGTTTGGTAGTGTTCAGCCCGTCTCTCCATTTGTTTGCCACGGTCCTTGATGACATTGCCTGCAGCTGATTTAAGTGAGGTGGTCTTGATGGCAATGGGAACGAAAGCCTTCTTCATGCCTTTGTACATGTTGCGCATGTTTCCAAGATCTGCAGAAAGCTGTATGTCCTGGCAGTGGTTAAGCCAGTAGTTGTTAGCACAATGCCTTGCAATCTTTTGTGCATTATTCCTCGCAGTGCAGCAAGCGTTCGCACAGAGGGCTTGTTCTTGTGAGCGATTAGGGCTACATGTTTGGCGGCGATGGCAGGTTCCATCTCAGCGGCTTCTGCTTCAAATCAATCTGCACGCCTCCTCACCTTCTTCCAAAGGTGCCTATGGCAGTCTCAAACACAGCCTCGCATATGTAGTTCCACTTTGCAGTAGCACAGTCAGTGGGTCAGTCTGCCAGGGCGACATTTATGGCTACAGCATAGCGTTCCCGCAGTTCAGACACTGCAATCATAGCTGTGTTGACGTGGGGCCGGAGTTTCTGCTCAGAATGGTTGACATGTCTGAGGCAGAGACGTACCTTGGTGGCAACCACGGAATGGTCGGTGTCACAATCAGCGCTGTGGAAACTGCGCGTGACCAGCACTTGGTTCAGCAGGGATCTCATGGTAATGATGAAATCCAGCTGATGCCAGTGGCAAGCCCTTGGGTGTCTCCAGGACAATCAGTGGCAGGGCTTGGTGGAGAAGAATGTGTTGGTCAGACAGAGGTCAGAAAAGAAGAAGCGCTCAAGAAGGCATTGGCCGTTCTTATTGAGCTTGCCAATATCAAATCGTCCAATCCAGCAGGCCAGGAGTCATGATATGACCCTATCCGCACGTTAAAGTCACCGAGCAAAAACAGGTGCTCCTTGGCAGGGATCTTCTGGATCCTGGCTTCGAGCACCTCGAAGAATGCATCCTTCATTTCAGCTGAAGAGCAGAGCGTCGGAGCATAGGCACTAAGGATGGTGGCTGGTCCAGAGAAGTCGAAACCTGACAGATGCATTTCATGAATGTTGTTCCTACAAAGATATGAGTCGAGATCAGATTTTTTTAATCAGAGTTTTGATGACTGTTAGTTTAAAGTATTTAGGTACGTCACCCATGCTGAGGGAAGAATGAATTACATTTAATGAAGGGCTGAGCCGCAAGGCTTAATCCACATTCCAACCCTGACCTATTGCCATGAGCTTTGGGTAGTGACCAAAATAACTAGGTCACAGATACAAGTGGTTGAAATGAGCTTCCTTTACAGGGTGGTGGGGCTCTTCTTTACAAATAGGGTGAGAAGCTGAACTATCCGGGATGAGCAGGAGGACGTGGCTATAGAGAGGGACGTCTAGACCTCATTGCTTAGGCTGCTGACCCCACGACCTGACCTCGGATTAAGCAGAGGAAGATAATGATGATAAAATGTTGATCACTTCCATTCCTGAAACATGTAGGTACTGGTTCAAGTGCACAGGTTCATGATTAAGATGAGGAAATTAATGAGATTTTGTTCTGTCTTATATTAATATAGTGAATATTAATGTCACCAGCAATTAAAGCTTTATCTTGAGAAATAACCATGTTTGAAATGAAGTCTGCAAATTCACATAGGAATTTGGAGTATGGCCTTGGGGGTCTGTAAATAATAATTCAAGGAATCAGATGCTTGGGCATATTTTTTGCAGGCATGCATGTTATGTTGGTATACAGAATTTCAAATGCATTACATTTATGTCTACATTTTTGTATAAGGCCAAGTTTATCAGTATAAATAACTGCGATTCTCATCTTCTGCCAGTTAAGCAAGGTTGGTGTATATAACTGTATCCGGGAGGACTCTATTCATTTAAAATTACACACTCTTTGAGCTAAATCCATGCATCTATTGAACAAATTACACTAAACCCCTGATCAGTAATGATTTCATTAAAAATAAGCACTTCACAATTTAAGAGATCTAACATTTAAGGATTCCGGACAGCAGTCAGGTCAGCAGTCTTACCCATGATTGCGGTTTTGAGTAATGAACCAGGCTGGGAGTTTTTAAAAACCTCAGGAATCTTTTGCAGGTGTTTAGACATTCGTTGATTCAGATGATTAAGTTAATAGCTCATTTAGAGTACCTTTTCTTTTGACATGCTAATTTTTATATATATATATATATATATGTATGCTATATAGCGTGTTACCCTTGTGTTAAGACGTCTTCTCTGTGATGTTTGTGTTTACACTGCAGACTTATGTAACCCTAAGCAAATATGGTTGGTCAGAAGCGTAAGCCTACTATCATGGGTGTAAGTCTCATACACAGAGATGAATTAACTATCTGCTCGGCTCGGCGCAATCTACCATGCATACTCAGTTAAGCAAAGAGAGTTGTAAAATGAATGAAAACCCGAATCCAGAAAAAAAAGAGAACTTTTCGCTCTGCTGGTGATTCACATCAGTGCAGGCTGAGTACTAAACGAGTATTCAACGGAGCCCTTGCTCACTTGAAAGACCGGAAGTCTGTATAACCCGCATTTTGTTTCAAGCACAAGCAAGTAAACTACTTTCGGTGCTGAGCGCCTCACATATTTTGTAAGCGTTCATTGGCTGTTTTAAGCCTCATGTAAAGTTAGTTGGCTCAGCTTAATGTAATGTGACTCGGCTCAGCTTGATTTAAAATGACCATCCGTCGACCATCGGAACCATTTAGCAAGCAGAAAGATTGCATCATAGAGAATGTTAAAGGTTATATTTGATACTGTATTTGATGAATGAATTTGATTAAATTGATTTGAAATTAATGTTATTATTTGATATATTTGACATTATTTCACAATGTTATGTTTATAATAATTGATTTAGGGGTGTTTTATGAGATACGGTAATGGTATTTATGGATGTATAGTACAGTATGAACGTCGTATGTCACTGGAACATACAGTAACAGCTTATGTTCACTTTCAACTTGCGTTCGGCCGTCCGGAACCAAACAAAAATGTAAGTTGGGGAGCGTGTGTACATAAAAATTCTATATTTGAAAGGACCTTACATAGACCCAGTTAACAATGAGAGATTTCCTTAATAATAATAAAAGTAATAATAATAAAAAACAAATAATAATAATTAAAAAAAAAAAATGAAATTGCACTAAACTTCTGATAAACCATAGGTTGAACTTGATAAGACATTTTCAGTGAACAAAACACAAATATTCAAATGGAAAATTCTTTAATAAATTAACAAGTAAATACTTAGACTGTCAAAAATGATCAAAACAGTGTAGAATGAGTTATACCAATTAAAAGTGAACAAATAAGGAAAAGGTCTTAATATTGACTGTAGGCACACAGATAAGGTATGACTAATTGTTGTGATAAAATAACAGAATAAATTAGTAGACGATAGTAACTATTGAGGTAAATCCATAAAGATAAAAAAAACATTGATTGAGAAAATCAAAGTAAAACTATACTAAAAACAAATAAAGAAAACCCCTTAATACTGACGGTATGTATAAAAATATATAAAATATTGCAGTGGGATAACAAAATAAATTATGTAAATAAAAATAACTATTGAGGAAAAGTCATATAACATAGAAAGCATTCGAAGTAGAGATTGAGAAATCCATCACATTCACCTGATTTAATATATCAGCTGAAGGTCATATCACCTTTTAGAAAATATTCATCAAAGCATGTTGAGAACTAGGAAATGTAATAATGTCAGACAAAATTGGAAACAGGAATTATGATGTCGAGTTTCACAAAGCTTGTCAGTGTTTGTCGAAAAGTCATACACATTCATTTGATTTCATAAAAGATGAAATCCACATCACTTTTTAGAACATATTCATAAAAGCCACTTGGGAACTAGGTAGTGTAACAATGTCAAAAAAGTTGGAAATATGTACTGGTCTGGAAGTTGTTTGTTCCTTTCGTGAAAGTGTTGTCTCCTCCATCGTCTTCACACATGCGGCAAAACATTTTTGTTTTGTCGTATCGAAGCCAGGGAAATTTATGTGAAATTATTCCATATAATTCTGTTAGTCATCATAATAAACAATTTCACATTTGTTATTTTTACACTCACAACCACAAGAGGGTACTCTAGGCTTGGTACCAGTACCTGATCGTCCACCACTGAAGAAATGCCCCCAAAAAGAAAATACTATTCTGCGGATTACAAGCTGCAAGTACTGAAATATGCAGCAAAAAATAGTAATAGAGCAGCATAAAGAAAGTTTGGAGTGAACGAGAAACTTGTGAGGAACTGGAGAAAAGCAGAGATTATTATTACTGCAATGAAAACAACAAAAAAGCTAATCGAGTGCTAAAAGCTAGATGGCCACAGAGAGAGGAACGAGCTCGCACATTGGTGCTTGAGCAATGCGCCGCAGGGAGGGGCTTGTCAGCAGTGCAATTGCGTCTCCACGTCCATGTAGTGAAATTATTACATATAATTTTTACAAGAGGGCAGAAAAGCAGACATTCTTATTACTGCAATGAGGAAAACAAAAAAAAAAGCTAATTGCGGGCTAAAAGCTAGATGGCCTTAGCTAGAACGAGCTCACACATGGGCGTTTGAGCAACCTGTTGCAGGGACAGGCTTGTCAACAGTGCAGTTACGTTTCCTTGTCCAGGTAGTTGTCAAGGAGAGAATAGAAATTACTTTGCGTGAGGACTTTCATGGTGTTACATCTTCATGCAATGCAACCCCCTCTCGATATCAGAGTGAGGACCACAACGTCACATAAACTGCCAGTAGATTCCCAAGCCAAGGTAGACAGTTTCCATGAGTTTGTGACTTATACTCCCCTGCGACTTATATGTGGTTTTTAAAAAAATTATTCTTTATTATGCATTTTTTTGCCAATGCAACTTGTACTCCGGAGCGAAGTATAGTCCGGAAAATATGGTAAGTCAAAAAGAAGACCTGAATGTATAGGTCTTTTTAGTTGTGGGTTTTTAAGACGTGGTGTGTGTGTGTGTGCGCATGTGTGTTTTGTGTTTTCTCAGACATGTTGAGATTTGCATTGTCATAACATACATTTTGTGGAAACGAATCATGGAACCTGGAACTGACACACAGGGAGATCCAGACAAACCTCTGGTGAGTAACATGAATACACATGCCTATGAATGACAAGTGCTCTCTGTATATATGTATATTTCATAATGTGTGTAAATATGTAGTTGCAGTATATAGAGATTTAACTTCTAAACCTCCTATGAGTGTATAAGGTAGCCAGCAGAAATGAATGTAAAGGAAGCAGAAAGAATAATCGAATGTGCTGTGTAAAAGACCAGATCAGATCATCTACATTTTTATTTATAGAGTTTAGCAGATGCTCATATCCAGGGTGACTTAAAGAAGTGCTTTAAGTTACTATCTGCGAATACATTTTTATACTGGTTTACTAGGGCATAGACTATGCATACCATCAGTCAAAACACAGTGGACAAAGGGTAAGTGAGTTTGTATGTGTGTAAAATATAGTAATAATTAAACTACTGATGAAAAAAGTATATTTTCTGCTGTCATTTGGAGACACTCAGTGACTCAGCTGTCTGCACGTCCAGAGGAAGTTCATTCCATCACCTTAGAGTCAGAACAAAGAAGAGTTTAGATGCATTGTGCCCTTGTCCCTTGGTAGAAGGAGAGACCAGTCTAGGACTGCTAGAGGATCTGAGTGAACACAATGCGGGTGTGCTCAATATTTTGAGGTAGGGTGCAGGTCCATTTTTGGCAAACATTACTGTTTTAAACCAGAAAGCCAATGGAGAGAGTGTAGCACAGGTATGGTGTTGGGAGAATCTTAAGTTGAAAACAAGCCATGCAGCTGCATTCTGGATCAGTTTCAGAGGCTGATTAGTGCTCCAAGGCAGATCTGCAAGAAATGCCTTGAGATGACAAGGGATTGAATAAATATTCAATTCAATTCAATACCAATTCAAACTATTTATTTGAATAGTGCTTTTTACAGTTGACATTGTCACAAAGCAGCCTTACACAGTAAAACAGTAAAAGTAGGGGCTTGCAAAGTATAAAAGATTTTAAACATTTCCTATTAGCCCCTACACATCCCTATTGAGCCAGCCAGCAGTTACAGTGGCAAGAAAAAATGCCCTCAGTAGTTGTGAAGAAAAAAACCTTCAGAGGAACAAGGCACAACACAGAAACCCATCCTCATTTGGGTGAAATCATAAAGATACCAACCATAAATGAGAAATTCATTACAGTCCAAAATGTAGTCAGGTTGGTTATACAACTGCAAGTCCTAAATAATTGTGGGGAAAGAGTTTATGTCACAAGCAGTGAAAAGTCATGTTCACAGTCTGTTAGTGCACATCTGGGTCCATTTAGGTCTTCATCAGCAAGAAGGAAGGGCTTCCAAGATGAGGACTCCAGTCAGCATCAGCACACCAGGACAGACCATCTGACTATCTGAGTGACCTTAGTGGAAAGAAATGGACAAATCCTTCCCATGTTAAAGAGGAGAAATTGACATGATTGAGAGAAGGACAAGTGATTGTTCATGGTTACTCCAAGGCTTCTAGCAGTGTCTGAAGGAGAGATCACAGACTTGTGTGTCATTTCTGTGATATATCTGAGGTTTGTATGGAATTTGAGAGACATAAAGTTGAAGCATACTGAAATGCATGAGTGGCAAATGATGCATTTCCAACTTACCTGTGACGTAGCTGCTTTATAACTCTGGGGGTTGGGCATGCTGTGCTTGTTGTTTTTGTTATATGCCACATTAGTGCCTTAGTTATTTTTAAAATTAAATTAATACTCACGTAAGTGCTTGGCGAAGAGGTAGATTATGTTGACCAAGTTTGCGATTTGGATTAGAAAAGCATCAACCTCCTTTGGTCAACTTGAAATCATTAGAATATTCTTACATTCAGACAGTCAGGGGCATTTATTTCATAATCTGGGTACCAGCACATAAAAGATATAAAGTTTCCAAAGTATGTGCACAAAATAAGGGTGTTTTTCCCCAATACCCCGAAAATTAGGAAATTAATATTTTCAAAAGTGGTAATACAAACAGAAACTTTATTTATTCTTTCAGTTGCAACTGAATATTCCTGGCCCATAAGACTTCATGATTCAATTGAATTCAGTTTTATTTGTTTGTTGTTTTCACAATTGACATTGTCGGAAAGCAGTGAGTGGACTAGTGGTATCGGGTGCTGGATTGCTGATCCGAAGGTGGGGGTTTCGAGTCCCACTCTCCACAGGGTTGTTACTGTCCCCTGCAGTGCAGCTAACTGGGTTATCAAAGGTGGGCCATGTCTCTCACTGTCTATGGTGAGAGGCATGTAAAAGAACCATTGCTGATTTTCGTAAAGAGTAGGCTGCAAAGCTGTCAGCTTGTTTCTGTTCTTTGCTAAAAGGGTTGTGTCAGGAAGGGTCTCCGATGTAAAAACCTATGCCAAATCAAACGTGCAAATCATTCGCTGCGGCGACTCCTGATAAAGGGAAAAAGCCGAAAGGAAATCTCTTTTTCTCTCGCTCATTGTCGCAAAGCAGCTTTCCACAGTAAAAGTAGGGATTTACAAAGTAGAAAGGAGTTTATTTCCTGTAACCTCTACATATCCCTAATGAACATTGCACGTGGCGACAGTGGCAATGAAAAACGTCCTCAGTTGATGTGAGGAAGGAACCCTGAGAGAAACCATACCCAAAAGACAAGCCCATCCTTGTTTGGGTGGAACCGTAACGATACAAAACATATATGAGAAGCTTCATTGCAGTCTAAAATGGAGTCAGGTTGGGTCTACCAGGACTGTAAGTCCTAAATCATTGTGGCAAGGAGTTTATATCACCAACAGTGAAAGGTCGTCTTCATAGTTTGAATGCCTATCTAAGTCTATATTGATCTTTATCAGCAGGAGAGCAGGCTTCCAAGATGAGGACTCCAGCCAGCGTCAGCACACCAGGACAAATCACAGGACTCAGAAAACCAGGATCACCGGCCTCCCAGAAGATGAATATGTACCTCAGCAAAAACGAGAGAGAGACAGACAGACAGACTCATAATAGTGTAATGGGAAAAGAAAAATGTATTATTGCTGAGTGCAGCAGGGACTGGCTACGACATGCATAACTATAATAGAGTGAACCAGAAGGAAGACAGACACGAGGGACCCTGTGACATTTGGGCAATCAGCCACTCCACTGTCAAAGGACCTGGGTGAGTGTGTAGAGTGAGGGAGCGACAGCATCCCAACGTCACAGTTTACCAGAACTCTTTATGCCTGAGGCCCTGAGATGTGATCATTGACATAACAAAAGTTTTTTTAACTAAATGTTCCAATAAACAAGTAAGTTTTTAGTCAAGTGTTAAAAACAGAGACTGTATCTGAGTCCTGAACATTAACTGGAAGGTTATTCCAGAACTGTGGGTCTTTGTAAGAGAAAGCTCCACCCCTGCGGTAGTCATCATTGTTCGAGGTATCACTAAGCATCCCACACCTTTTGATCTAAAGGGGCGTGCTGGATCATAAATGACAATAAGTTTGCGAAAATAATCTGGCGCGAGACTGTTAAGTGTTTTATAGGTTAAAATTAATATTTTATATTTGCTTCAAAATTTAACTGGGAGTCAGTGTAGTGAAAATAAGTTTGGGGTGATATGCTTGTCTTCTAGGTCTGGTAAGGACTCTTGCTGCTGCATTCTGGACTAACTCGAGCTTGCATGCATTGCAACAATCTAATCTCGAGGTAACAAAAGCATGGTGCTAGTCCACTAAGTGCTTTATAGGTTAAAAGTAGTATTTGATATTCAATGTAAAATTTAACTGGGAACCGGTGCAGTGTAAATGAAATCAGGGTGAAATGCTTATGTCATCTGGTTTTGGTCAGCACTCTTACTGCTACATTCTGGACTAATTGAAGATTGTTGATCCACCTATTACCCAGACAGTAACACATTAATCTAATCTCGAGGTAACAAAAGCCTGAACAAGTTTTTCTGCATGATGCAGTAACATTGTATTTCTTATTTTAGCAACATTCCTGACATGAAAGAAGGCCACTCGAGTAATATTATCTACATGATCTTCAAATGAAAGACCAG
>CM045733.1:210000-225000 GCA_024760905.1 Plotosus lineatus
TCCCGACCCCTGATCTTATGGTGTACAATTACCGAGTATAGGTACAGTATTTACATTTGCAGATTACATAGTGTGCTTAAGTAAAAGTTTTTTGTAACATAATCGTTGAAATATATGGAATCGGAAACTTCGGACAATCGGGTACTTTGGACCAGTGTCCCCCCGATTAGTCCGTTAAACTGAGGCATGAGTGTATGTACATATAAATTTCTTCTTCTTCTTTTCCTTTCGGCTGATCCCTTCAGGGGTCGCCACAGCGAATCATCTGCCTCCATCTCACCCTATCCTCTGCATCTTTTACACCAACTGCCTTCATGTCCTCCTTCACCACGTCCATGAATCGTCTCTTTGGTCTTCCTCTAGGCCTTCTGCCTGGTACTTCCAACCTCAGCATCTTACTACCAATATACTCACTATCCCTCCTCTGTACATGTCCAAACCATCTCAATCTAGCCTCTCTGACTTTGTCTCCAAAACTTCTTACATGTGCTGTCCCTCTGATGTGCTCATTCCTGATCCTATCCATCCTCGTTACTCCCAAAGAGAACCTCAACATTTTCATCTCTGCTACCTCCAGCTCTGCCTCCTGTCTTTTCCGCAGGGCCACTGTTTCGAAACCATACAACATCGCTGGCCTCAACACCATCTTGTACACTTTTCCTTTCATTCTTGCCGATACCTTTCTATCACACATCACACCAGACACTTTTCTCCAACCATTCCAACCAGCCTGCACACGCTTCTTCACCTCTTTTACACACACTCCATTGCTCTGGATTGTTGAGCCGAAGTACTTAAAATCCTCCACCTTTCTTATCTCTGCTCCCTGTAACCTCACTGTTCCTCTTGGGTCCTTGTTGTTCACACACATGTATTCTGTCTTACTGAGGCTAACCTTCATTCCTCTTTTTTACAGGGCATATCTCCACCCCTCTAGATTTTCCTGCACTTGTTCTCTGCTCTCACTGCAGATCACAATGTCATCTGCAAACATCAGAGTCCATGGGGAAACTTGTCTAACCTCGTCCGTCAGCCTGTCACTCACCATAGCAAACTAGAAGGGGCTCAGAGCAGACCCTTGATGCAGTCCTACCTCCACCTTGAACTCTTCTGTCACACCTCATCACTGTCTTACATCTCTCATACATGTCTTGCACCACTCTAACATACTTCTCTGCCACTGCAGACTTCTTCATCCAATACCACAGTTCCTGTCTCGGCACCCTGTTATATACTTTCTCCAGATTTACAAAGACACAATGCAGCTCCTTCTGACCTTCTCTGTACTTCTCTATTAACATCCTCAAGGCAAACACTGCATCTGTGGTGCTCTTTTTTGACATGAAACCAAACTGTTGTTCACAAATGCCGACCTCGGCCCTTGGTCTTGCTTCCACTATTCTTTCCCATAACTTCATCGTATGGCTCATCAACTTTATCCCTCTGTAGTTTCCACAACTCTGCACGTCGCCCTTGTTCTTAAAAATGGGCACCATCACACTTCTTCTCCATTCTTTCGGCATCCTCTCACTCTCTAAGACCTTGTTGAATGTTCTTGTCCGGAAATCTACTGCTACCTCTCCTAAACACTTCCATACCGCCCCTGGTATGTCATCAGGACCAACTGCCTTTCCATTCTTCATCCTTTTCAATTCCCTCCTCACTTCACCCTTACTAATTTTTGCTACTTCCTGGTCCTCAATGGTCACCTCTTCTACTCTTTTTCTCTCTCTCATTTTCCTCATTCATCAGCTCTTCAAAGTACTCTTTCCATTTTCCCAGCACACTTCTGTCATCAGTCAACACATTTCCCTCTCTGTCCTTAATCACTCTAACTTGCAGCACGTCCTTCCCATCTCTATTTCTCTGCTGTGCCAACCTGTATAAATCATTTTCTCCCTCTTCACTGTCCAACCGAGCATACAAGTCATCATACGCCCTCTGTTTGGCCTTTGACACCGCTACCTTCGCCTTACGCTGTGTCTCCCAGTACTCCTGTTTACTTTCTTCAGTCCTCTCAAAGTCCCACTTCTTCTTAGCTAGCCTTTTCTTTTGTACACACTTCTGCACTTCCTCATTCCACCATGTTTCCTGATCTTCTCTCCTTCCAGATGACACACCAAGTATTCGCCTACCTGTCTCCCTGATCACATTTGCTATAGTTGTCCAGTCATCTGGAAGCACTTCCTGACCACCCAAAGCCATTTTCAACTTCCTTTTTCAGATTCCACCGCTTTGTCTTCTGCTCTGCCTTTGCCTTCGTCACCTTCCTCACCATCAGCGTCATCCTGCACACCACCATCCCAATGACCACTCTTTCACCTCTGGGGGTATTCTGCATCACTTCATCTAACACAATCCAGAATCTCTCCTTCTCTTCTAGCTCACATCCTGCCTGTGGAGCATAAGCAATAACAACATTGAACATCACGCCTTCAATTTCTAACTTGAGACTCATCACTCTGTCTGACACTCGTTTCACTTCTAGAACATTCCTGACAAACTCCTCCTTCAAGATGACTCCTACTCCATTTCTCTTCCCATCCACACCATGATAAAACAGCTTAAACTGTGCTCCTAAGCTTCTCGCCTTGCTACCTTTCCACATGGTCTCCTGAACACACAGTATGTCCACCTTCCTCCTCTGTATCATGTCAGCCAGCTCTCTACCTTTTCCTGTCATATTTCCAACATTCAAAGTCCCTACTTTGAGTCTGAGACTCATGCCTTTCCTCTCCTCTCTCTGCCTACGGACATGCCTCGCGCCTCTCCTTATCCGACGTCTTCGACCAACAGTAGTCCAATTTCCACCAGCACCCTGTTGGGGAACAGCACTGATGGCGGTCGTTGTTCACCCGGGCCTCGACCGATCCGGTATGAAATTTTTTCTTGTGACTCGCATTTTTTTTATTTGGCATTTGTTTTACGCCGGATATGCCCTTCCTGATGCAATCCTCTGGATTTATCCAGGCTTGGGACCGGCGTAAGGGAGAGACACTGGCTTGTGCCCCTCCCTCACGGCTGCATTCTGTACACACACACACATACACACACACACACACACACACACACACACATATATATATATATATATATATCTGAGAGAGAGAGTGGGGTGCATTGACGATGGGCACCAGCCTCCCCGCTACCCCAACAAATTGGTTATCTTTTAACTGCAATCTGAACTGTAGTCCTAAATTACTTCAGTTAGAGATTATCTGACAGCCGTTAATTGGGACCGAGATCCCCACGCAACCATCGAAATCCTCAATGTAGGATCACCCCCCCTCTCTCCAGTCCCCCACCCCCACCCCCCACTGACGTGCAGGGATCCTTCACTTTCTGCAGTGAATTGGGACCGAGATCCCCACGCGACTATCGAAATCCGCGAAGTAGGATCAACCCCCACACCCTCTGAATGATGTATACGTACATGTATATGTGTATCTAATATCAATTAATACATATTCAATGCTATAAATGCTTATAATAACAGTTATACATTGAAAAAAATAACATAAAATGTAAATTAAACATGAATACAGATGCTCTCCAACCTACCAACATTCGTTTTGCAAACATCTGGAGATACGAACAGGTCTGTCTGAGGTCGAAAGTGAAATGAAGTTGAAGAGCAAGTAGTAATAGAAATGGAATTAAATCTTCAGAAAGATATGTAGAAAATATAAGTATGAAATATGATTAAACATTCTCCTGAGGTACACTTAATACTAGGCTCCAGCGGGGGGGGTGGCTGAGACGTGCTTTACACTGGTCAGGTAAGAGAAACAGAACGATAATTTTCTGAACACCTCTTAAAAGTTTCAAAGAAGAAACAAATTGATTCCAGTATTATAATGAACTGTATAAGAAGGAAGCTCCCTGTAAATCTGATCATATCTGCTGTGCTGTACTTGAGAAGAACCAGGAGTTTAAACATGGGACATAATGTACAGATTATTATGTGTGTGTGTGTGTGGGGGGGGGGGGGGGGGGGAGATCGTGTACAGTACAAAGTCGTATGGGTTACTTATACCAGGTTTAAACATACGTTCTCCTCTAAAGAATGCCCTGTAACGACTTGCAAACAAATTCATCTAAGAACGGCCGTCCTGAACCTAACTCGTTCGTAAACGGGGGAGCGTCTGTACACACACATACAAATGGTATGAAGAAGACGACATACATACATGTGCACGCATGCGCGCAGATTCACGTGCACACACAGATGCAAAAATGTGTCCAGTTTTGATGGGAGATTTTTGGTTGTTTTTTTGTTTTGTGTTTGTTTAGGTTTTTTTTTTTTTTTTTTTTTTTTGCATAATTGGCCTTGTTTTTGTGACATTTTCCATAATTTCTTCCCCGATTCCTCCTTAATTTCCTTATTTCTTTAATTCGATGAATACTTGTCCTTCTCAAAAAATTGTCTTGCATATTGTGATGTTCATTATTTTCTGTAATGTGCTGATAAAAATTAAACTTTCATATATTTTAGATTCATTGCATACAGCTAATTAAAACCCAAAATTCCTATCTCAAAAAATTAGCATATCATGAAAAGGTACTCTGAACGAGCTATTAACCTAATCATCTGAATCAATCAATTAACTCTAAACACCTGCAAAAGATTCCTGAGGCTTTTAAAAACTCCCAGCCTGGTTCATTACTCAAAACCGCAATTATGGGTAAGACTGCCGACCTGACTGCTGTCCAGAGGGCCATCATTGACACCCTCAAGCAAGAGGGTAAGGCACAGAAAGAACTCTCTTCGTGAATAGGCTGTTTCCAGAGTGCTGTATCAAGGCACCTCAGTGGGACGTCTGTTGGAAGGAAAAAGTGAATGAAGGGCCGATTCCAGACCTTTGGGGACCTGTGGAAGCAGTGGACTGAGTCTGGAGTTGAAACATCCAGAGCTACTGTGCACAGGCGTGTGCAAGGAATGGGGTACAGGTGCTGCTTTCCCCAGGTCAAGCCACTTTTGAACCAGAAACAACGGCAGAAGCGGATATAGCTGATATAGAAGACCTGGGCGACAGAGAAGCAGCACTGAACTGTTGCTCAGTGGTCCAAAGTACTTTTTTCGGATGAAAGCAAATTTTGCATGTAATTCGGAAATCAAGGTGCCAGAGTCTGGAGGAAGACTGGGGAGAAGGAAATGCCAAAATGCCTGAAGTCCAGTGTCAAGTACCCACAGTCAGTGATGGTCTGGGGTGCCATGTCAGCTACTGGTGTTGATCCACTGTGTTTTATCAAGGGCAGGGTCAATGCAGCTAGCGATCAGGAGATTTTGGAGCACTTGATGCTTCCATCTGCTGAAAAGCTTTATGGAGATGAAGATTTTAATTTTTCAGCATGACCTGGCACCTGCTCATAGTGCCAAAACCACTGGTAAACGGTTTACTGACCATGGTATTACTGTGCTCAATTGGCCTGCCAACTCTCCTGACCTGAAGCCCATAGAGAATCTGTGGGATATTGTGAAGAGAAAGTTGAGAGACACCAGACCTAACACTGTGGATGAACTTAAGGCTGTGAAGCATCCTGGGCCTCCATAACACCTCAGCAGTGCCACAGGCTGACTGCCTCCATGCCACGCCGCATTGAAGCAATCGTTTTTGCAAAAGGATTCCCGACCAAGTATTGAGTGCATAACTGAACATAATTATTTGAAGGTTGACTTTTTTGTATTAAAAACAGTTTTTTTCTTGGTTGGATGAAATATGCTAATTTTTTGAGATAGGAATTTTGGGTTTTCATGAGCTGTATGCCAAAATCATCCGTACTAAAACAATAAAAGACCTGAAATATTTCAGTTGGTGTGCAATGAATCTAAAATATATGAAAGTTTAATTTTTATCAGTCCATTACCAAAAATAATGAACTTTATCGCGATATGCTAATTTTTTGAGGATTAGTATTTATTTATTTATTTTAAAAAAAAACGCGATGCACTGAAGCCGCATTAATTGAAGCGCGAAGTAGCAAGGGATCCCTGTATACATACATGTATATGTGTATATAATATCAATAAATACATATTCAATGCTATAAATGCTTATAATAACAATTAAACAATAAAAAACTAACATGATGTAAATAAAATATAAATACACATACGGATGGAACTGCATAAGAAGACGACACATACATACTCGCAAATGCGCATGCACACACAGATGCAACAATGTAAGTACAGACGCTGCACAGCTGACAAACAAGCTAGGTTTCGGCTGGTTCGATGAATTTGTTTGTAAGTCGTGACAGGGCATTCTTAAGAGGGGAACATATGTTGAAACCTTGTATAAGTAACCTCAACGAGTTTGTACTGTCTACGATCTCTCTCTCTCTCTCTCTCTCTCTCTCTCTCTCTCTCTCTCTCTCTCTCTCCCACTCTCTCCCTCTCCATAATCATCACATTATATAATTATGTCCCGTGTTTAAACTCCTGGTTCCTCTCAAGCACAGCACAGCAGATCTTATCAGATTTACAGAGAGTTTCACTCTTATCCAGTTCATTATAATACTGGAGTCAATTTGTTTCTTCTTTGAAAGGGTTCTGAGTTCAGAAATGTATCGTTCTGCTTTTCTTCTCAGACTTCCGTGTCATCCACGCCCCTCTTCTTGAGCCTAGTATGAAGTGTACCTCAGGAGAATGTTTAATCATATTTAATACTTATATTTATGATATATCTTTCTATAGATTTTATTCCATTCCTATTTCTATTTGTTCTTCAATTTCATTTCATTTTCACTTTCAACCTCGGACAGACCCGTTCGTATCTCCGGATGGTTTTGATGGGAGATTTTGGGTTGTTTTTTGTTTTGTGTTGGTTTAGGGTTTTTTTTTTAATTTTTTTGTATAATTGGCCTTGTTTTTGTGGCATTTTACTTAACTTCCCCCCCCCATTCTTACTTAATTTCCTTATTTTTTAATTCGATTAATAATTATTGATTTGTTTTTAAAAAAAAAAAAAAAAACGCGGTGCACT
The DNA here is from genome assembly GCA_024760905.1 of Plotosus lineatus. NCBI lineage: Eukaryota > Metazoa > Chordata > Actinopteri > Siluriformes > Plotosidae > Plotosus > Plotosus lineatus. The sequence goes on from CM045733.1 coordinate 216,990, forward strand.
GAAGGCACATTATTTGAAGCGCAAAGTTGCAAGGGATCCCTGTATTGTTATTTACAATTTTATTCACTGAATTATCCAATTTTAGGTTCATTGAATGAAAATCTACATTATCCAGATAATAATGAAATTTAGATTACGGTAGTTGCCTGATCAGAACATATGAGATCAGATGTTGATCCACTCATAAATGATAACTTTATGAGATTAAATATAAAACTGTGCAGTACTTTATCTCATGGATTTCTAAATGACTGGCCCTTGTATGTTTAATTAAAGTCTTTTCTGGACCCCCTTTTAAAATATTCAGATTCTATGCACAAGCATAAGAATCCCATCACCAGGCAGTGTAGAATATCAGAACTGTGAATCTCTCTCTATACAATAGGAAAGAAATGATTCTTACTTCCACTTCACAACAGGTTGTTGTTGGTGAAAGCCGTGTGGTTGTGGAAATGCCACATTTCTGCTTCATGTGTGTGTGTGTGTGTGTGTGTGTGTGTGTGTGTGTGTGTGTATGTGCGCGCGGCATGCGTCCACTGTTTTTTGTTTCCTTGTCCATGCTATTTAGAGGAATACTTCTTTATTTAATGTGATCTTTTTTTATGTTAACTATATCATTTGTTCATTTTGCCTGTGTGTGTGTAGCATCATGCCGAGAATAGAGAACAACTTGTCCTTTCAGGTAAGTCGCTGCCCTTAATCTGTCTCTTACTTTGTGTGAGTATGTTTTTGTTTGTGTGTTTATTTTTTCTGTCTGTCTATCTGTGTGTTCTGGGGGTGGAGGGACGTGATAAAATCATCATGGTTTTTGTATCCAGTCTTCCCGGTTGTATACATTGATGTAGAATTCCACTGATTGGCTAACAGTTTGTAACATGTGACAAGTAAACCATCCTTGTGTTCAAACTTACTCACTTTTTCTCCAATTCATACTCACTATAGAGGGAATTAAATATGTATTGAGCACAATTTAGTTTGCACAACTGTGTTAAAACAAAACTACTCGAGGCTCTGTTGTAAAATGGTGGTTTGCTGCTGCATTTTATTAAATTCAATTTGGATTTCTTTCACTGCGATGTTACAAATTAAGTTATTTTATGTTATTAAAACATTTATTATGACATAAGCCATGTTGAACTTAACACGAACATACTTAACTGTATGATTGTAATGTTTTATACACTTTGGTTAAATGCTTTTTAAATTTTTTTTAATTTGTTGCAATTATACGACAGGGTAACGTTTTCTTGATGTTCTCTCTCTCTCTCTCCGCTTGTCTGTCAGCAGCCCCAATATTGTGCATAATGTACACAAATGATGGTCACTAAGACTATTCTTCTTTTATTCCTTGATTGGCAGATTTCTGTTATGTGAACCCAAGACAGGAGAAATACAATCATTTTAAGAACACGTATTTTGTTTTTTCTTTAAAAACCGCAAAACAAGAATACAAATTAAAAGATTTTTATTTAGTCCTTTCTTGTCATCTTAAAGAAACCTGAATCAATGTTTTAACATTTGATGATGGTAATTCAACAGTTTGTACTGAGCTGATGGCATACATGTAGTACCGGACTATTCAATTAATTTGGAATGGTGGCCTGGTCCTAAAAAGAATCCCAAATTAAGGGCAAAAGAAATACATCTTAAAAATTGAGTCATCACATTAACAGATACAGTAAAGTTCAACATCCAAGTGCATATTGTTGTTTTGTAAATGCATAATAACAGGCCCAAGGCATCCAAAGTCCTTCACTATATAGTATGTGTGTGTGTGTGTGTGTGTGTGTGTGTGTGTGTGTGTGTGTGTGTGTGTGTGTATACTAGTCCTTCTCAAAAAAATAGCATATTGTGATAAAGTTCATTATTTTCTGTAATGTACTGATAAACAATAGACTTTCATATATTTTAGATTCAGTACACACAACTGAAGTAGTTCAAGCATTTTATTGTTTTAAGATTGATAATTTTGGCAAAAAATTAAAGAAAAACAAAAAAATCCTTATCTCAAAAAATTAGCATATATCATCTGATCAATAAAAAGTGCTTTTATTGCAAAAAAAGGTCAACATTCAAATAATTATGTTCAGTTCTGCACTCAACTCTAGACTCTGGCACCTTGATTTCTGAATGACATGCAAAATTTGCTTTCATCCGAAAAAAGTACTTTGGCCCACTGAGCAACAGTCCAGTGCTGCTTCTCTGTAGCCCAGGTCAGGCGCTTCTGCCGCTGTTTCTGGCTCAAAAGTGGCTTGACCTGGGGAATGCGGCACCTGTACCCCATTTCCTGCACACGCCTGTGCACGGTGGCTCTGGATGTGTCTACTCCAGACTCTGTCCACTGCTTCCACAGGTCCCGCAAGGTCTGGAACCGGCCCTTCTTTCACTTTTTCCTTCCAACAGACGCCCCACTGAGGTGCCTTGATAGAGCACTCTGGGAACAGCCTATTCGCTCAGAGATTTCTTTCTGTGTCTTACCCTCTTGATTGAGGGTGTCAATGATGGCCTTCTGGACAGCATTCAGGTCGGCAGTCTTACCCATGATTGCGGTTTTGAGTAATGAACCAGGCTGGGAGTTTTTAAAAGCCTCAGGAATCTTTTGCAGGTGTTTAGAGTTAATTGGTTAATTCGAATGATTTGGTTAATAGCTCGATGAGAGTACCTTTTCATGATATGCTAATTTTTTGAGATAGGAATTTTGGGTTTTCATGAGCTGTATGCCAAAATCATCAGTATTAAAACAATAAAAGACCTGAAATATTTCAGTTGGTGTGCAATGAATCTAAAATATATGAAAGTTTAATTTTTATCAGCACATTACAGAAAATAATGAACTTTATCACAATATGCTACTTTTTTGAGAAGAACAAGTGTGTGTGTGTGTGTGTGTGTGTGTGTGTGTGTGTGTGTGTATATATATATATATATATATATATATATATATATACACACACACACACACACACACACTATATATACATTCTATATATATATATATATATATATATATATATATATATATATAGCAGTAATAGTAGGCAGTCGTCGGACTTTCATGTCCATGACTAGCGCAATTGCGACAAACACTTTCTCTCGTGGCTACAAAGGCCAATTCTAGAACGGCAGACACGGCTGCATCCACTGCACGCAAAGACACATGCCGCTGGTACACGCATTTGTTCATTTCTGCTCTTCTCTTAGCTCTCCTATCAACAGCCTCAGCTTTCAGCCTTTCCTCTCCCGCCTGGAGAGCCAGACTGCACGCAGATCTCCAATCACTCCGATCTGCAGCATGTAGCTCGCAGTTATCTATAGGCCAGTGGCGAGCATATCTCTCTTGCATACGTCCTTGAAACGCAGCTTAGGTCTGCCAATAGGCCTCGAACCGTATTCCAACTCGCCATACAGCAGATCCTTAGGGATTCGCCCATCCTCCATCCGGTACACATGACCAAGCCACCTCAATCTGCGCTGTCTTAGGGTGGAGACATCTCATATGGAAGATGTTTAAGCGCTTCCCCCTACTAGCGTAAGTAGTCCAAGACTCGCTACCAAACAATAAGGTGCTCACAATGCAGGCACCATCCACAGCAACTTTAGATTGAGTAGTTAGCTTCTTATTCTCCCAGACACGGGCAGGCAGCTTAGCCATAGGTAGGTTGCAGCCTTACCAATTCTCTTTCCAATCTCCACTTCAAGACAGTTGTTATTGGAGGTGGTGGAGCCGATAGTGACGGCTTCCAAGGTGTAATCTTTGATTTTTACGGCAGACGTGGCTGCATTTGCCTGGCACATGACTTTCGTCGATTGTAAGTCTGAAAGCCTCACATACGTCAGAAAACTGATTGAGGAGCTGGAGTTTTTCAGTGCTGTGAGCAACGAGGACAACATCGTCAGCAAAGAGCAGATCACGGATGGCTACCTTGCGCACTTTGGTCTTGGCTCTAAGGCGCGCAGGGTTTAAAAGTTTACCATCGGAATGAGATCGTATCAGGATGCCTTCTTCAAGGGACTTGAAAGCATGATTCAGTAGAACTGAATAAAAGATGTTGAAGAGAGTTGAGGCTAGCACACATCCTCGTTTTACGCCGCCGTTTATATCGAATGCCTCAGACCTGTTCCCGTCATACTGCACTATATCCCGAGACCCATCATGGAAAGATTTGACGAAGCTCAGGAGTTTTGGAGGACAGCCAAGTAAGGGCAGAATCTTAAAAGGGCCGTCTCTACTAACAAGGTCAAACGCCTTTGCAAAGTCGATGAATGCAATATAGAGGGCTGTTGTCGCTCTTTGCACTTCTCCTGGAGCTGTCTCATGTCCACAGTCGACCGATTAGAGCGGAAACCACACTGGGATTCAGGGTACACCCTTTCAGCAATCTTTTGAAGGCGGTATGATGCTACTCGGGCAAACAGCTTTCCAGCAATGCACAGAAGTGAGATGCCACGGTAATTGTTACGATCACTGCGGTCTCCCTTGTTCTTGTATAGGGTTGAGATAATAGAATCCCTCAATCTCCTGGGGAACATATCCCTCTTCCCAGCATTTGCAGAGTAGCTGGTGAAGATTGTCGAGCAGTTGGTTTCCACTGCATTTGAAGACTTCAGCCGGGATACCATCAAGCCCAGGGGCCTGCCCAGACGATATGTGACTGATTGCTTTGGAGAGATCTTCCTTGGTGGGGGACTCATCTAGTTCAAACATAATGGGAAGCCTTTCAATACAGTCAAGGGCAAAGGGTAAGACAGAGCTCAATCTACCATAGAGCTCGCTATAGTATTCCACCCAGCACTCCATCAGTCTTGATTTATCAGTAATGATTTCACCAGTTGATGTTTTGAGTGGTGAGGACTTGGACTGTGTAGGTCCAATCGCCTTCTTGATACCCTCAAACATTACCTAGAATTTCCAGTGTCAGCAGCTGACTGGATTTCTACACAGAGATTCATCCAAAAGTTGTTAGCACACATCTTACATTTCACATTCGCATGACGCCTGGCCTCCTGAAGTGCTTCCAAAGAACTAGATGATGGATTTCGCTGGTAGTTCTGCAGGGCATTCCTCTTTGCTTCGATGAGTGGCTGAAGAGTCGCAAGTTTGCATTGAACCAATCCTGACTTTTGCGTACATTCTTGCCAAAGGCCTTTAATGCTGCAGCAAGGGTGGTGTCCTTGATATGGCTCCAGTGGTCCTCTGTGTTAAGCTCCAGACAGTCTCCAAGTTTCGATCTCAGAATGTCGTTGAAAATAGAGACATTTTCAGGGATGGCGGTGGCAGAAGCATTAATACGAAGTATAGCAGATTGTTTGATGCGATGGGACTTTGGGCGTAACTGGATCCTCGTGCAGACAAGGGAGTGATCAGAGTCACAATCAGCACTGTGGTATGCCCTTGTAGTACGAATGTTCTTAAGGTGTTCCCGTCTTGAGATGATGCTATATCAACTTTGAGCCGAGCCAATTCTCTGCTGATGACAGCTGTTTTGCGTGCCCCACCAATGTCGCATATGTCCTTGGTTAGTCCAGTCAGCATCGTTCGGACATTCCAACTCCCAAGTGTAAGAGCTGGTCTTTTTCTCATGGATTCTTGGGTGAATAAGTCGCAGCCTGCTTGTCAGACTGTTTCCAGAATTAAGTCCTGCTCACCCCAGCAAGACAGGCGGGCAGTGACGGGAAAGCACCTTATTGACTGGGGGCTGCCCAGTTTAAGCGGGCGGTAGCTATCCAATGGGGCTAAAAAAACCCTCCCACTGTCAGGAATGGCCCCTGGCGTCTGGCTCCACACCAATCAAGCCGTGACTTAAAACCGGTAACTGCCACTCCCCGGTTTGTTTCCATGCCTGGGGAAGCCGTAGGGCATGCTGGAGTTGCCTTGGCAGATGAATTGATTCATACAACTTGTGAATTGTTTTCAAAGGAATTTTAAGCCATTCTTCAGTTAGAATACCCTCCAACCCTTTTAGAGACGATGACGGACTTGTGCTTTGCTGAGGACGTTTTCCCCTCTGTTTCAAAGGCAGTCATTACTTTTGAGACACTACCTCTTGAAACACCGAACATACGAGCACCAACAATTTGGCCTCTTTTAAAATCTGAGAGGTCTGCCATTATGGGGTATGATTAATGTTTTCAATATCTGTTTGATGTTTTCAATATCTGAAAAAGGAAAAAAACATTTATTTTACATCAACATATCAAATAACAAAATTATTTTACAAAAAATAATAACATATGCCAAGTTTTGATTGTTTTAATTATGTTCAAACATTATGATGCCAAAATGTTAGGTGTTTCCATTATTTTGTCCACCCCCTGTATATATACAGACGCTCTCCGACTTACGTTTGTAATTGGTTCCGGACGGCCGAAGGCAAGTTTAAAGTGAACGCAAGTTGTTACACTGACGTATGATGCTCATACTGTACTATACATGCATAAATACCATTACCGTATCTCATAAAACACCCCTAAATCAATTATTATAAACATACCATTGTAAAAAAATATCAAATAATATCAACATTAATTTCAAATGAGTCACTTATTTATACCAGGTCACTTTACATGAAGCTTAAAACAGTCAATCGACGCTTACAATATGTAAAGCACTCAATACCAAAAGTAATGTACTTGCAAAAGTTGTGTACATGCTGTGGGTTATACAGACTTCCGGTCTTTCAAGTGCACAAGGGTGCTGTTGAACTCGTTTAGAATACAGCCTGCCATGTGAATCCCAGCAAAGCGGAGAGTTCTTTCTTTTGTGTAAGTAAATAAGTAAACTTTATTCAAGAGATACATACAAAGAACAAGTACAAATCCTAATGAATATTAATATAAAAATAAGTATACACTCTTTGGATTCTGCTAAAAGATAATAAATATCTGTAATTGTTCTGTAATTTGTGGTTTCATTCATTTTACAACTCTTTGCTTAACTGAGTATGCATAGTAGATTGTGCCGATCTGAGCAGATAGTTAATTCATCTCTGTGTATGAGACCTGCACCCATGCTAGTAGGCTTACACTTCTGACCAACCATATTTGCTTTGGGTTACAAAAGTCCGCAAAACAGTGTAAACACAAAGATCACAGAAACGACGTCTTAACACAAGGGTAACACGCTATATAGCTGATATACATATACATATATATATATATAAAATGATATACGTATATATATGTATACCTACTTAGTATGCTGACGTGAACTGGGAGGGGAGGGACACGTTCAGTCTGTAGTTTGTAAACAATGGATGCAGTGTCATCACGTCAGCATACTAAGTAGGTCTGTCTAAACTCAAAATTTGACTTTTTAAAAAAAAAAAAAACATGAAAAAAAAACAACAATGTTAAATCGAAAAAACAAAACAAAACGGATGAACGTAAGTTGGGGAGCGTCTGTATACAGTCGGCCCCCGACTTACAAAACCCCCTGGGTACGAAAATCCCGGGTTACGAAAAACATTTTCCGAAGTTTTTGTCCCGGGGATACGAAAACAACCTCCTCTTACGAAAAGCGCCATTCAAAATTCAAACGCGCCAATCAAAATTTCACACGAGGCGCGAGTTGCTCTCTCTCATTGGCTGTCTCTCAACATCCCGCCCCGCTGGTCTCGCGTTGGCTAGGTGGGATGACACAGCTGATTTTACCCAAACTTCCTGTTTGTCACACACATGAGAGTTGACTGTTGGCTTGTTTTGAGATTGATCATGCGGCGTTGTACAGTATTTCGTTATCGCCGAAACCCCTCCACAATCAGGACAATATTGAACCAGAAGGAGAATCCGGCAATACAGTAAGGACCTCTGATCTTTCAAACAGGTACTGTAATTCCGGTTTAAATAAAACATACCGTCCATGTGTGTGTGATAGAGAGAGAGAGAGAGAGAGAGCGCATGTGTGTGTGTGTGTGTGTGTGTGTGTGTGTGTGTGTGTGTGTGTGTGAGAGAGAGAGAGAGAGATAGAGACAGAAGGAAGCTTAAGTCTTTAGTTTTTCGTTTCGTTTTTTAA
>CM045733.1:227500-437500 GCA_024760905.1 Plotosus lineatus
AGAAATGAGAGGGGCGTTCCTACTTCGCGGTTTTTCGAATATCGCGGCCAGGTCTGGTCCACATTATCCGCGATATTCAAGGGATGACTGTATTTGTGTTATTCATTTTGTCATATCAACCAAACTGCTTATATATATATATATATATATATATATATATATATATATATATATATATATATATAAAAGCAGTTTGGTTGATACGACAACATTTTTTTCAACAACATTCATAATAATTCTGATGTTTTGATGTTTATGATATATATATATATATATATATATATATATATATATATATATATCATAAACATCAAAAATTTGTTAAAATGAATAAAATTGTATAATACAGTTCTGAGTTGGTATTCACAATTGATTAAAGCGAAGGTGTATCTAAAAGAACTTTAAAATGTTAGCATCTCGGAAAAAGACAACTATTAAAATTGTGGTTTTTTTAGGCAGCATGATGCCCAGTGATGATGTGAGTTTTCTCACACCAAGTAAGCTGAAAAAGGAGGCCGGGCTTCATCCACACAACAAGGATCAAATCACCAGCAACACTGTGAGCCCCGGATCCAGTTCTGGACATGGTGAGAAGACATACACACACAACAAACACACTCCCCTCTCTCACTCGCATGCACTCCTCTCTCTCTCTCTCTCTCTCTCTCTCTCTCTCTCTCTCGCTCTCTGTCTCACACACACACACACACACACGAAACGCAAGTCTATTTTTGAGTTCGGGTCTGTGTGCTCAGTATGTTTATATTAATCATCAGTCAGGGGCAGAAAACACTCAAGCATTTTGAAGTTGATATGGAAAGAGAGGTGTGGGCCACTACATTCATCAGCTCATCCAGCCAATCCACATTCAATTTCATGTCGTATAAACTGGCTCCCTGTTGACACTAACTTTGTTTTCAATTTTGTCTTCAGTTTTATTTGTATAGCACTTTTTACAATTGACATTGTTGCAAAGCAGCTTTACATACTAAAACAGTGAAAGTCGGGACCTCCAAAGTATAAAAGAATTGGACCATTTTCTACAACCCCTGCATATCCCAAATGAGCGTTGCTGGTGGCAACGGTGGCAAGGAGAAACTCCCTCAGTAGTTGTGAGGAAGAAACCTTACAGGAACCACACCCAAAAGGGAAACACATCCTCATTTGGGTGAAACCATAAAAATAAAAACCGTGCATTACAGTCCAAAATGTAGTGTGGGTGGTGATACAACTGGAAGTCTTAAATATGTGTGAGAAAGAATTTATATATGAAAATTTATGTTCACAGTCTGTTAGTTAAAAAACATTTTTTTTTTTATTATGTGAAAAAAAGTTGTACATAAAAGCACACATCATTGACTAATAACTTAACTTATAACAACTCAAAAACCATTATAATAATAATCATAGTTATTTTAAAATCTGTTTACTGTTGATGAACTGACAACGTATTGCGGTAAACTGTTCCACATAGTGACTGTACGGTTACGAAAAAAGTATTTTCGAACATCCAATCTTGACTTTTTAACTTGCATCATATGGGAATGGCCCCGAAGGTCACTATATTCCCTCATCTCAAAGAAAGCACGACCTGCCAATATTCACAAAACCATTCAAAAATTTGAAAACTTCAATGAGATCTCCTCTGATGCGTCTATTCTCTAAAGTAGTTAGTCCAAGTTCCCTTAACCTGTCTTCATTATCCAAATTCTCGAGTCCAGGGACCATCTTAGTCGCCCTCCTCTGGACTTTTTCCAAAATGTCCCTGTCCTTCTGCAAGAACAGGGACCATACTTGAACACAGTACTCTAAGTGTGGTCTGACATAGCTTTTATACAATACTAAAAAAGGCTCTTTGGTAATATAATTGAAGGACCTTTTAATGAGTCCTAAAACTCTATTAGCTTTTACAGCTGTATTGCTAATGTGCTTTGAAAATGACAATTTGTTTGTAAATAATATACCTAGGTCTTTTTCCTCTGACACTGTTTCAATTTTTTCTCCATTCATATTGTAATCATAACAGGGGTTTTTCGCCCCAAAGTGCATAACCTTACATTTTTTGCCATTAAAGCAAATTAACCACTCTTTGGACCATGAATCTAATTTTTTCAAGTCATTTTTAACACAATCATAGTCTACCAAGGAAAGTATTGGATAAAAAATCTTTGGAGCATCAGCAAAGATTTTCCTTTTTCCTGTCAGCATACCAGGCAAATCATTAACAAAGACTAAAAATAAGACAGGTCCTAAGACCGAGGCATGAGGGACACCACTTGTTACTCTCAATAAAGATGACTTGCTACCAATGACACACACACATTGTTTCCTACCTCTAAGAAAGTCTTCAATCCAGTCATTAAGTTTTCCTACTATGCTATACTTATTAAGCTTATTAATCAGTCTAGTGCCTGGAACGGAGTCGAAAGCTTTACAGTAGTCTAAATACAAAGTGTCAAATGGTAAACCCTCATCGTATAACCTTGTCCCTTCCTCTCGGGTAGACAACAAGTTGGTAAGACATGACCTTCCCTTTACGGAAGCCAGGCTGTTCATCGCAAAATATACTATTTTTCTCAAGAAATTGAACAATTTTCTCTTGAACTGTTTTCTCTAAGAGTTTACACACTTGAGACGTAAGACTAACAGGTCTATAGTTCTCTGATAAACATTTGTCACTTTTTTTAAAAATTGGAGTTACATTGGCTGTCTTCCACATTGTGGGCAACAATCCGCTATCAAGTGATTGTCTGAAAATGCTATACAAAGGTAGGCACAATTCATTTGCAAGTTCCCTTAACACCGTAGGGTGCACATCATCAGGACCCATAGCCTTATTAGGATTAACATTAAATAGTAACTTTTTGACATCTTCAGGAGTAAAGTGAACATCATCAATACTAATATCACTTGGTATCCCCAGAAAATTGAAAGGCTCAAAAACACATTGTACAAAATCATTAAAATAGATAAATTCTTTGTCATCCTCTTTTACATATACAGACTGAAAGAATTTGTTCAATTCATCTGCTGTCTCAATGTCATTACTTGTTGTCAGTCCATCTCTACCTTTTACTCATAGTACTGAGGATCTATTCTTGATTTTACTGTTTATGTATATATAGAATGCTTTAGAGTTTTTGTGTTTTTTTACACAAATTCTTCTCATACTCTCTTTTAATCCTCCTCAAACGTTTGGCTACTCTATTTCTTACTTGAACATAGGCTTAATACCTGGTAAAAGAACATGTTTCTTTATACCTTACCCATGCATAATTTTTCCTCCTGACTGCTCTTCTAGCTTTTACATTGAACCATGGTGGGTTGATTCTATTTCCATTTGTAATTTTAATCTTAGGTACACATTCATGAACCGCTTCAGATAGATTTTCTTGAAAATAATTCCAAGAAATTTCTACATTACTACAATCAGTGACAGTTGACCAATCTACGTTTGACACCATCTCTCTTAACTTATCATAATCTGTTTTCTGATAATCATACCTATACAACTCATTTACAGATATTCTTTCAATGCTTACTTGGTAGTCCCAAACTAAAACACAGTGGTCCCCTTTACCTCGAGGACTCCTTATTTCAATATTAGATACATTAGACTCGCTAGAGTATATAACTAAATCTAGACAGTTTGGGGTATCATGCCCCTTTTGTCTAGTTGTTCATATACATGCTGATACAAGAATAGATCATTCATTTTGTCAAAAAATACATGTGAAAAAGAAGTAATTCAATCACTTATATAGTTATCCTTCCACACTATATTAGGCAAATTGAAATATCCATTTATCAATATTTTACCATTGCTCAACTTTATGGCGAGTTCAATGTGTTAAATCAAATTGGTGTTGAGTGTAACATCACTGTCACCTTTTCTATACACTACTCCTAAAATATTATCAGGAGCGTTTGCACTTTTTAACCGTAACCATAAGAGTGTCCTTTACATTGATAACATTTAATTCCTCACAGGGTTCAACAAATAAAGCTTCTTTAACATGAAATAAAACACCTCTAAAATCATTAGTATCTCTCCTATAAACACTAAATCCAGGTATATTATTATATGCATTGTCAATTTCCTCTTTTAACTATGTTTCAATACCAAATACTATATCCGGTTTGATATCACAAACAATATTTCTTAACTCCTCTATTTTACTTAACAAACTTGCAAAATTAGTGGCAAGACATTTTAAAGCATTAATACTAACGTAATCAGACAGATCACAGGACTCGGGAAGCAGAACACACCTGATTCCACTTAATCACGGGCTATAATGACAAGCTGAACGCTCCTCCCGGTACTCGAAGATTGTCCCTCTTCCCCGTGATCTCTCTGGCTCTCGGCTCCGGGCTCCACCAGTTCCTGCTTTAGTTTAATTTTCGTGTTTCTCCGCATCTCTAACCGTGACTACAATTTCCCCGTGCCCTAGTGCCTTCCCTGTGAACAATAAAGTGCACCCGTTTTCATCATTTCTATATTTATTTTTTTATGTATGTATGTGTGTGTATATATATATATATATATATATATATATATATCTTCTTTTTCTTTCGGCTGTTCCCTTCAGGGGTCGCCACAGAAAATGATCTGCCTCCATCTCTCCCTATACTCTTACTCCAACGACCTTCATGTCCGCCTTCACCACATCCATAAATCTTCTCTTTGGTCTTCCTCTGGGCCTTCTGCCTAGTAGTTCCAACCTCAGCATCCTACTACCAATATACTCACTATCCCTCCTCTGTACATGTCCAAACCATCTCAATCTAGCCTCTCTGACTTTGTCTCCAAAACATCTAACGTGCTGTCCCTCTGATGTACTCGTTTCTGATCCTATCCATCCTCGTTACTCCCAAAGAGAACCTCAACATTTTCATCTCTGCTACCTCCAACTCTGACTGCTGCCTTTTCCTCAGCGCCACTGTTTCTAAGCCATACAACATCGCTGGCCTCATCACCGTCTTGTACACTTTTCCCTTCATTCTTGCCGATACCCTCCTATCACACATCACACCGGACACTTTTCTTCATCCATTCCAACCTGCCTGCACGCGCTTCACCTCTTTTCCACACTCTCCATTGCTCTGGATTGTTGAGCCTAAGTACTTAAAATCCTCCACCTTCCTTATCTCTGCCGCGTGTAACCTCACCATTCCTCTTGGGGCCTTGTCGTTCACACACATGTATTCTGTCTTACTGAGACTAACCTTCATTCCCCTCCTTTCCAGGGCATACCGCCACCTCTCTAGATTTTCCTGCACTTGTTCTCTGCTCTCACTACAGATCACGATGTCATCTGCAAACATCATAGTCCATGGAGATTCTTGTCTCACCTCGTCTGTCAGCCTGTCCATCATCATAGCAAACAAGAAGGGGCTCAGAGCTGACCCTTGATGCAGTCCCACATTCACCTTGAACTCTTCTGTCACACCGACAGAACACCTCACCACTGTCTTACATCTCTCATACATGTCCTGCACCACTCTAACATACTTCTCTGCCACTCCAGACTTCCTCATACAATACCACAGTTCTTCTCTTGGCACCCTGTCATATGCTTTCTCCAGATCCACAAAAGCACAATGCAGCTCCCTCTGACCTTCTCTGTACTTCTCTATTAACATCCTCAAAGCAAACACTGCATCTGTGGTGCTCTTTCTTGGCATGAAACCAAACTGTTGTTCACAAATGCTGACCTCTGCCCTTAGTCTAGCTTCCACTATACTTTCCCATAACTTCATCGTATGGCTCATCAACTTTATCCCTCTGTAGTTGCCACGACTCTGTACATCTCCCTTGTTCTTAAAAATGGGCACAAGCACACTTCTCCTCCATTCCTCCGGCATCTGCTCACTTTCTAAGACCTTGTTGAATATTCTTGTCAGAAAATCTACTGCTACCACCCCTAGACACTTCCATACCTCAACTGGTATGTCATCAGGGCCAACTGCCTTTCCACTCTTCATCCTCTTCAATGCCCTCCTCACTTCTCCCTTACTAATCTTTGCTACTTCCTGGTCCTCAACGGTCACCCCTTCTACTCTTTTTTTTTCTCTCTCATTTTCCTCATTCATCAGCTCTTCAAAGTACTCTTTCCATCTTCCCAGCACACTACTGTCATTAGTCAATACATTTCCCTCTCTGTCCTTTTTCACTCTAACTTGCTGCACGTCTTTCCCATCTCTATTTCTCTGCTGTGCTAACCTGTATAAATCATTTTCTCCTTTCTGTCCAACCTATCATACAAGTCATCATACGCCCTCTGTTTGGCCTTTGACACCGCTACCTTCGCCTTACGCTGTGTCTCCCTGTACTCCTGTTTACTCTCTTCAGTCCTCTCTGTGTCCCACTTCTTCTTAGCTAACCTCTTCTTTTGTACACACTCCTGCACTTCCTCATTCCACCACCAAGTTTCCTGATCTACTTTCCTTCCAGAGGACACACCAAGTACTCTCCTACCGGTCTCCCTGATCACATTGGCTGTGGTTGTCCCAGTCATCTGGAAGCACTTCCTGACTACCCAAAGCCTGTTTCAACGCCTCCTTGAAGACAACACGACACTCTTCCTTTTTCAGCTTCCACCACTTTGTCTTCTGCTCTGCCTTTGCCTTTTTCACCTTTCTCACCATCAGCATCATCCTGCACACCACCATCTTATGCTGTTTGGCAACACTCTCACCCACTACTACTTTGCAGTCACTGACTTCCTTCAAATTACATCGCCTACACAAGATGTAGTCTACCTGTGTGCTCTTACCTCCGCTTTCATAAGTCACCCTATGCTCCTGTTTCTTTTTGAAGAAAGTATTCACCACAGCCATTTCCATCCTTTTTGCAAAATCCATCAACATCTGTCCTTCTGTGTTCCTGTGCTGGATACCAAACCTGCCCATCACTTCCTCGTCCCCTCTGTTGCCTGCACCAACATGTCCATTGAAGTCTGCCCCAATGACCACTCTTTCACCTCTGGGGGTACTCTGCATCACTTCATCTAACTCACTCCAGAATCTCTCCTTCTCTTCTAGCTTACATCGTGCCTGTGGGGCATAAGCACTAACAACATTGACCATCACGCCTTCAATTTCTAACTTGAGACTAATCACTCTGTCTGACACTATTTTCACTTCTAGAACATTCCTGACAAACCCCTCCTTCAAGATGACTCCTACTCCATTTCTCTTCCCATCCACACCATGATAAAACAGCTTAAACCCTGCTCCTAAGCTTTTAGCTTTGCTACCTTTCCACCTGGTCTCCTGAACACACAGTATGTCCACCTTCCTCCTCTGCATCATGTCAGCCAGCTCTCTACCTTTTCCTTGCATAGTTCCAACATTCAAAGTCTCTACTCTCAGTCCTAAGCTCACGCCTTTCCTCTTCTCTCTCTGCCTACGGACACGCCTCCCGCCTCTCCTTCCTCGACGTCTTCGACCAACAGTAGTCCAATTTCCATCAGCACTCTGTTGGTTGACAGCACTGATGGCGGTCGTTGTTAACCCGGGCCTTGACCGATCTGGTATGAATTTTGTTTTGACCATTTGCATTTTTCATGTGTGCAGAAGTTTTACGCCGGCTGCCTTTCCTGTCGCAACCCTCTGCATTCATCCGGGCTTGGGACCGGCATAAGGGGGAGAGACACTGGTTAGTGCACCCCCCAACCCCCCCCGCGGCCTCATGGCTGCACTTTATATATAATCTTTTATATATAATTTTTATAATCTTATAGAATCTTTTCTTCTATAATCACCTGAAGAGAGAGGATGATTTCACCACCCCTCGAAACAGATCTGTAGTGATAAATAGAGTTTCAATAGAAAGCCTTTCTCCTGTCCTTTTATTTTTATTATTTATATATATATATATATATATATATATATATATATATATATATATATACACACACATACATACATACATACATACATACACAAATGTGTTGTTAACCAACTGGGTGCTGGTGGAAATTGGACATATGTTGGTCGTAGAAGGAGAGGTGAGAGGCGTGTCCGTAGGCAGAGAAAGAAGAGGAAAGGTATGAATCTAGGACTGAGAGTAGGGACTTTGAATGTTGGAACTATGGCAGGAAAAGGTCGCGAGTCGGCTCATATGATGCAGAGGAGGAAGGTGGACATACTGTGGTATTTAGGAGACCAGGTGGAAAGGTAGCAAGGCTAGAAGCTTAGGAGCGGGGTTTAAGCTGTTTTTTCATGGTGTAGATGGGAAGAGAAATGGAGAAAGAGTCATCTTGAAGGCGGGGTTGGTCAGGAATGTTCTAGAAGTGAGAAGAGTGTCAGACAGAGTGATAAGTCTCAAGTTAGAAATTGAAGGTGTGATGTTCAATGTTGTTAGTGCTTATGCCCCACAGGCAGGATGTGAGCTAGAAGAGAAGGAGAGATTCTGGAATGAGTTAGATGAAGCGATGCAGAGTACCCCCAGAGGTGAAAGAGTGGTCATTGATGCATTGATGACTTCAATGGACATGTTGGTGCAGGCAACAGAGGGGACAAGGCAGTGATGGGCAGGTTTGGTATCCAGGAGGGGAAAACAGAAGGACAGATGTTGATAGATTTTGCAAAAAGGATGGAAATGGCTGTGGTGAATACTTTCTTCCAAAAGAGACAGGAACATAGGGCGACTTATAAAAGCGGAGGTTGGAGCACACAGGTAGACTACATCTTGTGTAGGCGAAGCAATGTGAAGGAAGTCAGTGACTGCAAAGTAGTAGTGGGTGAGAGTGTTGTCAAACAGCATAGGATAGTGGTGTGCAGGATGATGCCGATGGTGAGAAAGATGACGAAGGCAAGACGTGCAGCAAGTTAGAGTGATTAAGTACAGGGTGGGAAATGTATTGACTGATGACAGAAGTGTGCTGGGAAGATGGAAAGAGAACTTTGAAGAGCTGAGGAATGAGGAAAATGAGAGAGAAAAAAAGAGTAGAAGAGGTGACTGTTGAGGACCAGGAAATAGCAGATTAGTAAAGGTGAAGTGAGGAGGGCACTGAAGAGCATGAAGAGTTGAATAGCAGTTGGTCCTGATGACATGCCATTGGAGGTATGGAAGTGTCTCGGACAGGTAGCAGTAGACAAGACTTTTAGACTTTTCTGACAAGAACATTCAACAAGGTCTTAGAGAGTGAGAATATGCTAGAGGAATGGAGGAGAAGTGTGCTTGTGCCCATTTTTAAGAACAAGGGAGATGTGCAGAGTTGTGGCAACTACAGAGGGACCCAAGACTAACGGTGACGTTATAGGGCATATATATAAGACAGACAGAATACATGTGAAACATGAAAACTTTACAGTACAGTATGAGCGTCACACGTCATACGTCACTGTAGCTTACGTTCACTTTCAACTTACGTTCGGCCATCTAGAACCAATTAAAAACGTAAGTCGCAGAGCGTCTGTAATAGAAATGGAATAAAATCTGTCGAGAGATATATCATAAACACAGATCCTTCTTAAAAAAAATAGCATATTGTGATAAAGTTCATTATTTCCTGTAATGTACTGATAAACATTAGACTTTCATATATTTTCGACTCATTACACACAACTGAAGTAGTTCAAGCCTTTTATTGTTTTAATGTTCATAATTTCGTCAAAAAAGTAAAGAAAAACCAAAAATCCCTATCTCAAAAAAATTTGCATATTTCATCCGACCAATAAAAAAAGTGGTTTTAATCCAATAAAAGTCAACCTTCAAATAATTATGTTCAGTTATGCACTCAATACTTGGTCGGGAATCATTTTGCAGAAATGACTGCTTCAATGTGGCGTGGCATGGAGGCAATCAGCCTGTGACACTGCTGAGGTGTTATGAAGGCCCAGGATGCTTCAATAGCGACCTTAAGCTCATCCGCAGTGTTGGGTCTGGTGTCTCTCAACTTTCTCTTCACAATATCCCACAGATTCTCTATGGGGTTCAGGTCAGGAGAGTTGGCAGGCCAATTGAGCACAGTAATACCATGGTCAGGAAACCATTTACCAGTGATTTTGGCACTGTGAGCAGGTGCCGGGTTGTGCTGAAAAATGAAATCTTCATCTCCATAAAGCTTTTCAGCAGATGGAAGTGTGAAGTGCTCCAAAATCTCCTGATAGCTAACTGCATTGACCCTGCCCTTGACAAAACACAGTGGACCAACACCAGCAGCTGACATGGCATGCCAGACCATCACTGACTGTGGGTACTTGACACTGGAGTTCAGGCATTTTGGCATTTCCTTCTCCCCAGTCTTCTTCCAGACTCTGGCACCTTGATTTCCGAATGACATGCAAAATTTGCTTTCATCCGGAAAAAGCACTTTGGACCTCTGAGCAACAGTCCAGCGCTGCTTCTCTGTAGCCCAGGTCAGGTGCTTCCATCGCTGTTTCTGGTTAAAAAGTGGCTTGACCTGGGACATGCGGCACCTGTAGCCCAGAGATTCAGTCCACTGCTTCCACAGGTCCCCCAAGGTCTGGAATCGGCCTTTCGCCACAATCTTCCTCAGGGTCTGGTCACCTCTTCTGGTTGTGCAGCGTTTTCTGCCACACTTTTTCCTTCCCACAGACGTCCCACTGAGGTGCCTTGATACAGCACTCTGGGAACAGCCTATTCGCTCAGAGATTTCTTTCTGTGTCTTACCCTCTTTCTTGAGGGTGTCAATGATGGCCTTCTGGACAGCAGTCAGGTCGGCTGTCTTACCCATGATTGCGGTTTTGAGTAATGAACCAGGCTGGGAGTTTTTGAAAGCCTCAGGAATCTTTTGCAGGTGTTTAGAGTAAATTCGTTGATTCAGATGATTCGGTTAATAGCTCGTTGAGAGTACCTTTTCATGATATGCTAATTTTTTTCGTGATAGGAATTTTGGGTTTTCATGAGCTGTATGCCAAAATCATCAGTATTAAAACAATAAAAGACCTGAAATATTTTAGTTGGTGTGCAATGAATCTAAACTATACGAAAGTTTAATTTTGATCAGTACATTACAGAAAATAATGAACTTTATCACAATATGCTAACTTTTTTAGAAGTACCTGTATATGAAAGCTTCAAAGAAGAATCAAATTGACTCCAGTATTATAATGAACTGGATAAAAGTGAAACTGTAAATCTGATCAGATCAGCTGTGCTGTGCTTGCAAGGAGCCAGGAGTTTAAACACAGGACATAATGATATGTGATGATTAAGGAGAGAGAGAGAGAGACAGAGAGGTTAAAATTTTTCTAAGTGTTTAATTTCATCTCCCCCACTCGTGTGAACCTTCCACCAGTGATACGGTAATGTGCGTGCGCTGCTCTCAGAAGTCAGCACGTCTTGCACCATTCCAGCGACACGCAACCTGAAGCGCACGCTCGGCCGCCGCACACCTCCAGGTCCTACACAGATAACTTGATTATCTGGGACTGGAGACCGGTACCAGTGGGTTAAATGGTGTGCCTTCGCGATGCTGAGTGGTTTTGATGTGCAGGATGATGTTTACTGTGGTGTCACGGGAGGAATGGTGTCATTCACAATGATTTGTGATGGTCATGATTTAACACCATAAATACTTTTAAAGCTTCAGGCGCACGGGCAGCAGGTTGAGTTGAGTTGGGTCAACGTAGGGCTGAGTGAGACACAAACCAAGAATCATATTGGGAAGTGATTGACAAATAATCCACCAATCAAATAGATTGTAATAAATAAATAAATCAGATTATCTTCATGTTGAAGTTCGATTATAGTTCTCCGGTGCTCCTTCCAAGGTCAACCAGAAGCTGATTAGTTCAATTGCCCAGTGGTAGTGTCACCTGTGTGTGTGTGTGTGTGTGTGTGTGTGTGTGTGTGTGTGTGTGAGAGAGAGAGAGAGAGAGAGAGAGAGAAGATGCTTTCAATTAGACTGAGCTCAAGAGCATCATTACACCGTGCGGTCAGTTATGTAATAACTCGGAGAGGGTGGCCGCCCACACCTTTGGAGCCAGCTCACCACCAGGTGGTAATCGGTTGACAGCTCAGCTCCTCTCTTCACTTGAGTGTCCAGAACATGTTGGGGTGATTAAATGGTCAGTGTGTGCAAAATACACATGCGGCTTAGAATAAATCTTTTTCGGTCGAAATTGCAGCTCAATAGCTAAAGGTTCTGTTTAAATTTTGTCGCTGATTGGGGCTTTTATGTGTGGCATTGTTCATAATGTGCATGTATGGGTTTCCTCCAGGTACT
Organism: Plotosus lineatus; assembly: GCA_024760905.1. Classification (NCBI taxonomy): domain Eukaryota; kingdom Metazoa; phylum Chordata; class Actinopteri; order Siluriformes; family Plotosidae; genus Plotosus; species Plotosus lineatus. The sequence continues at coordinate 239,704 of CM045733.1, forward strand.
TCAGATCTTAGTTCTATGCTAAATACCTCACAGGTGTGAATATGTTCATGGTTGTTTATAGATGTGTTCGACCTTGTGGTGTAACCCCACCTCTTACCTGAAGTCAGCTGCAATTTACTCCAGCCTCACCACAACCTTAAGAGATAAAGAGTAGGTATAATGTCTGGATAGATCCCCTCCACCCACCCATATACCTGTGGTGATCAGTGATTTTATTTGTTTGCAGGTCTTGAACGAAAGGAAGACATCTTAACCCCAAAGGAAGATTCACCTCTGTCCATATCTAAAAGCAAGGTAACACACACATACAAAACCTACACACCACCCACACACAACAGGACAGTGACAAAGGTATGTGTGTATGTATGATTCTCAGTCTGAATCCAAGCTGTATAATGGATCAGATAAAGACATTCCAACCTCATCTTTTAAACTCACCAAGAAAGAGTCTCTTAAGGTAAGAATTCCTTCTCCCTACTCTGTGCAAGCTACTCTCTACATGTCCAACACTCTATTTCCTACACTACTTGCCCTACACCCTATTCCCTACTCTCTACACGCCCTTCACATCATACCCTTTACACGCCCGACATGCTATTCCGCTGACCCGCTACACTCCCTACACCCTGTTCTCTACACCACTGTTCTCTACAATCCGTACACCTTACCCCCTATTCCCTCCACTCTACATGCCCTATACTCTGCACATCCTTCACTCTATTCTGTACACTCTACACCCCCGTACTACCTACACATCTTACACTTTACATACCCTACTCCCTGCACTCCCTACTCTCAATTTCCTACTCTCGACAAGCCCCACACCCTATTTCCTATTGCCTGCACTCCGTACATCCAATTTCCTACACTCTACATGCCCTACTCTCTACAAGCCCTCCACCAGCGATGCCCAATACGTTGATCGCGATCTATTGGTTGATTGCAAAGGTAGTGTGGGTAGATCGCATGGCATTAAAATGTAGCTGTCTGTCTACCATCCTCACTATGAAATTTGTCACTTTATTGACAGTTGGTCTGACCAATCTGACCTTTTCTGACAGGTGTCACTGCACATGTGCACTTAACGGCACATGTGAGTCAGCCTTCAGTTTATGAGTTCTAAACTTAAGGGTATAAAAACGAGTGGGGGAGCTGCCATATTAAATGGGGGATGGATTTTTCTCTTGCTATGTTATTTTCAAAGTGTTTTTGCCTCATTTGCCATTCTGCCATTGCTACCAAAAAAGGAAATGTGGAGCAGCATTTTCAGACTGTCCATAAAAATAATGATTTTGACATCCCACTGAATGTGAACTGAGATGGAAAAAGGTGAAACTAAAATTCCAATTGTCCCAGTCATTTTTCTCACAGCTAACTTCAAAAAAAGGCAGCCTCCGAAGCTTCAGTCTGAGTGAGTCACTTAATCATTAAGAAGAAATTCTTCCAAGATGGAGAGATGGTAAAAGAGGCATTCGTTGAAGCAGCTGACTCATTGTTCCAAGACTTTAAAAACAAAGCAGAAATACTGTCTTCGATCAGAGCTCTCCAGCTATCAAGAACTACAGTTACACAGTGCAGTAAAGCCATGGCTGAGGATTTGACTAAACTGCTTTGGAAGGACATGGCAGACTGCGAGTGCTTCTCACTGCAGTTGGATGAGTCTACAGACGTTAGTGACACAGCCCAGTTGTGCATTTTTATTCGGATAGTGCTTACTGATATGACAGCAAAACAGGAACTGTTAACAGTCCTGCCCATGAAAGAACCAACGTGAGGAGAGGACATATTTCAGTGCAAGTTATCAGAGTAAGGTAATCACAAAACGTGTACGAAGTTGTCTTGAGCAATATGGGTTGACGCAGTCATGCAAAGTCTTCTTTTCCTTTCGGCTTTTCCCTTCAGGGGTCGCCACAGCAAACCGTCCACCTCCATCTCACCCTATCCTTTGTATCTTCTACTCTTACTCCAACTGCCTTCATGTCCTCCTTCACTACATCCATAAATCTTCTCTTTTGTCTTCCTCTCAGCCTTCTGCCTGGTAGTTCCAACCTCAGCATCCTACTACCAATATACTTACTATCTCTCCTCTGTAAATGTCCAAACCATCTCAATCTAGCCTCTCTGACTTTGTCTCCAAAACCTTTTACATGTGCTGTTCCTCTGATGTACTCATTCCTGATCCTGTCCATCCTCAACATTTTCGTCTCTGCTACCTCCAACTCTGACTCTTGTCTTTTCTCCAGGGCCACTGTCTCTAAACCAGGGATCACCAACGTGGTGCCCGTGGGCACCAGGTAGCCCGCAAGGACACTATAAGTTGCCCGCGGACCTGTTCACTGCTAGTTTTAGGACAGGCCCACAGCTCCATAGCGCCACTCTCCATTGAGCTGCATCTAATTTTTTTGAATATATTTTAAATCAAATCAATATCTTCACATAGATAAATATCATTAATTATTAATGATAACATATAATTAAAGGTAAATTGAGCAAATTTGTAATTTCAGAGGTGTGTTTTGACCTGGTAGCCCTTCGCATTAATTGGTACCCAAGAAGTAGCTCTCGGTTTCAAAAAGGTCGGTGACCCCTGCTCTAAACCATACAACATCGCTGGCCTTATCACCGTCTTGTACACTTTTCCCTTCATTCTTGCCGATACTCTCCTATCACACATCACACCGGACACTTCTCCAACCATTCCAACCTGCCTGCACATGCTTCTTCACCTCTTTTCCACACTCACCATTGCTCTGGATTGTTGAGCCTAAGTACTTAAAATCCTCCACCTTCTTTATCTCTGCTCCCTTTAACCTCACCGTTCCTCTTAGGTCCTTGTCGTTCACACACATGTATTCAGTTTTACTGAGGCTAACCTTCATTCCTCTCCTTTCCAGGATATATATATATATATATATATATATATATATATATATATATATATTTTTTTTTATATACACAGTTCTCTACCTTTTCCTGTCATCATGCCAACATTCATAGAACCTACTCTCAGTCCTGGATTCATGCTTTTCCTCTTCTCTCTCTGCCTATGGACATGCCTCCTGCCTCGCCTTCTTCAGCCAACAGTAGCCCAATTTCCACCAGCACCCTCTTGGTTAACAGCACTGATGGCGGTCGTTGTTAACCCGGGCCTCGATCGATCTGGTATGATATTCGTTTTTATGATTTGCATGTAAAAATCTGGCACAAGTTTTACACCAGATGCCCTTCCTGACGCAACCCTCTACATTTCTCCAGGCTTGGGACCAGCGTGAGAATGAACACTGGCTCCCCCCACCCCACCCCACGGCTGTATTCCCCTGCCTGACGTATACATACACGTATATGTGTATATAATATCAATAAATACATATTCAAGCAATAAATGCTTATCATAACAATTAAATATGAAAAAAACCACAAGATTTAACTTAAATCTAAATACACACTCATACAGATGGTATTGCATGAGAAGATGACACACACATACATACGCACGTGCACAGTTGCAACAATGTGACGAGTTTTGATGGGAGAGATTTGGGGTTGTTATTTGTTTTTTGTATGTCTAGGGGATTTTTTTGTTGCATTATTGTCCTTGTTTTTGTGGCATTTTCCTAAACTTTTTCCCCAATTTGTCCTTAATTTCATTATTTTTTTAATTTGATGAAAGTTTATCGAGAAAAAAAAACTGCGATGCACTGAAGCCGCATGAATTGAAGCCCGACATAGCGAGGGATCCCTATGTATATATTTATATACCTGATTGATATATGGTGCCCAACCAGGCTTTTCCGGGAACCGATGGTAGAACTCAGCCAGCAAGTCTGGGTCCAGGATTAGGGAACGAGGGATCCAGGAACGTTTCTCGGTCTCATACCCCTCCCAGTCCACCAGGTACTGGAACCCTCGACCCCGCCTGCTCACAACGAGGATACGATTCACAGTGTATGCTGGATGTCCATCAACCAGCCTTGGAGGAGATGGTGGGGGGTCAGTAGGGGGGAGTAGGGGGCTTTCCACCATGGGCTTGACCAGGGATACATGGAACACTGGGAGTACTTTGAGTGCGGCTGGGAGCTTGAATCGGACGGCACTGGGGTTTATGATACACTCAATGACATACGGCCCGATGTATCTGGGAGCCAACTTCTTGGAGCCTTATCGGCAGGGGCAGGTACCTGGAAGAGAGCCAAACCCATTGCCCGACTGTGTAGGGCAGCACCGGGGTCCGGTGGTGATCGGCAATCCTCTGGTTCCGGGCTACTGACCATTCCAGGGCGGCATGAGCTTCTTTTCAGACCTGGTGTACTCTGCAAAAGTGCGCCTGGATGGATGGGACCACCACTTCGACCTCCTAGCTGGGGAACAGGGGAGGCTGGAACCCGTTGATCACCATGAAAGGGGACATACCTGTGGCAGCACAGACCAGGGACTTATGCGAGTGTTCAATCCAGGGGGGGGTGTATGGACCAGGAGGCTGGGAGGTGGGAGGTGATGCAGCGCAGGGAGGATTCAAGGCTCTGATTTGTTTGCTCCGCTTGCCCATTCAGTTGAGGGTAGTAGCCGGAGGTCAGACTGCAAGAGACTCTCAGGGTGTTGCAGGATTCCTTCCAAACTCTAGATGTGAACCGGGGCCCCGGTCTGAAACAACATCCTGGGGGATTCCATGGAGGCAGAACACATGTTGGATCAGCAGGCCAGCTTTTTCCATTGCCGACGGGAGCTTGGGTAGAGTGACGAAGTGGACTGCTTTAGGGAAGCGGTCTAGTACCTTCAGGATGACTGTGTAGTCCTCAGATGGGGGTAACCCAATAATGAAATCCACAGCAATGTGCGACCAGGGGAGATGAGGTATGGGTAAGGGTTGGAGGAGGCCCGAGGGTGCACAATGGGAGGCACAAGCGCCGACAAAATCCCTGGTGTTGGCTGTTATGGTCAGCCACAAGAAATGTTGGAGGAGGAGAAAGAGGGTTAGGTGGACTTAGGGGTGGCAGGCCAATTTAGACAACTGGAGCAGTAGGGGTTCTGGCTGGTGGGGGAACATATAACTGACCTTGAGAGCAACCGACGGGCTCTCGGCTGGGCGTCCTGAACTAGGCGTTCAACCTCCCATCGAGCGGTTCCAAGTACGGAGGAGGCGGGCAGGATGGTCTCCGTGGTGGTGTCTTCACCCGGGGAGAACTGCCTGGAGAGAGCATTGGGTTTCGTGTTCTGGGAGCCGGGGCAGTGAGTAAACGGGAGTTCAACCTCTTGGCCGTACGAAGGTAGGACAGGTTTTTGTGGTTGGTCCAGACCACGAAGGGGTGGTCTGCACCTTCCAGCCAGTGCTACCACTCTTGGAGCACCAAGACCACCCCATCATAGTTTCGTTCCGCCGGGAATAAGCGATGGGAGAAGGCAGCGCACGGGTGCAATTTTTGATCCGTTGGGGAGTGCTGGGAGAGTACCGCCCCCACCCCTGAGTCCAAAGTGTCCACCTCCACCACAAACTGCAGCGAGGGGTCCGGATGCGTTGATGAATTTAGACATCAGCCTGTCAAATGCCGTCTGTGCACTAGGGGACTACTTGAGGGGTGCCTTGGGCGATGTCAGCTGTGTGAGGTGGGCTGCTAGGCGGCTATAGTCCTGTACAAATCTTCGATAGAATCTGTCGAACCCCAGTAACCTCTGCATCTGTTTCTGCGTCCCCGGAGCTGGCCACTCTGCCACCGCATTCACTTTCACCAGATCTGGTCTTATCTGGCCCTTCTCCAAGCTGTACCATAGGAAAGAGAGTGAGAAGACATGGAACTCTCACGTCTCAGCTTTGACAAATAATCGGTTTTCTAGGAGACTCATTGGAACCATTCTAACGTGATTGAGATGCTCATCGTGGTCCTCGGAGAAGATCAAGATGTCGTCCAGGTCAACGAACACGAAATGGTTCAACATGTCCCTGAGCATGTCATTAACCAAGGCTTGGAAAACCGTTGGGACGTTGGTTAGACCAGACAGCATGACCGGATACTCGACGTGACCCACCGGCATGTTAAAAGCCATCTTCCACTTGTCCCCCTCCTGAATTCAGATCTGTGAAACATGGCTTGAGGAGAGTACACCCATACAGGTGATTACACCAGCCGGCTACACAGCCTTCAGAGAGGACTGGAGTGCAGCAGATAGCGGCAAGACCTACGGCGGAGGAACGGCGGTCTTTGTTAAACAAACTTGGTGTACTGACTGGAAGACTATCTCTAATGGATGTAGAATATATAACTTTGAAGTTGTGGCCATTTTATTTACCCAGAGAACTACAATTTATCATTGTGAGTATTGTGTACACACACCCCCCCACCACCACCACCACCACCACCACCACGAGGAAGGAAGCTGCACTGGGGGAGCTACACGAAAGGATTAAGGAGCATGAAAGCAAACATCCTGATGCTGCATTTATTATTCTGGGGGATTTTAATCACTGCAACCTCAGAAAAGATATGCCCAAACTGTGTCAGTTTGTAACTTTTCCAACCAGGAACAATAGAATACTAGATCATTGCTACAGCAACATTAAAACGCCTACATAGCTGAAGCAAAACCTCACTTTGGTAAGTCTGATCACCTGGCAATTAGGCTCAAGCCCACTTACACCAAGAGGCTTAAAGCACAGCCAGTCACAATTAAAATGGTAAACACCTGGTCTGACAACGCACAGTCTAGTCTGCAGGGTTGTTTAGAGACCACAGACGGGAATACTTTCAAAGTGGCCACCAATGATATGAGTACACGGAAGCTGAGAGTGACTACATCAGCTGGTGCACATCGATATGTGCTCCCCCCAGAACTGTGCGTGTTTCCAAACCAGAAACTCTGGTACAATGGAGGAATTATGAATAAAATCAAAAAACGGCAAGTAGCTTTCAAGTCTGGAGATCACGGGGAATATAAGAAAGCCTGGTACGAGTTGCAGAAGTCCATCAGAACCGCAGAGAGGACTTATTTCCAAAAACTTGACAGCTACTACTTAAGTAATAACACATGCAGTATGTGGGGGGGAATCTAAGCAGTCACGAATTACAAGACGACAGCACCAACCACAGACCCTCAGGACGTCTCCCTCCCTTATAGCCTAAACACCTTCTACGCCATGTTTAACAGACTGAATATGAACACTCTCTCAAAATCCCCTTGCAACTCCACAGACGATACCTTTTAGGTGACACCTCCACAAGGCTGGAGGACCAGATGGTGTACTTCACAGAGTTCTGAAAGCCTGTGCAGAACAGCTTACTGGTGTGTATGCAGACATCTTTAATCTGTCTCTACACCAAGCCATAGTTCCCCGTGTCTTTAAGTCCTCTATTATCGTACAAGTTTCGAAGAAGCGGAACCCATCTCTCCTGAATGACTTCAGGCCAGTGGCACTTATATTAGTTGCCATGAAGTGTTTCGAAAAACTGCTTGTCACACACATCAACCACTCAGTACCAGACGTAACCGACCACTTTCATTTTGCCTACTGCCCCAACCCCTCAGTGGATGATGCAGTTGCCATTGCGATGCATCACATCCTACAACATCTGGACAGCAGAGGAGTATATGTCAGAACACTTTTTCTGGACTATAGCTACTACTGGGCAGGCTGACTGGGAAGCTGACAGATCTCGGTGTACTGACCCCCACCTGCAACTGGATTCTGGATTTCCTGACTGACAGACCACAGGTGGTGAGGATGGGAAGGAGGGTGTCAGCGAAGCTCACAGTCAGCACAGAATCACCACAGGGCTCCTGCCTCGATCCGGAACTCTTCACCCTGTATACACAACTGTGTCTCCAACCAAGAAAATACCACTGTCATAAAGTATACTGATGACATCACCATCCTGGGCCTGTTGAATGGCGGGGATGAATCGGGCTATAATACTCTGGTAACATGTTATCAATAACATTCTTATCTATGGAGAGGATAGCAATCTCAGTGTAAACAAAGATAAGACAAAATAAATAATAATGGACTTTAGGAAACATCCACCCCCCTTGCAAACACTCTTCATCAAGGGGACTGAGGTGGAGAGGGCTGACAGCTATAGGGTATTAGGACTGCAAATAACATCAGATCAGAGCTGGATTTTAAACACTACGGCCTTAGTGAAAAAAGTCCAGCAGAGACTCGATTTCATCAGGATGCTCAGAAAAGCTGGCCTGCATTGTCGCCCTCTCACCCATGTCTACAAACGGTTGATTGAAAGCATCCTCACTACAAACATCACTGTGTGGTACGGCAACACCACACAGGCAGAGAGGAAGGCTCTGCAAGGTATCCCAAGGACTGCAGCAAGGATTATTGGAACTTCCTTCCATTAACAAAACCTACACACAGCGCTGTCACACAAGAATAGAAATGATCATACATACATACAAATATTTATATAGGGCTAATTCTGGCACATGCCACTCAAAAGCGCTGACACATCAAAGACCCACTCCATCCAGCTCACTCCCTGCTTAAACAAAAACACTGCACATACAACCTCAGGCACAAACGGGCGGACAGTATTGTCACACATAGAACTTGTTTCTTTAACAGCTTCTTTTCTTGCTGCAGTGAGACTCTCAAGTTTCCGAACAAAAGGATGGGTATAGTGCGAAATACATAGAGAGAGTGGTACCTCACTTAACGAAAATCTCCCCAAACGAAAAATGCAGGTGACAAAACACATGTTCCTAAAATTTTTGTCTCTGTATATGAAACCAGTTCACTTAAAAATTCAAACGCGCCATTCAAACATTAATATGCGCCATTCAAACAATGCACAAGCTGCTCTCCCATCAATGACTTTCAAACATCTCGCCCTGCTGGCCTTCCATTGGCTAACAACTGAGCTGTCGTTCATGTCGCCTTCACTCGAGTGCCATCTTGGACAGGTACACCTAACACCATCTTGGACAGGGATCCCATTGGCTCGAAAGGATGATGCAGCTACCTCCCATTGACTATTATGGAGCTGAATCTACCATGATGCCTTTCGTGTAAAGGACAGAGTTACTGTTTTTTTATGCTTTATTTCATGACTCAAGCTTTTAACCTTCCATAAACATTTGTAAGATTATAACTCTGCTCAGAAGACATAGTCAATACACACGTGCGCGCACACACACACACACGTGCGCGCACACACACACACACGTGCGCGCGTGTGATTTCAGGTGCGAATGAGAAGAAGAAACAGGCTCGAGTGATATCATAAAGTAATATGGCCAAACCCATCTACCATCGGTACGATATTGAAGCAGAAGGCGGTCTTAAAAGGTATACTTTTATCATTTTTAAAGGGTTTAGGGAGTAGTATTGGGAACCTTGGAATGAATCACGCGTTTTACATGTAAAATGCGGTTCAATTTACGAAAAATGCAGGTTATGAAAAAGGCTCTGTAATGGATTAATTTCGTAAAGTGAGGTGCCACTGTGTGTGTGTGTGTGTGTGTGTGTGTGTGTGTGTGTGTGTGTGTGTATATATATATATATATATATATATATATATATATATATATAACATACATTTGAAAGATTTTTTTTTTTGAGGATTGTATGGTTTTATTCATCTTTATATTAACAGGTAACTTGAGATAAGTGATTATAATTGTGGTTTTAGACAGAGAACAACGTACATGCCTGCTAAGCGCTTGTGTACTTAGTACGCATGGGTGACTTGGTTTTGTTTTCGAGGCTGGATTCGATTTGCATTTCTGTGCATTTCTTAGTTTTAACAAATGTCGGATTCAAAATAAGCTTATTTATAAACAACTGTACACGTTCGTTACAATGTCTAAGCGGCAAGGAAATATCAAGGACTTTTTCAGCAAAAGACTTAAAATACAACGTACACAACAAACACAAGGTAAATTATAAACAGTTGCGATTGTTCAGCCCCGGTCACACAGTGTTTTACGGCTTAATCACGGCCATAACCCGTCCAAAAATGTTTTCCCGTGAAGCAGACGGTGTTGTTCATGTTGATGTCAAGTTTAAGATGTGCTACAGTTGATTTTTGGACGTGGCAGGACGTGGGGAAAAATTTGAACAGCGCTGGACGTGGAAAAAAGTTTTGAACTGCTCAAACCTTTAGACCGCGGACAACCATGTGGTAAACACGTGCTAAAGACGTGCAACACGCGTGAAATAAACGCAATAATCCATTTACTGGCAGTGATAAAAACTTGGGGAGACGTGATAAGACGCAAAAGTTTAGGGGTCTGTCACGGCCAGAACAAGGCCATTGGGCGGGTGTTACACGATGGTATCACAAGAAATAGCGGCTTATCACTGACAAATGGATTTTTCCATGTACATAGCACGTACATGGCACTACCTAAACCCGTTGAACAACGTCTTTATCATGTTCTAAATATGACTGATCAGAGGTTCATGTAAAAGAACCATTGCTGACTTTCGTAAAGATGTAGGCTGCAAAGCTATCAGCATGTTCTGTCCCTTGCTAAAGGGTTGTGTCTGGAAGGGCATCCAAAGTAAAAACCTATGCCAAATCAAACATGCGAATCATTCGCTGTGGCGACCCCTGAAAAAGGGGAAAAGCCGAAAGGAAATCTCAATCTCTGTTCAGAAAATTAATGAATAAATGAATGAATGCCCTACACCATACTACCTACACTCTCCACTTTACACTCCATACCCGACTACCTACACCATACATCATGGGTGGCCAACCAGTCAGAGACGAAGTGCCACATTTTTTACTGTGTTACCACAAAGAGCCACATCATGCACATGGAGCACACACTTCTGCTTAGCCAGATTTATTGTAAATTCACATACCAACATGATAAAATACATCTTTGAAGGTCAGAGTGTAATTGTAATTCAATAACCATGTTAATGTCCAATATTCTGTGTTCAACAGTGTGACCTGACAGTTGGACGTCCGATACCACACGTTTTAGTTTGTCTTTTTCAGGAGACAAGATTTCAACAATGTCACTGAGGGATTTTTTTTAACCAACCCTCCTTCATCCATCGTATGACATTTTTGCAAGCGTTACGGTCTCTGAGTGTTTCGTAAATTTTTTGAGAAGCTGTATCTGCTTTTCTGCCTGACTTTTCAAAGTGCCCAACTTGTACTTGCTAAGTTCAGTCCTTTTTGGAAATTCCTGGTCAAAGTTCACATGCAATGAGCTGAAGTGGTGCTGAAGATTTGAAGTTTTGAAATATGCCAATGACGCCTGACATCTTCTTTTTCTTTTGGCTGTTCCCTTCAGGGGTCGCCACAGCAAATGATCTGCCTCCATCTCACCCTATCCTCTGCATCTTCTACTCTTACTCCAACAACCTTCATGTCCGCCTTCACCACATCCCTAAATCTCTTTGGTATATAAGGCAGAATTGCTTTCCATTACATTCAAGAACAACAAAAAATCTCTCCCACCGTGTTAAAAATGTCCTATGTTCATCTTCATATTTTCATTTTGCTGTGCATTTTTTTACTGCCACTTTAAGAGCAAATTTGATGCAGGTTGTTTACTAAGATGATCTCTCCCATACTGGGAAACTTTGCAGTATTTTCACCTCACGCATATAAGCATTTGAGAGAAATACCATATTGAACTCAAGCAAAGCAAACATGCACATTAAAAAAACACAAACTTCAAAATGAACATAAGTGCCACATCAAACTAGGCAAAGAGCCACATGCGGCTTGGAAGCCATGGGTTGGCCACACCTGTCCTACATGATTACACTTTACAATCTACACCCGACATGCCATACAATTTACAATTTATCCCCCACTTTCATTGCACCCTATACCCCACTCTTCCCTCTCACTTCCCTATACCCGACTCCCTATACTGTCCACTATACAAACCCTAAACCCCACACTTTACACCTTTACCATTTCTCCCTATGCCCTACACTTCATAGTCTTCCTACTTTTTGTTTACTCTGAGTCGATCCATCCTCATGCTCATTTTCTCATATTTTAAAATAAGATCCTAAAGTCCTGTCTCAAGAGTGAGCTTTCTTACTTCAGAGACCACTGTACTGCACTCCCCAATTCCAGTTTAATGACAAGATTGCAGATATAATCATGAACTGAATTGACTGTATGGGTGAGTAACAGGTTGGAGCTGGTGTGTGTGTGTGTGTGTGTGTGTGTGTGTGTGTGTGTGTGTGTGTGTGTGTGTGTAGGTCCAGAAAAAGAACTATAGGGAAGAGAAGAAGCGAGCAACCAAAGAGCTACTTAGCACAATCACTGATCCCTCAGTTGTTGTCATGGCTGACTGGCTCAAGGTGAGTGTGTGTGTGTGTGTGTGTGTGTGTGAGAGAGTCTGTATAAAAGTGTGTATAAGTAATGGTGTTCGGTGAAGGTGTCAGTCAGTCTCACTTTATCTTTACAGTTCTGGGGCAACATGCAAGAACCACAGATTCATAAAAATTAGAAAATTAAATCTGAATACAGTCTTCAGTAATTTTTTTATTTGTCTCAATAGTCTGTGGAATAGATATGGAACACCCTGCATCATCATCTCCTTTCGGCTTTTTCCCTTTTTCAGGGGTCATCACAGCGAGTCATCTGATTCACATTTTTGATTTGGCATAGGTTTTTAGTTCGGATGCCCTTCCTTTCTGCAAGGGCAGAAACATGCTAACGGCTTTGCAGCTACTCTTTACAAAAGTCAGCAACAGTACTTTTACATGAATCTCTCACGATAGACAGTGAGAGACATGGCCGGCCTTTGATAACCCAGTGAGCTGCATGGGGGATGGAACACCCTGCATATCCCAATTATTTGATGTTACCACTCCATTTCATTAACCAGTCTTGATAAGAAAAATGTCGTGAAGTCAACTTGTTAGGAGGTGTAATGTGGACCATATGTCACCCACAGAGTAAAGGGAAAAAATTTTTGGATTATGATGTCTTCGTGTATATGTCTTCTATTAATCAGAAAATTTACACTGAGGCGATTTTCCACAGAGATATCAATTTTTGGGAGCCTGTGACTTATCAGGTTCATGCATGGCACCACAGAAAATTTTCCTAATCACATCCAGTTCAATTCTATTCAGTTTTATTTAGTTTATATTTATCAGTATAATGAATGTGTGTGTGTGTGTGTGTGTGTGTGTGTGTGTGTGAGAAACAGATCCGTGGCTCTTTGAAAAGCTGGACAAAGCTGTGGTGTGTGTTAAAACCAGGTGTATTGCTGATCTATAAGAGTCAGAAAAGTGATCAGTGGGTGGGGACAGTGCTACTAAGTGCGTGCGAACTCATCGAAAGACCTTCAAAGAAAAATGGCTTCTGCTTCAAACTGTTCCATCCACTTGAGCAGTCCATATGGGCCATCAAGGTACTTTATCTGTGTGTGTGTGTGTGTGTGTGTGTGTGTGTGTATACATATATATATATATATATATATATATATATATATATATATATATATATATATATATATATATATATATATATGTATATATATATATGTGTATATATATATATATATATATATATATATATGTGTATATATATATATATATATATATATATATGTATATATATGTGTATATATATATATATGTATATATATATATGTATGTATATACACACTTTTTTTTTTCTCTAAATGCACTCCTCAAACACCTCTTATAATCCACATATCCAGATGGCTCCCCATCTTACGAATAAGTTTGGTTCCAGACAGCTGTTCGTTAGATGAATATGATCATAAGTTGTTACAGGGCATTCTTTAGAGGGGAATGTGGGTTTAAACCTTGTATAAGTAACCTATGTGAGTTTGTACTGTATACAATCTCTCTCTCTCGCTCTCTCTCTCTCTCTCTCTCTCTCTCTCTCTCCCTCTCTCCCCCATCATCATCTTCTTATCCATTCGGCTTTTCCCTTCAGGTGTCGCCACAGCAAACCATCCGCCTGCATCTTCTACTCTTACTCCAACTACCTTCATGTCCTCCTTCACCACATCCATAAATCTTCTCTTTGGTCTTCCTCTCAGCCTTCTGCCTGGTAGTTCCAACCTCAGCATCCTACTACCAATATACTCACTATCCCTCCGCTGTACATGTCCAAACCATCTCAATCTAGCCTCTGACTTTGTCTCCAAAACATCTAACATGTGCTGATCCTCTGATGTACTCATTCCTGATCCTATCCACCCTTCTTACTCCCAAACAGAACCTCAACATTTTCATCTCTGCTACCTCCAGCTCTGCCTCCTGTCTTTTCCCCAGGGCCACTGTTTCTAAGCCATACAACATCGCTGGCCTCATCACCGTCTTGTCCACTTTTCCTTTCATTCTTGCCGATACCGTCCTATTGCACATCACACCAGATACTTTTAACCTGCCTGCACATGCTTCTTCACCTCTTTTCCACACTCTCCATTGCTCTGGATTGTTGAGTCTAAGTACTTAAAATCCTCCACCTTCCTTATCTCTGCCCCCTATAACGTCACCGTTCCTCTTGGGTCCTTGTCGTTCACACACATGTATCCTGTTTTGCTGAGGCTAACCTTCATTCCTCTCCTTTCCAAGGCATACCCCCAACTCTCTAGATTTTCCTCCACTTGTTCTCTGCTCTCACCACAGATCACAATGTCATCTGCAAACATCATAGTCCACGAAGATTCTTGACTAACCTCGTCTGTCAGCCTGTCCATCACCATAGCAAACAAAAAGGGGCTCAGAGCTGACCCTTGATGCAGTCCCACCTCCACCTCGAACTCTTCTGTCACACCGACAGCACACCTCACCACTGTCTTACATCTCTCATACATGTCCTGCACCACTCCAACATACTTCTCTGCCACTCCAGACTTCCTCATGCAATACCACAGTTCCTCTCTCGGGACCCTGTCATATGCTTTCTCCAGATCCACAAAGGCACAATGCAGCTCCTTCTGGCCCCCTCTGTACTTCTCTATTAACATCCTCAAAGCAAACACTGCATCTGTGGTGCTCTCTCTCTCTCTCTCTCTCTCTCTCTCTCTCTCTCTCTCTCTGTCCAAAATCATCTGTACATGATCAATATCATTATGTCCCGTGTTTAAACTCCTGGTTCCTCTCAAGCGCAGCAGAGCGGATCTGATCAGATTTACAGAGAGTTTCACTCTTGTCCACTTCATTATAATACTGGAGTAAATTTGTTTCTTTGAAAGTTTTGGCACGAGTTCAGAAATGTATCATTATGCTTCTCTTCCCAGACCTCCAGCGTAAAGCACGTGTTGGTCACGCCCCTCTGCCGGAGCCTAGTATTAAATGTACCTCAGGATAATGTTTAATCATATTTCAAACTTATATTTATGATATATCTTTCTATCGATTTTATTCCATTTCTATTACTACTTGTTCTTAAATTTCATTTCACTTTCACTTTCGACCTCGGACAGCTCTGTCCGTAAAACGAATGTTCGTAAGTTGGGGAGCGTCTATATTTCTAACACCTGCTTCATACATTCCTCATACTTATTCCTCATACAATACTCACACACACATTTCGCATTCATTGTTCACTCAATCTTTATTGACTTCTTACACACTCCACAATACACAATTCTCATACACTCCTTTCACATCTCACACACACACACACACACACACACTCCTCACAAGCCACATACACTACACACTCCCCTTACATGCTACCCAGATACACTTATATACACCTTACACACTCCTCCACATATGTACAGCTCATACACACTGCTCTTACACTCCTCACTCACCCTCATCATACACTTCTCATACACTCACACACATAGTCAATGTTTTTGTACAGGTCAGTCATGTTTTTTGTGTGTTTGTGTTTGTGTGTGTGTGTTTGTCAGGGCCCTAAAGGAGAGACTGTTGGTTCCATTACTCAGCCTTTACCTAGCAGTCATCTTATATTCCGAGCTGCTTCAGAGTCAGATGGTAATGCAAATTCATCAATTGCACACACACACACACACACACACACACACACACACACACACACAAATAACCAAACTCGTGATTTTTTTTCTAGTTACAACACCAGTATACCTGTCACAACACTGTCATCCCTATTAGAACACTGTCCTGTTGTTACACCAAAATGCTTGTCACAATGTTGTCCTTTGTAGTACAACACCCTTTTTCAGTAATAGTACCATCACTACTGTCACAACACTACAACACTATCATTCTGTCATAACACCATCAGACCTGTCACAACACTGTCATTCCTTTCAGAGCACCATCAGTCTTGTTACAACGCCCTCATTCCTCTCACAACATCATAATCCCTGTCATAACAGCCTCGTTCCTAGCACAACAGTCATTGTAGTTACAATGTCGTTAAGATAAGATACAGATAAGATACAGCTTTATTAATCTCACAATGGAGAAATTCACTGTTACAGGCTCTTGAGGTACTATCAGTAGGGGGTGCAAAAATAGATACAAGTACGAACATACACACATACATATATATTATATAAGTAAATAAATAAATAAATAGATACATAAATAGTATAAATTACTAAACAATAAAAGAAAAGAAAAGAATGGAGCAACTTTATAGACTGGCCTATATTAAAGTGTAATGTATCTGAGTGCAGAGTAGATGTGGTTGATATGGTTCACAGTCAGTGGGGTAGATGTGGTTGATTAAAGTGCACGGGGTTTTTATTGCACATAACCGTATTTTCACAGACAGTTACAAAGTGGCGTTGTACAGTTCTGACAGCGGTGGGAATGAAACGACCTCGGTAGCGCTCCTTCCTGCACTGAGGATGCCTCAGTCGTCACTGAAGGAGCTGCTTAGCTCCTCTACAGTCTGGTGCAGTGGGTGAGAGCTGTTGGACAGGATGGATGTGAGCTTTGCTACCATCCTCCTCTCACTCACCTCCTCCACAGAGTCCAGTGGGCAGCCGAGGACAGAGCTGGCCCTCCTGACCAGCTTGTTCAGTCTCTTTCTGTCCCGCTCTGTGCTGCCCGGGGCCCAGCAGATGGCAGCGTAGAGGATTGCAGAGGCTACCACAGAGTCATAAAATGTCCTGAGCAGAGGTCTGCATATGCCGAAGGACCTGAGTCTCCTCAGAAGGTGGAGGCGACTCTGGCCCTTCTTGTACAGGGCGTTGGTGTTGTGGGACCAGTCCAGTTTATTGTTAAGGTGAACACCCAGGTACTTGAAACTGTCCACTGTCTCAATGTCCTGTCCCTGGATGTTCACTAGTAAATGTGTGTGTGTGTGTGTTTGAGTGCTTCTCCTGAAGTCGACCACCATCTCCTTCGTCTTCCTAGTGTTCAAGCACAGGTGGTTGCGCTCACACCAGTCCACGAAGTCGACGATGACCGACCGGTACTCCAGCTCGCTCCCCTCTGACACACGGCCCACGATGGCGGAGTCGTCCGAGAACTTCTGGAGGTGGCAGCTGTTTGTGTTATATATGAAGTCCGAGGTATAGATGTTAAAAAGGAAGGGTGAGAGGACGGTGCCCTGCGGTGCCCTCTGCTACAGACTACCACCTTTGACTTACAGCCTGCAGCCGCACGTACTGTGGACGGTTAGTAAGGTAGTCAATAATCCAGGCAGCAAGATGCCCGTCCACTCCCGCCTCCAGCTTCCCGCAGGCGCGCTGGCCTGATGGTGTTGAAGGCGCTGGAGAAGTCAAAGAACATGACCTCACAGCGCTGCCGGGCGATCTCCAGGTGGGTGAGTGCCCGCTGCAGAAGGTAGATAATGACGGCGTCTTCTACTCCGATGTTGGGCCTGTAGGCAAACTGCAGCGGGTCTAGGTGGGGCTCACCATAGAGCCGAGGTGTTCAAGGAGGAGCCTTTCCATGATCTTAATGAGGTGGGAGGTCAGGGCTGACAGGTCTGTAGTGGGCTGGTTCCTTCACGCAGTTGTTTTGGGAACTGAACCACACAGGAGGTCTTCCAGAGGACTGGAACCTTCTCCAGGCTGAGGCTCAGGTTGTACAGGTAGCATAGTACCACACAGAGCTGGTCTGCAGGTCCTCAGCAGCCTGGGACTGATGCCATCAGGTCCTTCAGATTTCCTCTGATTTAGTCGCCTCAGCTGTCTCCTCACCTGGTCTGATGTGAGGGAGAGGGGGGGCTGGGGTGGGCTGCAGAGGGAGGGGGATGTGTCTGTCGGGCTGTAGCAGTCAAGTGAAGTTGGCCTGGGGAGGGGGGAGGTGTGAGCTGGTGTGGGGACGTGTGAAGAGGGAGGGGAATGGGGAGGGTGCAGAGGGGAGGGGGAGAATCAAACCTGTTGAAGTAGCAGTTTAGTTCATCCGCTTCAGCGCTGGTCACCATCAGCTGTCCCTCTGACACTCTGCCCAAATCCAGACATGGTCTTTAGTCCTCTCCAGACGTCCATGACGTTGTTCTGAGCCAGCTTCTCCTCCATCTTCTTCCCATAGTCCTTCTTTGCCCTCCTGATCCTCCACTGGAGCTCACGCTGACCTTCTTCTGCTCCTCTCTGTGTCCCCCGAGATGAAAGCCCTCTTTTCTGGTTCAGGAGGACTTTGAGCTCAGGGGTGACCCATGGGTGGTTGTTGGAGAAGCACCGATTACTCTCCGTGTTGGCACGGTGCTGTCCACGCAGAAGTTCATGTAGTCGGTGATACAGTGTGTGAGGCCGTGATGTCATCACCAAAGGAGTTACAGAGCATGCTCCAGTCTGTGGTCTGGAAACAGTCCTAAGCCTCTCGTTGGTCTCCTCGGTCCACACTTTCACAGACCTCTTCTGTGCAGGTTCCTTTCGCACCCTGGGTGTGTATTGTGAAGCAGGTAGACCAGGTTGTGGTCTGAGCGTCCCAGTGGGGAGGGGAGGAGCTGTAAGCGTCCTTCACATTTGCATACAGTAAGTCCAGTGTTTTATTGTCTCTTGTGGCGCACTTCACGTATTGCGGAACGCCGGGAGAGAGGCGAGAGAGGGGCGTGGTTAAAGTCCCCGCTGGATCAGAATCATGGCGCGGGGTGGCGAAGTCTGTGTCTGATTAACGCGGCGCTGTGTAGACGCCACACGCCGCATCAGCCGAGGCGGAATGTACACGCAAAACACAATCACGCAGAAAACTCCCTCGGTAGATAATATGGCCGCCGCCGCTTAACGCGAGCAGCTTCTAGGTCCCGCGTGCACAGCTGCTCCTTCACGCGGCACGCTTTGCCGGTGGCACCATCGCTCATTCACATAGACCGCCACGCCTCCTTTCTTCTTACCGCTCTCCGTTACACTCGATCTGCACGCCGCGAGTGTAAATCCCGTTAAGAGAAACCACAGAGTCCGGTGTGAGTTCATTCAGCCAATGCCTCTGAGAAACACATGAGGCTGCAGTCCCGGTACTGCCTCTGCTGCCGGGTCAGCGCCGCCAGCTCCTCCGTCTTGTTGGCGATCGCGCGGACATTTCCATGATGACAGAGGGAACACATGTCCTCCAAGCGCCTTTCGTCCCCTCTGCAGCCTCTCCTTTTCCTCCGTATTTCCAAAGGAACAACGGGCTTTTCCGCGTGAAGGAGGGCGGGGGCGCATGGGCCGAGGAGGGTCTCACGTGGTGTAAGACCTGCGTTGCTCAGAGCCGCCGGTGAATGAGTTTCCTGGACGCCGATCCAAAAAGTGAAAATAAAAGTGCACAGAAGAACAAAAGCATCATGAAAGTATGTTTTCCAGATGCAGGATTGAAGAAAGAAAAGAAAATTTGAAAAAGATAAAGAAACACGCCTATATACAATAGAAAAGAGAAAAAAAAGAAAAATAAACTGAAGAGCTCCTGTAACTGGCTGCAGGTCACCCGGCGCCATCTTGAAAATCGTTATGTTATGTTATGTTATAATATCGTAATGTTATCTCTGTCACAAGACCATGACTCTTGTCCCAAGACCATCATACTTGTCAAAGCTGTGTCAGCTCTTTCAGAACACTGTCATTCATCATTCAAACACCATCAGTTTGGTCGCACCATCATCAGACCTGTCACAACACTGTCAGTTGTGTCACAACATCGTCATTTACATCACTGTCATTCCTGTCACAACACCATCAGCCCTGTCACAACACTGCCAGAAATGTCCCCAAAAAGAAAATCCTATTCAGCGGATTACAAGCTGCAAGTAGTGAAATATGCAGCAGAAAATGGTAATCGAGCAGCAGAAAGAAAGTTTGGAGTGAATGAGAAACATGTGAGAGACTGGCGAAAAGTGGAAATTATTATTACTGCAATGAATTAAACAAAAAAAAGCTAATCGCGGGCTAAAAGCTAGATGGCCACAGTTAGAAGAACGAGCTTGCACATGGGGATTTGAGCAATATGCTGCAGGGAGAGGCTTGTCAACAGTAGTTGCGTTTCCACGTCCAGGTAGTTGTCAAGGAGATGAATATAAATGACTGCAGGAGGACCTTTTTGGTGTTACCACTGCTTATTGTAACAACGCTGTCAACGCAGAACAACATTAGCACAGTCACAACTCTGTAATTTCCATCAACAGACTGTTATTCATGAAATAACACCACCATTTTTGAAACAGCACCTTCATTCTGTTACAATACTTTCATTCCTGTTACAGCTCTGTCAGGCCTCTCACAACATCGACAGCCCTCTCATAACACTGTCAGACCTGTCACAACAGTGGCAGCCCTGTCACAACACCGCTAGGCCTGTCACAACACGGTCATTTCCATTACAACACTGATTGTCACAACACCGTCATTCCCGTCATATCAGTCCTTTCACATCACCGTCAGTTTTTGCCGCAACAGTGTCAGTCTTTTTACATAACAGTCAGTCCTCTCATAGCACTGGCTTTTCTGTCACAACACCATCAGTCATTTTACAACACTGTAATTTCCATCACAACATTGTCAATCCGGTCACAACACCTTCATTCTTGTCACTACACAGTCAGTCCTGTCACAACACCAGCACTGTCAACCTCATTACACCACCATTATTCCTGTCAAGACCATAATCCCTGTAACAATACAATCAGCCGTGACAACACCATCATCCTTGTCAACATTGTCAATCCTGTCACAGCTCTTTCATTCTTGCCACAAGACCCTCGTCCTCATTTCAGCACGAAGCATACACCATGTACATGCTAACACACACAAAACATGCAGCAGTGTAAACCCTAATACTCACACAAACATTCAAATTCACAAAACATTCAATTCAATTACAAAGTACAAAGAATTTAAACATTTCCTATAACCTCTACACATCCCTAAGAAGCGTCACCCATGGTGACGCTGGCAAGGAAAAACTCCTTCAGTAAATGTGAGGAAGAAACCTTGTGAGAAACTAGGTCCCAAAAGGAAACCCGTCCTCATTTGGGTGGAACCATAAAGTTATCAAACATACATTTCAGTCCAAAATGTCATCCGGCTAGTTATACCACTTTAAGTCCTAAATAATTGTGGGGAAGGTGGTTTATATCACCAGCAATGAAAAATCATTTTCACAGTCTGTTAGTGCACATCTGGGTACATTTAAATCTTCATCAGCAGGAGGCTTCCAAGATAAGGACTGTACCCAGCATCAGCACACCATGACAGATCACTGGACTTAGGAAGGAGAAGGATCAGGATCAAAGGCATCCCAGAAGCAGCATGTGTACGTCAAGAAAAACATTTACTATCATCCTGAACTTGACCTTGAGTGACAACTCTGCATAGTTAGCAGATGCTCGGATTCGCCTGTTTGTCTGCTCCCTGGCTTTGGCTCTGGATAGTTACTGACTGACTTGTCCTGTTCTTAGACTATATCCTATGCTGCAAGAAATGAGAGCAGCACCTTCCTGAGTGGAATGGATACTGTTCCACCCTATCAGGCCAGATTTACTCTCAAAAGTGGTCCAATTATTTATAAAGCCCACTTCGTTTTTGGAACAACACTCGGAAATCCAGCATTTCAGTGACCATAGGCTGCTGAAAGCTACATCACCACGCTGTATTGGGATGGGGCCAGAGCATATTACAGGATCAGACATTCATCATCATCATCATCATCTGCTGAATCCGAGACCGGGTCGTCAGGGCAGCAACCTAAGTAAAGAGGTCCAGACATCCCTCTCCCCAGCTACTTCTTCCAGCTCTTCCAGGAGCTACCGAGGTGTTTCCAGACAAGCCGAGAAACAGTCCCTCCAGCGTGTTCTAGGTCGACCCCTGGGTCTCTTCCCAGTTGGACATGTCCGAAACACCACACCAGGGAGGTAATTGGGAGGCCTTCTGACCAGATGCCAGAGCCACCTCAACTGGTCTCTCTCAATGCGGAGGAGCAGCGGATCTACTCCGATCTCTCCCTGAATGGTAGAGCTTCTCACCTTATCTCTAAGGGAGACCCTCGCAACCCAGTGAAGGAAGCTCATTTCAGCCGTTTGTATCCGCGATCTTGTTCTTTCGGTCACTACCCAAAACTTGTGACCATAGGTGAGGGTTGGAACATAGATTGACTGGTAAATTGAGAGCTTCGCCCTGCGACTCAGCTCCTTCTTTACCACGACGGACTGGTAGAGGCGCCGTTTAACCGCAGAGGCTGCAGCTATCCGTCTATTGATCTCCTGCTCTATTCTTTCCTCACTCGTGAAGAAGACCCCAAGATACTTAAACTCCTCCACTTGAGGCAGGACCTCATCCCTGACCCGGAGGGTGCATTCCACCCTCGTCCGACTGATAACCATGGTCTTGGACTTGGAGGTACTGATTTTCATCCCGGCTGTTTCGCACTCGACTACGAATCGCTCCAATGAGAGCGGAACGTCCCGGCTTGATGAAGCCAAAAGGACACAAAAAGCAGAGATGAGATCCAATGGCCACCAAACCAGAACCTCTCAACGCTTCGCCTAGAAATTCTGTCCATAAAAACTATGAACAGATTCGGTGACAAAGGACAGCCTTGGCAGACTGCAATTCTCACCGGAAAAGAATTTGACCTGTTGTTACCAATATGGACCAAACTCTGGCTACGGTGATACAGCGATCAAATAGCCCCGTAGCAACGGGTCCGGAACGGCATATTCCCGGAGCACGCCCCACAAGATAGTTCGAGGGACACGGTCGAAAGTCTTCTCCAAATCCACAAAACACATGTGGACAGATTGGGCAAACTCCCATGCCCCCTCCAAGATCCTGTGGAGCGTATAGAGTTGGTCAAGAGTGCTACGGCCAGGATGAAAACCACATTCTTCCTCCCGAATCCGAGGTTCGACTATCTGTCGGATCTTCCTCTCCAGTACCCCTGCATAGACTTTCCCGGGTAGGTTGAGGAGTGTGATTCCCCCGATAATTGGAACACACCCTCCGGTCCCCCTTTTTATAAAGAGTTTTTAAAAAGGGAGACTACTACCCCGGTTTTCCAATCCAGAGGTACAGCCCCCGATGGCTACCCGATGTTGCAGAGACATGTCAACCAAGACAGTCCTACAGCATCTAGAGCCTTGAGATGTTCAGGGTGGATCTCAGCCAAAGCCAAAGCCCAACCACCGAGGAGCTTTTTGACTACCTCAGTAACCTCCACTCCACTCATGGGCAGATCCCTGTCCAAACCCCCTGGGTCTTCCTCCTCCACGGAGGGCATGTTGGTGGGATTGAGGAGGTCCTCAAAGTATTCCCTCCACCTCTTGACAACATCCCCAGTCCAGGTGAGCAGCTCCGCACCTCCACTGTAAACAGTGTTTGTAGAGAACTGCTTCCCCCTCCTGAGGCGTCGGATGGCGGTCCAGAACCTTTTTGAAGCCAACCGATAATCACTCTCCAGGCCCTCACCAAACTCCTCCTACGCCCGAGATTTTGCATCTGCGATAACTTCTGCAGCACGTTTGGCCTGCCGGTACCTATCTGCTGTCTCGGGAGTCCCACAGGCTAATAAGACCTGATAGGCCTCCTTTTTCAGCTGTCTGGCCCCCTTCACCACAGGTGTCCACCAGCAACAGCGATGAACTGCTGCCTCAGCAATGGAGGCACGAAACATGGTTGTAAGAACTCTCTCTGTAGAAGCTCTCATGTAAACCTGCACGATCTGGATTCCTGTATCTCAACGTCTTAGAGTACTCCGGGAACAGAAGACAACAAACCATACGAGTAAAATCAATCTGGTTTATTCATCAACTGCTCAGAGGGTGTTCCTGAGCACAAGCTTTTTATGCAGTTTCTTTGTTTTTGCAAGTAGATAATCACAGAGTCATATGTCCTTGTCCTTGGTCAAAGTCATAACATAGGGTGGGGGTGTGTGTGTGTGTGTATGTGTGTATGTGTGTATGTGTGGGTGTATGTGTGTGTGGATAGCACCATATCATGTTAGTTACGTAACTGTTTGCATTCGTACGTAGGTATGTGGTGATAAAAGAGGGACAGCCTTGAACATCCAGTTAGGTCTGGTTGATGTTTTACACAAAACTTAGGACATCGGGGTACAACAGGATAAAGAGAACTTCTTGCTTCATGATTCAATAAACATGTACGTATTAGGTCAGAGATATATTCTAACAGTTCCCCTCTTTTATACTTTAATGTTCATGAAGTATAAATCATTTGTTAATAAATCGTTGCAGAATACACAAAGGTTCAGCGGGTGTCGAAGGTCGGGATCTTTCAGGAGACCAGGGACCGCGGTTGATTGGGGCCTGTGCTTGAAGGGCAGCTTGAGCTGCGACGCCCTTCGCCCACTGCCTCGAGATACTCAGGTCCCCTCAAGATCCCGACTCCTCACTACACCCGGGACGAAGGGTAAGAGGTGCCGTCGGACTGCGCATCCAGTTGCGTATACGTTGGTCCACTGAAGGCGTCCATCAGGGCCCACACACGATTCAGCAGACACCTAAGGATGCAAGGTCCGAACACACACACCAACAGCAGACAAATGCATACAGGCACAAACATGGTTAAATATGGAGTGAAGA
The DNA here is from genome assembly GCA_024760905.1 of Plotosus lineatus. NCBI lineage: Eukaryota > Metazoa > Chordata > Actinopteri > Siluriformes > Plotosidae > Plotosus > Plotosus lineatus. Next base: position 264,576 of record CM045733.1, read on the forward strand.
TACCAAAAAGGGAATGGAGGAATCCCCAGCCGTAATTTGGACTTTCGTCGTGTCGCAATTGGGCTGCTACCGCACGCATTTTGTGCAGGGCTTGAGATATATTCCCCCCAGGTGAATCGTTCGGTGGAATATAGGTACAGCAGTGTTCGCCTATAAGAACGCATACCCCCCCTTCCTTCGCGAGCAGTGCATCGAGCGCCATACGGTTATGGGTAGCCATAAGCCTCAGGGCCGTCAATTCCTGGTTAATCCCGTCGACTGCGAGAATAGTGTTATTTACTTAACAGGGCAAGCCTATAATGCACTTTGTTTAACTGGCGACGAACGTTCCCTACTCCAAAGTTCGGGAATAAGATCTCTGCGAATCTCGTACCCTCACTTACCAACTGATGTTCTTCCGGCACCTCGAGGTCACTAAGGGCTGATGCAGATCGCTTACGTCGGAGTAAGTAAGGAAACTGTTTAGAGAAAAGGGTGAGGGACGTTTCGATCCGGACGAGCGCGCACCTACCTCTTTGTAACTTCGGGAGGTACAACCACAGTTGACCATTACCGCAGTCCCAATACCAATCTGGGATCCATATGGGCCGCTCTAGATTAAACACCATTCTTCCTGCATTATCATTTCTGAGGTTTATCGTGGAATTACACCTGCGCGGATCTAGTCCCTGTATCCAGTGCGATGTTTGATTATTAGGTAATCTTACGCATTTTTCGGTGCCGTCCGTGTCCACAGAACAGTCGTTCGAGGCTTCCCGGTCTTGTTCTGTACCGTTACCATCATATCGCCAAAAACATATGGGGTACTGCATTCTTAAGTCCCAATGTACTGAGAAGCCTGAATTTGGATCTGGGTGGTGTCGTAGAAAGATTTCTGACTGATTATAAGTTCCCCACTCGCCCCGGACCCACGTCGAGTTGATGATGGTGTAGCTGTCCCTAGAAGGGGTATATACGTATGGGGTTCCTCCATCATGGGGAAACAGAGAGCAAACAATACATTCTTCTAAAGTTACATCACGTTTCACAGTAAAATTCAAATACTGCCAGAACATGTTATTTTCAAGATGACGGTAATATGTACAAAGACCCGGGGCTGAGCACATCAGCCCGAGCAGGAGCAGAACATGGAGGGTATACATAACACAGGATATTTTTGGTTATCCGTTCCCAGTACGAGAGGATGTAAAGGTGGTACTCGTAAGCTTATGTTGAGCCGAATCCGTTAGAAAACACTTCTCCCCTCTTAGGTGATATATGTCTTAAGACCTGGAACAGAGGTAATAAAGATAGACAACATCATGGTCACACAAAAACAAACAATACAATACTTCATTGTGGGCTTTTCTTCAGTCTGGTAGCATGGATCCACTGTGGAAAGAGGTCAGTTAGTACGGCGGTACGGGTTACAGCGAGTATCTCCGTGGGCTCACTGTAAGGAGAGTCTCCCAAAGATGAATTTAGTTTCACAAATTTCTTGACCAGCACCTTGTCTCCTACCTTGAAGGCATGAGTGCTTGCATCGGCCGGGACCGAAGTATTCTGATTAGTGCGTTCCCAATAGTCATTTAGGACCTTAACAAGGCCCACGGCATACTCGCTCATGTGTATGTCTAGATCTTCCGTACCCAAAGCCTGTTTTCCCTTCCTCCAAGGAGCAGGAAAGGGTCTCCCCATTACCACTTCATAAGGGGATAGATTCCCTAAGGCCACCTGCGAGGTCATCCGCAGATCCGCTAGGACCACAGGCAGCACCGAAACCCAATTCCTGGATCCGGTGGCGTGCATTGCTTTTCGTAATTTTCCTTTAATGGTTCTGTTTGTTCGTTCCACGATTCCGGAGGACTGAGGGTGATATGGGACATGGAAACGCCAATTGATCTTTAGCTCTTGTGCCAACAGTTGAGTGACCTTTGAGGTGAATGGTGTGCCTTTGTCCGAATCAATACCCAACGGGAGGCCATATCTGGGAATAATTTCCTGTGATAACTTTTGAACCACTACTCGGGCGTTTTCGTTCCCACACGGGAAAGCTTCAACCCATCGAGAGAATTTATCCACGATAACCAATAGATATTTAAAGGGGCCCTGCCGGGGCATGTGAGTAAAATCTATCTGCCACTCCTGGAAGGGAGTATCTGGTTTCGGCAGATGCTGATGTGATGCATGTGGTTTGGACACATTGTTCTGTGCACAAATCAGGCATTTTTTCCAGAATGCTGTGTACCGTAGAGGCTAGTTGTCGTATACAAAAATCTTTTTCCATATCTGTCACCACCCCTCTTCGACCGCGATGTGTAGGCCCGTGAAACTCGCGGACGAGGAAAGGAAGGCAGTGCGTGGGCAGACATAAGCGACCGGTCGAATCGAGTAGAATGCCGTCACCCGAGGGCTGAGAGCCCTGCGAGGACCAAAAATCAGTGTCTTCTGTGGACGCCGAGGACTGAAGGGATTTCAGATCCAAGTCAGGGAGGAGGGCGCTAAGCATGTGTGAGGATGACACCAGCGCGGGCTGCAGGAACGGCGGCATGGAGCCGAGCGAGGCAGCCTGTTTAGCCGCGCGGTCAGCCAAAGAGTTACCTCGTGCCTCATCAGTGTGGTCAGAGGAATGACCGCGGGTCTTTACGATCGCTAAACGGAGCGGGAGATTGCAGGACACAATAAGATCCTGGACTAAGGTGGAATGTGAAATGGGCTTACCGTCAGCAGCAGTGAAACCACGAGATTGCCAGATACGGCCGAAATCATGCGCCACCCCAAAAGCGTAACGAGAGTCAGTGTATATAGTAACATCCTGGTCGGAAGCGAGAGTGCATGCCCGAAAGTGAGCGCATATAACTCTGCTGCTTGAGCGGAATTAAAGGGAAGCGAGCACGCTTCCAAAACTTGGTCCGGTAAGGAACATACTGCGTAACGCAGAGGAACACTCCGTCGGAGGGTGTCCAGCATGACCCGACTACAAACAGGGAGAGACCTGTGGAGAGAGGAGTAGACATTAAGTCGGATCTAATGCTGGTGTCATGAACAATGGTGTCCATGCAGTCATGTTCCAATGGTTCGCAGTCGTCATGAGCATTAAGCAGGCGCTGTAGAGCCTGCGCCATGTTATCTAGGGAAGAGGAACAGGATATAGTTAGGTTGTCAGTAGCACAAAGGATGGCCTCGTAACCTGAACGACGTTGAGAAGACATGTGTTGTGTAGACAGAGTATTAAGGATATGCCTAACCTGATGGCTGGTGTGTAAAACGAGTGGATGAGAGAGCACTATTTTTTCTGCTTCAAGAACTAACACCGCACTGGCAGCGACAGCGCGGAGACAGGCAGGTAAACCCTGAGCCACAGTATCTAGAGTTTTGGAGAGGAAAGCACAAGGTCTAAGTCCCCCCCGTGGTCCTGCGCCAAGACTCCAGAAGCCGTGCCGGCCTGGTGAGCGACGTAGAGATGAAAGGGTTTGTTGTAATCCGGGAGCCCGAGAGCCGGCGCGGAGCATAGGGCCGACTTCAGGGCTTTGAATGCGTCCAGCATGTCCTCAGTCCAGACCAAGGGTTGATGGAGAGGGTCAGTGTGAGCCACGGCAGAGCGTAAACGTTTGTCATAAAAGGAACAGTCCGGGATCCATTGGCGGCAGTAGTTAATGAGCCCCAGGAAAGCCAGGAGCGCTTGTTTAGTGGCAGGCTTCTGAGTGTCCACTATGATCTTGATGCGATCCTGAGTAAGGCGTTTTATCCCGTGAGAGAGTTCATAGCCCAGATATATCACAGTGGGGAGGCAGAACTGTAACTTGGGCTTGGAGACCTTGAAACCCTTTTTTTTCCAGTAAGAGGAGCAACTGGACAGTGGCGTCGAGGCATAGTTCATAGGTTAGGCCGGACACCAGGAGGTCATCAGCATAAGAGTGTACGCAGGAACCAACGGGAACGTCCAAAGAACCCAACGCATCCCTAACTGCAGCCGAAAACACGGCAGGAGAGTCAATAAATCCTTGAGGTAATCTAGTCCACGTGTACTGTCGCTGCCGGTGTGTGAAAGCGAAGAGAGGTTGTGTGCTTGGCTCAACAGGGATACTAAAAAAACGCCGAGCACAGGTCGATTACGGAAAAATGAGTGTGATCGCAAGGAATAGAAGCCATAATAGAGGGCACATCTGGAACAACCGGTGAAACTGGAACGATGAGCTCGTTAATTTTTCTGAGGTCTTGTGTCAGACGCCAGGAACCGTCTGGCTTAGGAACCGGGTTCACAGGCGTGTTATAAGGGCTTGTGCACGGCACAATGACACCCTGTTCCAAAAGAGCGGCCAAAATAGTGTCGATACCCAACATTTTTTGAGGCGACAAGGGGTATTGTCGGATGTACACGGGCGAAATGTGCTTCACGGTAGCTTCATATGGGACGCAGTCCACACAACCCACGTCATTCTTATGCTCTGCCCAAAGATTGGTGGGCAGTGTATCGAGTACAGGGGGCGAGGTGGGACGCGCCACGCACGCCGAAGTAACATTTAAAGGCAAGGGCTGCGCTTGCAATGATAACAGAGAAACGGAGGAGGTGTCGCACGCGTTTGGATGGTCATGCTCGAACCTTGGAAAGAGATTTGGAACCCCAGAACACTCATGAGGTCACGGCCTAACAAATTAAAGGGGCATTCGGACATATGTACAAAGGAGTAGGATATTTGCAATTTATCAAGCGTATGATCATCAGGAAAATGTAGGAGAAGGGGTGGCGTATATGGGGAGGAGAAGGGAACCCCATCTATTCCCACAGAGCTAATAGACCTGGAAGATACAGCACCCTGATAGTCCCTGCCTAAAGAAGATAGTGTCGCCCCGCTATCGATAACAAAAAGATATTCCACCCCCTCTAGAACAATAGGAAGGAGCGGCAGATTCTCATTGCAGGGTGAATTAAACACTAGATGCATTAAGCTACAGGTCTCAGGGTCCCTACTCCGCGGGCATCCCTAATCACGTCCTCGCGAATATGGGCGTGTTGTCGTCACTTCAGTGGGATCCGAGGGTGGTGGCGAACTAGAGCCAGCATTACGGCGTGCTGCAGAATTCTCCTCATCTCTCTGTCTCTTTGTAAGAATTGTAAGAACTCTCTCTGTCTCTTTCTACATTCCTTCTTCCAGTGTCCTTCCTTTCCACAGTAATGACATTTTCCTGTCTTTCTGGATAAATCCCTTCTCCTATCCTTATCGCGAGGGCCCTGGGGGGCCACCGCCAACAGAACCTTATTCTTTACATTCAATAGTCCATCTGATTCTAGCATACGAACCCTTTCTCCGGCAGTTCTAACGATGAGACGTTGACGATCTGTGAAATGCGGTTTAAGTGCACTCTGGACCTCTTGGAGACAATTACTTAAAAAACTGGACACGAACATAGAATTTGCCGCTTCGGTATCAAGAGGAAATCCTCCCACATGACGCCAAGTTTCAGTAAAACGATTCCAAAATACTGAGGTTAATTCGCCTCGCTTCTGTTTGCAATTGGTCACGTGTGAAAGATCACAAGCTCCCTCCCGTCGGGAGACTAGATAAGCCGTTAGTTGCGCGCGCAGCTGGGTCAATGCCTCGGGATTGTCCCGCCAGAAGAGGGTGGACCGATAGGTGGTTTTACGGGGGACACAGTTTGTACACAGCAAGCTGGACATTTGGTATTCCCTTTTTCCCTTTTCTTTACTCATTAATTTAGGTTTGGGGACACTGAGTCACCTTCTTGGGCTCGAAGAGCTTTTTAAGTTGCAACCAGTACGAGCGCATTTCATACCATTTTACATATGCCTCTTTCATGTATTCGTAATCCCATGAAGGGTTGCCCAATCCATCATAAATCATGCGATGCTCGGATGTCAGAAATCCTGCATCAAAAGTCCCATTTCGAGGAAAGTTTGGTACTTGGTCGAGTCCCTCAGTCCATCCCGCCAAATTGCTGAGCCATGGCTCAGTATAATAAGCTAGACCACATCTATTCATCCACTCCTTCGGAGTTTCCCGGACCTTAGGCTTTGGGTAGGAATTTCCCATTGTCTATCTTCTAACAAAAACAAAAAATACGTTGGCATACAGGAATACACGTGCACCTTTTGTATAGCGCTCTTCCCAGTTATAGCAACTGAGGATAAACCGTCCCAGTTATAGCAACTGAGGATAAACCGTCCCAGTTATAGCAACTGAGGATAAACCGTCCCAGTTATAGCAACTGAGGATAAACCGTCCCTTATGAAAAGGGGATAACCATCCCTTCTAGAGAAGGGGATAACAGACGCTCAGATACTGCTAACCAGGTAGTCAAACAAATCTTGTCTTACCTGATCAGGAGTATCACGTCGGGGTCACCAAATTGTAAGAACTCTCTCTGTAGAAGCTCTCATGTAAACCTGCACGATCTGGATTCCTGTATCTCAACGTCTTAGAGTACTCCGGGAACAGAAGACAACAAACCATACGAGTAAAATCAATCTGGTTTATTCATCAACTGCTCAGAGGGTGTTCCTGAGCACAAGCTTTTTATGCAGTTTCTTTGTTTTTGCAAGTAGATAATCACAGAGTCATATGTCCTTGTCCTTGGTCAAAGTACATTCGTCATAACATAGGGTGGGGGTGTGTGTGTGTGTGTGTGTATGTGTGTATGTGTGGGTGTATGTGTGTGTGGATAGCACCATATCATGTTAGTTACGTAACTGTTTGCATTCGTACGTAGGTATGTGGTGATAAAAGAGGGACAGCCTTGAACATCCAGTTAGGTCTGGTTGATGTTTTACACAAAACTTAGGACATCGGGGTACAACAGGATAAAGAGAACTTCTTGCTTCATGATTCAATAAACATGTACGTATTAGGTCAGAGATATATTCTAACAATGGTCCATTCGGATTCCATGTCACCCGCCTCCTCTGGAACGTGGTTGTAGCTCTGCCGGAGGTGGGAGTTAAAGGCCTCTCTGACAGGAGACTCTGCCAAACGTTCCCAGCAGATGATCCTGTTGGGATGGGGCCAGAGCATATTATAGCATCGGACATTGCCTTCGATAATTTCCACACCTCTATAAAGTTACTCTTAGTAACTTCTGACTGACGAAGGCGTATAATCATTAATTCCTGCGTGCATAACTATCCTAGAGAACCTGTGCTCACATAAGAACCTAAGATAACCTGCTATGTCCGGCACTCTGGCTCCCGTGATACACCAAACAAGCACCGCCGATGCCCCTACAGGATTAGATAAGCCTTAAAATGGAGTTTCCTATAACCAGAGCGCTTTCAGATTTCTCATTGGGTGTCTCACTGAGGAGAGCAAATCTGTTTGACACGTGAAGCACAGACGAGTGGTGCTCCCGTGGTCGAACGCCAGCGTTAGCTTGATGCAGAAGTGTACTCCCTGACTTACATACATATGCACAGACATTCACACACGTACAAACCATGTAGCAGTGTATACTAACATCCAACACACATGCACACAAAGAAACAGAAACACACACTCTATTATGAACATGCACACAAACACATGTATCAGTGTATGCCTGCAGTCATACAGTATTTCCTCCAATGGTATTGGAATGCAGGGTCAATTAATTTGCTTTTCTTCTTTCCAATGTGGGTGAAAATGTCTCGATGTAGGTAGCAGAGAACAGAAGCTGAAACTGATCTTCTTATATTCATTTTTTTTCATCTCAGACATAAATATTTTTCAGTGCAAAGCAAAATTAAATTGCCTTGCTAGACCGATTTTTGGAGGGTATTGTGTATACTGTCCTGTTTTATCTTATGTTGGTATTTGTATCTATATTTGTGTATGTGTGTTCACGTGTGAAGGTCGTTGCTGGATGGATGCTCTTGAACTGGCTCTAAAATGTTCCAGCCTATTAAAGAGGACGATGATCCGCGAGGGAAAAGAGGAAACAACTGAAAACACACATATAAACTTCTACAGCCTGCTGAGATCACATAACCTGCAGTAAGAACACACAGACACACATTAATGCTAATTTATTTTCACCTTTACTGCCGATATCTGTACATAAATACTCAGATAACTTATTTATATATAATCTGTACATGCCTATTTCCACCTTATACATCTTATCTGTATAGGACTGCTTTTAACTGTAGATACTGCACATACTATAGAGGTATACCTTGGCTTACGTTGTTCATTGGTTCCAGGAGAGACAACTTAGGTCAAAAAATTACTTGATTCAAATTATCTTGTCTCTAGGCTAGGCTATGCCAAATTTAATTGTATAATTTATATATATATATATATATATATATATATATATATATATATATACAGATGCTCCACAACTTACGTTTTTAATTGGTTCCGGACGGACGAACGCAAGTTGAAAAAAAAAAACGGAAGTTGTTACTGTATGTTCCAGTGACGTATGACGTTCATACTGTACTATACATCCATAAATACCATTACCGTATCTCATAAAACACCCCTAAATCAATTATTATCAACATAACATTGTAAAATAATATCAAATATATCAAAATTAATTTCAAATAAATTGAATTCAAGCAAAATAATTTCAAATGGATACATTTTAATCAAATTCACTCATCAAATATCAAATACAGTATCAAATATAACCTATAACATTCTCTGTGATGCGATCTTTCTGCTTGTAAATGGTTCCGATGGTCGACGGATGGTCACTTTACATGAAGTTGAGCCGAGTCACTTTACATGAATCTTAAAACAGCCAATCAGTACTTACAATATGTGAGGCGTTCCACCAAAAGTAGTTCACTTGCTTGTGCTTGAGACAAAGGGTGGGTTATACGGACTTCCGGTCTTTCAAGTGAGCAAGGGCGCCGTTGAGTACCGACCGGTGTAAAACATATCAGCCATGCCCCCCTCTGCCGGAGCCTAGTATTAAGTGTACCTTGGGATAATGTTTAATCATATGTCATACTTATATTTATGATATATCTTTCTGTAGATTTTATTCTATTTCTATTTCTACTTGACCTTCAATTTCATTTCACTTTCACTTTCGACCTTGGACATGTTAGTATCTCCAGATGTTTGCAAACCGAATATTGGTAAGTTGGGGAGCACCTGTATTTGTATTTTATTTACATCTTATGTTATTTTTTTTAATGTTTAATTGTTATTATAAGCATTTATAAAATTGAATATGTATTTATCAATATTATATACACAGATAATGTACTTGTACGTATACGCCAGTGTGGGGGTGGGAGGTGGGCGGTGATCCTACTTCGCAGATTTTGGTGGTCGCGTGGGGATCTCGGTCCCAATTAACCCCGGAAAGTGAGGGATCCCTCTGTGTGTGTGTGTGTGTGTGTGTGTGTGTGTGTGTGTGTATGTGTGTGTATCTAGTCCTTCTCAAAAAATTAGCATATTGTGATAAAGTTCATTATTTTCTGTAATGTACTGATAAACATTAGACTTTCATATATTTTAGATTCATTAAATACAACTGAAGTAGTTCAAGCCTTTTATTGTTTTAATATTGATAATTTTGTCAAAAAAGTAAAGAAAAACCAAAAATCCCTATCTAAAAAAATTAGACTGGACTTCAGGCATTTTGGCATTTGCTTCTCCCCAGTCTTCCTCCAGACCCTGGCACCTTGATTTCCGAATGACATGCAAAATTTGCTTTCATCCGAAAAAAGTACTTTCTTCTGCCGCTGTTTCTGGTTCAAAAGTGGCTTGACCTGGGGAATGCGGCACCTGTAGCCCATTTCCTGCACACGCCTGTGCACGGTGGCTCTGGATGTTTCTACTCCAGACTCAGTCCACTGCTTTCACAGGTTTCCCAAGGTCTGGAATCTGCCCTTCTCCACAATCTTCCTCAGGGTCCGGTCACCTCTTCTGGTTGTGCAGCGTTTTCTGCCACACTTTTTCCTTCCCACAGATGTCCCACTGAGGTGCCTTGATACAGCACTCTGGAAACAGCCTATTCGCTCAGAAATTTCTTTCTGTCTTACCCTCTTGCTTGAGGGTGTCAGTGATGACCTTCTGGACTGCAGTCAGGTCGGAAGTCTTACCGATGATTGCGGTTTTGAGTAATGAACCAGGCTGGGAGTTTTTAAAAGCCTCAGGAATCTTTTGCAGGTGTTTACAGTTCATTCGTTGATTCAGATGATTAGGTTAATAGCTCGTTGGGAGTTCCTTTTCATGATATGCTAATTTTTTGAGATCGGAATTTTGGGTTTTCATGAGCTGTATGCCAAAATCATCAGTGTAAAAACAATAAAAGACCTGAAATAGTTTAGTTGGTGTGCAATGAATCTAAAATATATGAAAGTTTAGTTTTTATCAGTACATTCCAGAAAATATTGAACTTTATCAAAATATGCTAATTTTTTGAGAAGGACTAGTGTATATATGCACACACACACAGTTGTACATCACCTTATGAAATTAATCCATTCCAGAAGTGTGGTTTCGTAACCTGGATTTTTCGTAAGTCGAACCGCATTTTACATGTAAAATTCATGATTCGTTCCAAGGTCCCCAATACTACCCCCTAAATCCTTTAAAAATTATAAAAATATACCTTTTAAGGCCTCTTTCTGCTTCAATATCGTACCGATGATAGGCGGGTTTGGCCATATTCCTTTGCGATATCACTCAACCACATGCCACGGGCCTGTTTCTTCTTCTCACTGGCACCGGGAATCACACGCGTGTGTGTGTGTGCGCGCGCACACGGGTGTGTGCATGCATGTGTTGACGATGTCTTCTTAGCAGAGTTATAATCTTACAATTTTTTTTTGCAAGGTTAAAAGCCTGAGCCAAAAAATAAAGCTGCAATGAGCACACTTGAAAAACTCACGAAACAACAGTGTGTTGTTTACACAAAAAGCATCATAGGTATTATGAAGATGCAGCTGCATAATAGCCAATGGGAGGGAGCTGCGTCATCCCTCCTAACCAATGGGAGGCCAGCGGGGCGGGATATTGGAAGACAGCCAATGGGAGGTCAGTGGGGCGGGATGTTGGGATATAGCCAATGGGAAATTTTTGAGATGGCGCTTTTGTAACGTGAATTTGTTTTGTATCCAGAGATGGAAATTTTGGGTAAATGCGTTTCGCAACCTGGATTTTTCATTTGCTGGGACTTTCGTAAGGTGAGGTACCACTGTGTACTGTGTAGACATATATATATATATATATATATATATATATATATATATATATATATATATATATATATATATATATATTGCGCTTACTGCTCTCTGCACTTCTGATTGGATGCCAAATTTAGTTTCATTACCTTGTATTTATACATATGTAATGACAAAGTTGGATCAAATCTAATCTAATCACACAGAGACAAACATCTACAACCTGCAGAGCCACAAAGCCTGCTGTAAGAAAACACATACACAGAGAATATCATAGCAATCGATATCCAGATTATAGCTAGTGCTAATCATAAAATCTAAACCATTTTAGTCCTCGCAACAGAAAGCCACACCCCTTTTAAACAAGTTCAAGACCAAAGCTCCACCCCTTTCAAACAAAGGGCAGAACTAAACTCACACTCTTTTCAACCAAGTGCAGGACCAAACCCACAACCCTTTCAATAAACTTCAGTTCAATTCAGTTTTATTTGTATCGTGCTTTTTACAATTAATATTGTCACAATGCAGCTTTACACAGTGAAAGTAGGGTCTTACAAAGTATAAATAATTTAAAAATTTCCTATAACCCTTCACGTCAGTAATTAGTGTCACCTGCGGCTTCAGTGGCAAGGAAAGCTCCCTGAGTAAATGTGAGAGAGGAACCAGGTCTAAAAAGGAAACCCATCTTCATTTTTGTTGTAACCATAGAAATACAAATCATAGAGATGTATATTTCTCTCAATGCCTCACTTCATAGCTAACCTCTTCCTTTGCACACACTTCTGCACTTCCTCATTCCACCACCAATTCTCCTTATCTACTTTCCTTCAAGATGACATGCCAAGTATTCTCCTACCTGTCTCCCTGATCACATTAGCTGTAGTTGTCCAGTCATCTGGAAGCACTTCCTGACCACCCAAAGCCTGTTTCAACTCCTCCTTGAAGAGAACCCGACACTCTTCCTTTTTCAGCTTCCACCACTTTGTCTTCTGCTCTGCCTTTGCATTCTTCACCTTCCTCACCATCAGCATCATCCTGCACACCACTATCCTATGCTGTTTGGCGACACTCTCACCCACTACTACTTTGCAGTCACTGACTTCCTTCAAATGACATCGCCTGCGTTAGATGTACCTACCTGCGTGCTCCTACCTCCGCTTTTATAAGTCACCCTATGCTCCTGTCTCTTCTGGAAGAAAGTATTTACCACAGCCATTTCCATCCTTTCTGCAAAATCTATCAGCATCTGTCCTTCTGCATTCCTGTCCTGGATACCAAACCTGCCCATCACTTCCTCGTCCCCTCTGTTTCCTGCACCAACATGTCCATTGAAGTCTCACTCCAGAATCTCTCCTTCTCTTCTCGCTCACATCCTGTCTGTGGGGCATAAGCACTAACAACATTGAACATCACGCCTTCAATTTCTAACTTGAGACTCATCACTCTTTTCACTTCTAGAAAATTCCTGTCAAACTCCTTCAAGATGACTCCTACTCCATTTCTCTTCCTATCCACACCATGAAAAAACAGCTTAAACCCTGCTCCTAAGACAGTATGTCCACCTTCCTTCTCTGCATCATGTCAGCCAGCTCTCTTATCTTTTCCTGCCATAGTTCCAACATTCAAAGTCCTTACTTTCAGTCCTCGACTCATGCCTTTCCTCTTCTCTCTCTGCCCACGGACACACCTCCCATCTCTCCTTCTTCGACCTCTCCTTCTTCGACCAACAGTAGTCCAATTTCCACCAGCACCCTGTTGGTTAACAGCACTGATAGCGGTCGTTGTTAACCCGGGCCTCGACCGATCCGGTATGAAATTTGTATTGACGGTTTGCATTCTATATTTTGGCAAAAATTTTACACCGGATGCCCTTCCTGTCACAACCCTTTGCATTTATCTGGGCTTGGGACCGGCGTGAGGACGGACACTTGTTTGTGCCCATCCTCACGGTTGCATTAGGGTGGCTGCATTAAAGACATATCCATGGTCGGAGGCCTCCATTTACCCCCTTTGGTCATTTACCACCTTAACTAATGCTGTCTCTGTGCTATAATGAGGCCTAAATCCTGACTGATACGTTTCTTGAATGTTATTCTTACACAGATATGGACATAACTGCTGCGCTACAGCTTTGTCTAAGATCTTCGAGATAAAGGAAGGTTTGATATTGGTCTATAGTTGGACAATTTATATAGGTTGAGATCAGGTTTTATAATCAGAGGTTTGATAACTGCTAGGTTAAAAGATTTTAGGTATATAAGCAGTGCTACATGAAAATTCATACATTGAATAAAGGGTTGATCACTTCTGATCTTTGTTTAAAGAAACATGGATATACTGGATTCAACACACAGGTTGATGACTGATGAGGAAATTAATGAGACTAGTTCTGTCTTTTGAATGTGGCTAAAACGGTCAAGTTGCCGATATACTGGCGTTATTTTATTTACTGTTTTAGTTATTAACACACCCCTTTTATCCAATGCAGGAACAAAGCCACAACTTTTTCAACCAAGTGCAGGACCAAAGCCACACCTCTTTCAACCAAGTGCAGGACCAAATCCACACATCCCTTTCACCTTTCTAGACAGTATTCTGAGCACAGAACCATGCAAACTAGATACCCATCTAAGTTCAACAAATCAAAACATCAACCAAATTAAGATCCCAGATCAAGACAGAGACCATATTTACAGATTGTGTAGTTAAACACATGTTAAACAAGCGTAATGTTCAATTACATTGAACAAATGTTATCCTTCTTTCTTGTGAAAGTGACCAATTCAAGGATGAACTAAACTCAGATAAGTCGGATAGAGAGATTGAGCAGGACGAGTGGGAGAAGAGTGAAGAGAGTGACAGTGACACCAGTGAACGACAGGAAGACTCATATGCAGACCTGGAGCAGGACACACTGAGGCAAACCCTTTACATTGAACAGAGCTATGAGGAGTTGGGCGAGGTGTGTGTGTGTGTGTGCATGCGTGCGTGCGTGCATGAGTGTTTGTGTGTGTGGGTGTTAAGTGATTTGTGGTAATGGCATTTTGTGTGTGCAGGCGGGTGAGGCGTCTCAGACAGAGACAGTATCTGAAGAGAATAAATCTTTAATCTGGACACTACTGAAACAGGTTCGGCCTGGAATGGATCTGTCCAAAGTGGTTTTGCCGACTTTTATCCTGGAGCCCAGATCATTCCTGGATAAACTGTCGGATTACTATTACCACGCTGACTTCCTCTCCGAGTGAGTGAATATATGCAAACAGCATTGCACAGACATAACATTTTAAATCGGTAGGAGGTTTTCAGTATAAAGTGTTTATAGTAATTACAGTAGTTACAGTGATAGTGTTTATAGTATTTAGTGTTTACATTATTTGCTATTCCTTGGGTGAACCTGCCAGGGATATAATCCCCCCAACAAACATAGCTCCTAAGATCGTTAGGACACACAAATCCCTCCACCACAATAAGGTTGCACTTCAAGTCTTAGGTGAAGGTCCAGACAAAGTGGGGTTGTCAGTGCCTGTCGTATTGGTAATCCCCGAACCCAGGGGTGGACATCTGCGGTGCAGGGTCTGTCCATCTGAAAAAGGAGGCTAATCGGGTCTTATTGGCCGTGGGACTCCCGAGGAAGCATACAGGTACTGGCAGACTAAATGTGCTGCAGCCCAAGCTGTTGCTGATGCAAAATCTCAGGCATGGAAGGAGTTCGGAGAGGGTCTGGAAAGTGACTATCAGTTGGCTTCAAAAAGGTTCTGGACCACCATCTGTTTACAGTGGAAGGGGGAACAGGTCAACTCAAAGGGGGATGTTATCGGAAGGTGGAAGGAATACTTCAACAACCTCCTCAACCCCACCAACCTGCCCTTGTAGGTGCAAGACCCTGGGGATTTGGGTTGGGGTCCACCGATCACTGGGGCTGAGATCACCAAGGTACTCTAAGTGCTCTACAGGATCATGGAAGGGGCATGGGAATTTGCCAAATTTGTCCACATGTGTATTGTGTATTTAGAGAAGGTCTTTGACCATGTCCCTATGGCTATCTTGTGGGGCATACTCTGGAAGTAAGGTGTACCAGGCCCGTTGCTACAGGACATTTGGTCTCTGTATCATATGAGTCAAATGCGAAGCTGCCAGGATGTGAATCAGCATCTCCAAGTTCAAGGCCATGGTTCTCAGCTGGCAAAAATTGGACTGCCCCCTCCGGGTCTGGAATGAGGTCCTGCCTGAAGTGGAGGAGTTCAAGTATCTCTGAATGTTGTTCAAGAGTAAGGGAAGGATGGAGCAGAAGATTGACAGGCTGATCGCTGCAGCCTCTGCTGTAAAGCCGAGCTTGTACCAGTCCGTCATAGTGAAAAGGTAACTGAGCTACAAGGCTAAGCTCTCAATTTACCAGTCAAGCTATGTGCCAACCCTCACCTATGGTCATGAGCTTTGGGTAGTGACCGAAAGAACAACATTGCGGATACAAGCGGCTGAAATGAGCTTCCTTCATCGGGGCTCTCCCTGAAGCTCAACCATCCGGTCCTCCACATTGAGAAGTGCCAGTTGAGGTGGTTCAGGCATCTGGTTAGAATGCATCCCGAACGCTTCCCTGGTGTGGTGTTTCAGACATGTCAAACTGTGATGAGACCCCGAGGTCGACATAAAACACTCTGGTGGGATTATGTCTCTTCGCTGGTCAGGGAACACCTCCATGTCCCTCCCAGAAGAGCTGGAGGAAGTGGTTGGAGAGAGTGACATCTGGACCTCATTGCGAGGCTTCTGCCCTGCTACTTGACTTCAGATTAAACAGAGGAAGATGATGATGATGATGATGATGGTGTTGTATTTACAGTGTTTACTGTATTTATAGAGTATTTTCATTGTTAATATTCACAGTACTGTATTTATAGTGTTAGAGTTTACAGTATTTTCTTTTTGATATACTGTATTTAACCTGAAAATTTTGTTTCTGGATTTACACAATCTCAGCAAGCTAACTTTGTGTGTGTGTGTGTGTGTGTGTGTGTGTGTGTGTGTGTGTGTGTGTGTGTGTGTGTGTGTGTATTTGATACAATGTTTCTCTCTCTGTTCAGAGCTGCAGGAGAGGAAAATGCCTACAACCGCATGAAGAAGGTTGTAAAGTGGTACATTTCTGGATTCTACAAGAAACCAAAAGTAAAGTGTCTCTTAAGCTCAGTGGTACAGGAAAGATTCAATTTCCACAAAAGGTTTACACAGATGTGTGTGTGTGTGTGTGTGTGTGTGTGTGTGTGTGTGTGTGTGTGTGTGTGTGTGTGTGTCTTTAATAGGGTCTGAAGAAACCATATAACCCTATTATAGGAGAAACTTTTCGCTGCATGTGGATTCATTCAAAAACCAACAGCAAAACATTTTACATTGCAGAGCAGGTAAACAAACCAGTACAGACGCTCCCTGACTTACATTTTTAATTGGTTCCGGACGGCCGAACGTAAGTTGAAAGTGAGCACAAGTTGTTACAGTGACATGTG
Source organism: Plotosus lineatus (assembly GCA_024760905.1). Taxonomy (NCBI): domain Eukaryota; kingdom Metazoa; phylum Chordata; class Actinopteri; order Siluriformes; family Plotosidae; genus Plotosus; species Plotosus lineatus. The sequence goes on from CM045733.1 coordinate 281,193, forward strand.
ACGTATGATGCTCATACTTTACTATACATCCATAAATACCACTACCGTATCTCATAAAACACCCCTAAATCAATTATGATAAACATAACATTGTAAAATAATGTCAAATATATCAAATAATATCAACATTAATTTCAAATAAATTAAATTCAAGCAAAATAATTTAAAATTGATAAATTTTAATCAAATTTACTCATCAAATATCAAATACAGTATCAAATATAACCTTTAACATTCTTTATGATGCGATCTTTCTGCTTCTAAATGGTTCCGATGGTCGACGGATGGTCACTTTACATGACGCTGAGCCGACTCACTTTACATGAAGCTTAAAACAGCCAATCAACGCTTACAATATGTGAGGCGCTCAATACCGAAAGCAGTTTACTTGCTGTGCTTGAAACAAAGCGCGGGTTATACGGATTTCTGGTCTTTCAAGTGAGCAAGGGAACTGTTGAACTCATTTAGTACTCAGCCTGCACTGATGTGAATCACCAGCAGAGCAGAGAGTTCTTTTTCTTTTCTGGATTTGGGTTTTCATTCATTTTACAACTCTCTTTGCTTAATTGAGTATGCATGGTAGATTGCGCCGATCTGAGCAGATAGTTAATTCATCTCTGTGTATGGGACTTGCACCCATGCTAGTAGGCTTACACTTCTAACCAACCATACAAGTTGGTTACAAGGGTTACAAGAGTCCGCAAAACTGTAAACATAAAGACCACAGAGACGATGTCTGAACACAAGGGTAACACGCTATATAACAGATATATATATATATATATATATATATATATATATATATATATATATATATATATATATATATAGAGAGAGAGAGAGAGAGAGAGAGAGAGAATTTTCTGAGTAGATCCTTCCGTAAGAGAGTGCTCAATACTTTTTCGTAGAGCAAATATAAGTAAAAATATAAGGACAGGAAATTTTCACTGAAAATGAAATTTCAGTAGAAAGTCTTTGTCCTGTCCTTTTATTTTTACTTATATATATGTATATACAGTCGGCCAGACAGACAGACCGTTTGTACGAAATCCCCGGATTACGAAAAACATTTTCTTGAGTTTCCGTCCCTGAAATACGAAACAACCCCCTCTTACGAAAAGAAATTCAAAATTCAAACGCGCCAATCGAGTTGCTCTCTCATTGGCTGTCTCTCAACATCCCGCCTCTCTGGCCTCCCAGATAGAGACAGAAGGACGCGTCACTCTTTAGTTTTTAGTTTAGTTTTTTAAGTTGTTTTAATTCAGTAAATGTTTAATAAATGTGGGTGCATTTGAGCTAATCTGGAATATTGATCTCTCAAGGAATCAAATTAAAGTTGAGTTTGTCAAGCAGGGAATGCGCTTTGAATTCATGTCTTGTGGGCGTGGCCCGCAGCGCACGACGAGAGAGAGAGAGGGAATAATGCTTTAGTTTTTAGTTTAGTTTTTTTAAGTTGTTTTAATTCAGTAAATGGTCAAGTAGGGAATGCGCTTTGAATTATTGTCTTGTGGGCATGGCCCACAGCGCGCGCGCGCCCACGCGGAACAGAGAGAATGAGAGAGAGAGAGATGGAATAACTTTAGTTTTTAGTTTAGTTTTTTAAGTTGTTTAATTCAGTAAATGGTTAATAAATATGGGTGCATTTGAGCTTATCTGGCATCCCGATCCCTCAAGGAATCAAATTAAAGTTGAGTTTGTCAAGCAAGGAATACGCTTTGAATTCACGTCTTGTGGGCGTGGCCTGCAGCGCACTCGAGAGAGAAGGAGATCGAGAGAAATAGAGAGAGAGAGAGAGAAAGAGGGGAGAGAGCGAGAGAGAGAAAGAGGGGAGAGAGAGAGAGAGAGGTGTGTGTTTGTGTTAATAAAAATGTTTAATAATGGTTTAATTAATAAATATGTTAATAAAATGGTTTAATATGTTAATAAAATGATTTAATGGTTTAATAAATAATTTTCTTTTACTTTTAACACATGTTTCATACAAAATTGGTGTACTTTTATAATTTTTAAAGGGTTTATGGGGTTTATCCAGTCCAAGGACTGGAGCCTTGGAACGAATTAGGCACCTAACATGTAAGATGTGACCCCTACTATAAATCTATACTATACTAAACTATAAATATAAATCCCCGCTATACGAGACTGGCTCTGGAACGGATTAATTTCGTAAATTGGGGGCTGACTATATATATATATATATATATATATATATATATATATATATATATATATATATAAACTGAACACTGAACTGGGAAGAAGGAGGGGCATGTTCAGTCTGTCGTTTGTAAACAATGGACGCAGTGTCATTGCGTCATTACGTCAGCATACTACATAGGTACGTCTAAACTCAAAATTTGACTTTTTTTTTTATTTATTTTTTTTTAAACGTAAAATTGAAAAAACGTAAAACGGATGAACATAAGTCAGGGAGCGTCTGTATATATATATATATATATATATACAGTGGTTTACAGAAGCATTCATAACCCTTGAACCTCTTTTGCAGTGCTGTAGTGGTCAAAAAATAAGTGAGTACACGATGGCAGCGAAGCGACCAAGGCATGCAGCAGTGGAGCGTGAGGAGGGTGCGGCTTTGAAACTATTTAGCACTTCATCTCCGCTTTTTATTTACACAGTCATGGAAATTTATGTTGATCTACGATAAAGTAGACTAAATTAAGTCAGTACACGGAACTGTACCCACCATTACAGCACTGGTCATTTGTCACATTACAACCACAAAAAAGTTGAAAATAATTGTTCAGTGGAAGGAAAATGATACGTATCTTTCTAAATTAAGAACACAATTATAAATCTGATAAAATTTGGTGTGTATTTCTATTCATCCCCTTTAGTCAATATCTTTTAGAACCACCATTCACTGAAATTACACCTGCAGGTCTTTTGTGGAGTGTCTACCAGCATTGCACATTTTATCTAGAGAGTAAAATTTTTGTGGTTCTAGCTAAAGCTCAGTTCGATTGGATGGAGAAAGTCTGATCAACAATTTTTATGTCTTGCCACAGATTCTCAATTAGATTTAGGTGTTGACTTGAATTACAACACATGAATATGGTTTGATCTAAACCATTCCACTGTGGCTCTGGCTGCATGTTTAGGGTCATTATGTTGCTGGAAGGTAAACCTCCATCCCAGTCTCAAGTCTTTCGAAGACTCGAAAATGTTTTTGTCCAAGATTTTCCTGTACTTGGCTTCATCCATCTTCCCGTAAACTCTAAACAGCTTGACTGTTCCTGCCGAAGAAAACTATCTCCAAATTATGATACTAACTCTACCATATTTCACATTGGGGATGGTGTGTTCCGGGTGATGTGCAGTATTATTTTTCTACCACTCAAAATTTTGAATTAATTAAAAAAAAGTTTCATTTTGGTCATATCTAAACAGAGCACCTTCTTCCTATTGTTTGATGTGTCCCCCACATGGCTTGTAGCAAACTGTAATGATAGGTTGTCTTTCATTAATGGCTTGAAACCTCCCTTTTTTATCCACTGTGCACCATTTTCTCCCCCTTTTTAGTTGTATCCAGTTCACACTTGTAAAGTGTTGCCTTCCCTATCATACAACCTCCACTAACCAAACAGGGGCATAAAGCATGCACATGCATGTGTGTTGTTGCCACCCGCCTCTTTATGCTTGTCTGCTGTGCCTGCGTATTTGGAGGCGACTTAACACATTATCTGCCCCTCGTACAAATGAGATCACAGATGCCTATGATTGGCTGGTGACCACTGTGAGGGGCAGAGAAGTGAGTGTGTACCATTGATCTGGGCCATTTACCATATTTGACGTGATAAACGCCTAGCGCGCGGTAAAAATTGGAGTGGGTTGGCACTTATTAAAATGTTACCAGCGGAGTTGAATGTTGTGCTTATTATCATCGAGGTGGAAAGCATGAATAATAACAGAACAATAAAAGAGTTTTACTGGTATTTGTGTTTTTCATTTTGTGGTATCAACCAAACTACTTACATGAAAGCTGAAAATAAACAGAAAACAGCATAAATTAAAAAAAAAGACCCCTTACTTTTCCCTCCCGGTATTCTTTTCCTTTCAGCTGTTCCTTTAAACATTTTTGTGGAAGTAAAATCGAGCCAAACACAAATGTCAACTTTAGAACATGGCACGTTGAACCAATCAACATGAACATAAACAAAAGCACATGTCCAAGAACATCCTTAAATTTATGAAGTTAGTGAGCAGGAGTATCGGGTGAAAAATACTTGTCATCACTTTCTGATGGGTCCATATCTGGCTCATCGCTCCATTCATTCAGAGCATCCGATAGTTTTGCTGTAGCAGTTTCTAATGGTTCATCGGTTGTGGGACATTTACCAAGAGAACACAGCAAAATATTTTCCTTTTTTTTTAAAACACAGCAGAACAATCAAATGTGTTGTTACTGATGAACATTATAGACATTCCCCAGTGGCAGAGGGTCTTTAAATACCATGTAAATTCACGTGCTTATTGGAGCAGGGTGCTTATGTCGAATACAGTAGCTCCCATGAACTCCCTGGCAGAGATGGCTGCTGCATCAACTTGGATTCAAACTAGTGAGCTCCAGGTTGATAGTCATGCACCGTGTTGTGTACCACTTGGGATTTACATTTGTGGCTAGAACATGACAAAATTTGTAAATGTCTAAGAAGTATGAATACTTTTGCAAGGTACTGTATATACATATACACACAGGCACAATACAGTGAAAGCACACTGTCCATCTGTCTGTCTCTCTCACATTTATTCACTTATGCACACATACACACCCATACACACTCAGGCATGCTGAATTCCCCCGATCTACATTCTTTTGCAGGTATCTCATCATCCTCCAGTTTCTGCATTCTATGTCAGTAACAGGAAAGATGGATTCTGTCTGAGTGGAAGCATCCTTGCCAAATCAAAGTTCTATGGTACTCCCAATGTCTCTTCTTTCTTTACATCTTGTATTGTGTGTGAGAGAGAGAATTTAAGCATGTGTCTTTGTTTCACTTACAGGAAATTCTCTGTCAGCCATTTTGGATGGAGAAGCAAGACTGACCTTCCTAAACCGGGGAGAAGATTACATCATGAACATGCCATATGCACACTGCAAAGGTAACACATGTTCCGTCACATACACACAGTTACAGTCACATATCTTATGAGAACAAGCTTACTGTGTGTGTGTGTGTGTGTGTGTGTGTGTGTATGTGTGTATTCAATTCCCACTGTCACCACTGTTGGACCTTTGAGCCAGGCTCTTAACCCTCGATTGCTCATGCTGGATAAGTGCATCTGTCAAATGCTGTAAATGTGATGGTTTTTTGGTGTGTGTGTGTGTGTGCGCGTGTGTGTGTCTGTGTGTGTGTGTGTGTGTGTGTGTGTTCAGGTATCCTATATGGTACGATGACTCTGGAGCTTGCAGGTCAGGTGACCATCACCTGTGAGAAAACAGGTTACAGTGCACAACTGGAGTTCAGACTGAAGGTATGTGTGTGTGTGTGTGGGGGGGGGGGGGGTGACCTGACTGTTCTTGAGCCGTCGTGTATCACTCTGTCTCTTCCATCAGCCGTTTCTTGGCAGCAGTGATAGCGTGAATCAGATTAGCGGGAAGATTAAACTGGGGAAAGAAGTGCTGGCGACACTGGACGGTCACTGGGTAAGTAAGTGTGTGTGTGTGTGTGTGTGTGTGTGTGAGTGTGAGTGTATTATTTGTGCGTACATGTGTGTGTATGTGTATGTGAGTGTGCCTTTGAACGGAAACACAAGATGACCGTATGCCCCTAGGCTCCCTTTTACATTACAGTCCCCTGTGTGATGAGTTATTGCTGGTTTTTTTTTATACTTTCAACAAAAAGCCTCATGAAAAGGCAGTGTAATAGAAGTAGACATAAACTATGCAATCGTTTAATAAGTCATCATTGTCATCATTCTAAATTCAGTTTTGTTTGTATTTCACTTTTTACAATTTATATTGTTGCAAAGCAGTTTTACACAATAAAACAGTAAATTTAGGGGCTTAAACAGAATAAAAGAATTGAAACATTTCCCATAACCCCTACACATCCTAATGAGTGTTGCTCATTTCGACGGTGGCAAGGAAAAACTCTCAGTAGATGCAAGGAAGAAACCTTTAGGGAAATTAGATTCAAAAGGGTAATCCATCTTCATTTGGATGGAACCATAAAGATACAAAACATACAGGCGAAATTCAATACAGTCCAAAATGTAATCCCAATGGTTTCTACAACTGTAAGTCCTAAATAATTGTAGGGAAGAGAGTTACCAGCAGTGAAAAGTCATGTTCACAGTCTGAGTGCACCTCCAAGATAAGAAGGGCTTCCAAGATGAAAACCCCAGCCAGCATCATCACACCAGGACAGACCACAGGACTCGGGAAGCAGAAGGATCACGATGACCGGCATCAGAGGAGAATGTATACCGCAACAAAAACACACACACACACACACACACACACACACACACATGCAGAGAGAGAGAGAGAGAGAGAGAGATTATTTTTTATTTTAACACAAAAAGAAACATTTGTTTTTAAAGCATGAACAGAATGAATACATTAAAGAAATTAGAGTAGAAACTAACACACCACACAAAAAATTACGGTAAATACATAGAAAAATAAAATAATAAAAAATAAGTAACTAAACAACAAAAACCCAACAAACATAACCATCTTGATCTGAACAGAAAAGGTAATTTTATAATCAGAAAATCTCCTCTAAACCAATATTGGTGAAACAGCAGCTTCTCTTCCTTCACAGAACATAAACCATGAGTTTCAAACCAAACTTTTTCACAAGACTTCGAGTCTTTCATTAAGCTATAATAATTAAAATCAACCATCATTCTGAGAAGACTGGACATGAGTGTGCTGGGAAGATGGAAAGAGTACTTTGAAGAGCTGATGAATGAGGGAAATAGAAAAAAGAGTAGAAGAGGTGACTGTTGTGGACCAGGAAGTAGCAAAGATTAGTAAGGGTGAAGAGTGGAAGGGCAGTCCTGATGACATACCGGTGGAGGTATGGAAGTGTCTAGGAGAGGTTGCAGTAGATCTTCTGACAAGAATATTGAACAATGTCTTAGAGAGTGAGCAGATGCCGGAGGAATGGAGGAGAAGTGTGCTAGGATTTTTAAGATCAAGGGGGACGTGCAGAGTTGTGGCAACTACAGAGGGATAAAGTTGATGAGCCATACGATGAAGTTATGGAAAGAATAGTGGAAGCTAGACTAAGGGCAGAGGTCAGCATTTGTGAACAACAGTTTGGTTTCATGTCAAGAAAGAGCACCACAGATGCAGTGTTTGCTTTGAGGATGTTAATAGAGAAATACAGAGACATTATGGTATTGTATGAGGAAGTCTGGAGTGACAGAGAAGTATGTTAGAGTGGTGCAGGACATGTATGAGAGATGTAAGACAGTGGTGGGGTGTGCTGTCGGTGTGACAGAAGAGTTCAAGGTGGAGGTGGGACTGCATCAAGGGTCAGCTCTCAGCCCCTTCTTGTTTGCTATGGTGATGGACAGGCTAACAGACGAGGTTAGACAAGAATCTCCATGGAATATGATGTTTGCAGATGACATAGTGAGCTGTAGTGAGAGCAGAGACCAAGTGGAGGAAAATCTAGAGAGGTGGAGGTATGCCCTGGAAAGGAGGGGATTGAAGGTTAGTCTTAGTAAGACAGAATACATGTGTGTGAACGACAAGGACCCAAGAGGAACTTTGAGGTTACAGGGGGCAGAGATAAAGAAGGTGGAGGATTTTAAGTACTTGGGCTCAACAATCCTGAGCAATGGAGAGTGTGGAAAAGAGGTGAAGAAGCGTGTGCAGGCAGGTTGGAATGGATGGAGAAAAGTGTCCGGTGTGATGTGTGATAGGAGAGTATCGGCAAGAATGAAGGGAAAAGTGTACAAGACGGTGATGAGGCCAGCAATGTTGTATGGTTTAGAGACAGTGGCCCTGGGGAAAAGACAGGAGTCAGAGTTGGAGGTTGCAGAGATGAAAATGTTGAGGTTCTCTTTGGGAGTAACGAGGATGGATAGGATCAGAAATGAGTACATCAGAGGGACAGCACATGTTAGATGTTTTGGAGACAAAGTCAGAGAGGCTAGATTGAGATGGTTTGGACATGTACATAGGAGGGATAGTGAGTATATTGGTCTTAGGATTACTGAGGTTGGAACTACCAGGCAAAAGACCCAGAGGAAGACCAAAGAGAAGATTTATGGATGCGGTGAAGGCGGACATGAAGGTCGTTGGAGTAAGAGTAGAAGATGCAGAGGATAGGGAGAGATGGAGGCAGATCATTTGCTGTGGCGACCCCTGAAGGGAACAGCCGAAAGGAAAAGAAGAAGACAGAGACAGCCAGAGGGAGCTGTATTGTGCCTTTGTGGATCTGGAGAAAGCATATGACAGAGTGCCGAGAGAGGAAGTGGTATTGCATGAGGACGTTTGGAGTAGCAGAAAAGTATGTTAGAGTGGTGCAGGACATGTATGAGAGATTTAAGACAGTGGTGAGGTGTGCTGTCGGTGTGACAGAAGAGTTCAAGGTGGAGGTGGGACTGCATCGAGGATCAACTCTGAGCCCCTTTTTGTTTGCTATGGTGATGCTTGTGAATCATGGACTCTGATGGCAGATCTGCAGAGGAAGATCCAGGCAGTAGAAATGAGGTGCCTCAGAAGACTACTCAGCATCTCATACACAGATCACATATTTAACACCGAAGTGCGCAGGAAGATCTCACAACACGTGGACCACCATGAAGATCTCGACCACCAAGATGAAATTGATGTGATCCGGTGACGTGGCACGCTCTAGTGGGCTATCAAAGATGATCCTTCAAAGCACAGTCCAAGGGAAGAGGAAACGAGGCAGACAGAAAAAGAAATGGGCGGACAACATTGAAGAGTGGACAGGGAAGAGCGTTGCAGAGACCCAGGCCCTCGTCTACAACCGACCAAGATGGAGAGCACTGGTGCGCAGTTCGACCATGAGGTGCCTCTACGACCCAGGAGGGTTAAGGGATTCATGATCGTGATCGTGAGCGACTGCGAAGTTGTAGTGAGTGATAGTGTCGCCAGACAGAATAGGATGGTGATGTGCAGGATGACACTGATGCTGAGGAAGGTGAAGAAGGCAAAGGCAGAGCAGAAGACAAAGTGGTGGAAGCTGAAAAAGGAAGAGTGTCGTGTTGTCTTCAAGGAGGTGGTGAAGCAGGCCAGGTGGTCAGGAAGTGCTTCCAGATGACTGGACAACTACAGCTAATGTGATCAGGGAGAAAGGAAGGAGAGTACTTGGCGTGTCCTCTGGAAGGAAAGTAGATAAGGAGACTTGGTGGTGGAATGAGGAAGTATACAAAGGAAGAGGTTAGCTAAGAAAAAGAGGGACATTGAGAGGACTGAAGAAAGTAAACAGGAGTACAGGGAGACAGTGTAAGGCGAAGGTAGCGGTGTCAAAGGACAAACAGAGGGTGTATGATGACTTGTATGCTAGGTTGGAGAGTAAGGAGGGAGAAAGTGATTTATACAGGTTGGCACAGCAGAGAAATAGAGATGGGAAGGACATACAGCAAGTTAGAGTGATTAAAGACAGAGAGGGAAATGTATGACTGATGACAGAAGTGTGCTGGGAAGATGGAAAGAATACAGTGGTACCTCACCTTACGAAATGAATCCGTATTGGAAGTGGTTTCGTAACCTGGATTTTTCGTAAGTTGAACCGCATTTCACATGTAAAATTCGTGATTCGTTCCAAGGTCCCCAATACTACCCCCTAAACCCTTTAAAAATTATAGAAGTATACCTTTTAAGGCCTTCTGCTTCAATATTGTACCGATGGTAGATGGGTTTGGCCATATTCCTTTGCAATATTACTCAACCGCATGCCACGAGCCCGTTTCTTCTTTTCACTCGCACCGGGAATCACGTGTTTGTGTGTGTGTGTGTGTGTGTGTGCGTGTGCGCGTGCGCGTGTTCACATGTTCACCATGTCTTCTTAGCAGTTATAATGTGACCAATGTTTATGCAAGGTTAAAACCCTAAGCCAAAAAAAGTTGCAATGAGCACGCTCGAAAAACTCACGGAATAACAGTAACTCTGTCCTTTACACGAAAAGCATAATAGGTATTATGGAGATACAGCTCCATAATAGCCAGTGAGTGGGAGCTGCATCATCCCCCCCTAGCCAATGGGAGGCCAGCGGGGCGGGATGTTGGGAGATAGCTAATGGGAGAGCTACTCACGCATTATTTGAATTTTTGAGATGATGCTTTCGTAACGTGAATATGTTTCCTATCCGGAGAAACATTTTAAGAAAATGCGTTTCGTAACCTGGATTTTTCGTTTGTTGGGACTTTCGTAAGGTGAGGTACCACTGTACTTTGAAGAGCCGATGAATGAGGAAAATGAGAGAGAAAAAAAGAGTAGAAGAGGTGATCGTTGAGGACCAAGAAGTAGCAAAGATTAGTAAGGGTGAAGTGAGGAGGGCATTGAAGAGGATGCAGAGTGGAAAGGCAGTTGGTCCTGATGACATACCTGTGGAGGTATGGAAGTGTCGTAGAAGAGGTAGCAATAGAATTTCTGACAAGAACATTCAACAAGGTCTTGGAGAGTGAGAGGATTCCGGAGGAATGGAGAAGTGTGCTCATGCCCATTTTTAAGAACAAGGGAAACATGCAGCATTGGGGCAACTACAGAGGGATAAATTTGATGAGCCATATGATGAAGCTATGGGAAAGAATAGTGGAAGCGACACTAAGGACAGAGGTCAGCATTTGTGAACAACAGTTTGGTTTCATGCCAAGAAAGAGTGCCACAGATGCAGTGTTTGCTTTGAGAATGTTAATAGAGAAGTACAGAGAAGGCCAGAGGGAGCTGCATTGTGCCTTTTTGGACCTGGAGAAAGCATATGACAGGGTGCCGAGAGAGGAACTGTGGTATTGCATGAGGAAGTCTGGAGTGGCAGAGAACTATGTTAGAGTGGTGCAGGACATGTATGAGAGATGTAGGACAGTGGTGAGGTGTGCTGTCGGCGTGACCGAAGAATTCCAGGTGGAGGTGGGACTGCATCAAGGATCATCTCTGAGCACCTTCTTGTTTGCTATGGTGATGGACAGGCTGACAGACAAGGTTAGACAAGAATCCATGACTATGATGTTTGCAGATGACATTGTGATCTGTAGTGAGAGCAGAGAACAAGTGCAGGAAAATCTAGAGAGGTGGAGGTATGCCCTGGAAAGAAGAGGGATGAAGATTAGCCTCAGTAAGACAGAATACATTTGTGAATGAGAAGGATCCAAGAGGAGCAGTGAGGTTACAGGGAGCAAAGAAAAAGAAGGTGGAAGATTTTAAGTACTTAGGCTAGTCCAGAGCAATGGAGAGTGTGGAAAAGAGGTGAAGAAGCATGTGCAGGCAGGTTGGAATGGTTGGAGAAAAGTGACTGTTGTGGTGTGTGATAGGAGGGTCTCGACAAGAATGAAAGAAAAAGTGTACAAGACGGTGATGAAGGCAGGAGGCAGAGCTGGAGGTAGTAGAGATGAAAATGTTGAGATTCTCTTTGGGAGTAATGAGGATGGATAGGATCAGGAATAAGTACATCAAAGGGGCAGCACATGTAAAATGTTTTGGAGACAAAGTCAGAGAGGCTAGATTGAGATGGTTTGGACATGTACAGAGGAGGGATAGTGAATATATTGGTAGTAGGAATCTGAAGTTGGAACTACCAAAGAAGAGATTTATGGATGTGGTGGAGGAGGACGAGAAGGGAACACCTGAAAGGAAAAGAAGTAGTAATATATAAACAAGCAGACTATTTTTTTGGATTGTCATGAATTTCACCAATCTCTCAAGGAAATCAATTGAGGATGGTTTTCTTTTTAGGCCTGGTTTCTTTCCCGCAAACTATTGAAAAAGTTTTTCATTGGTATCGTCTTGCTCCTTAGGGTTGTGTAGGGGTTATAGGAAATGTTTAAATTCCTTTTTACTATGTAAGCCCCTACTTTCACTGTTTTACTGTGTAAAGCTGCTTTGCAACAATGACAGTTGTAAAAAGTGCTATACAAATTTAACTGAACTGAACTGAACTCCGCCTAAGGTTCCCAGACTTCCGGCTGCAGGAACAACGCTACTCTCACTCCTATTATTCCTCTGTTAAGTCTGGATGTGCACTTCTAATGCCACAATCTTCTCTGTCAGATGGTTAACTAGTATACACCTATCACAGATAAACTTATCACTAATGATGAAGGCAGAGCTACTAAACATCCTGTACTCAACACACTGAACAAGCAGGATGGTCACCATGTAGTAAAAAACAAACCTTATCTGGAGATTTGTGGATAGTGGCAGGATGTTATTGATTCCCTCGATGTCCTGCTTTGAAGTGGAGATTTGGAGTTTTGAAGAGAACAAAGTATAAATAAAATAATAAAACTACTTCAAATGAAAAGAAAAGAAAGCAAAGCAGTGAAAATAAAATTAATTTCCTGAAATCGGAAGAGCAAAAGCTTAATCCGCCAACAAGCAGTTGTCCACCTGCAATTTGAAAACAGGAAGTTCAGCTCTCTCTTCACAATGATGGACCAGTACAGTCTCCACTTTACAGCAGAAGCTGTAGTGAACTGCCTGTCGATGTCCTGCTCCATCCTTCCCTCACTCATGAACAAGACCCGAGATACTTAAACTCCTCTTGGCGCAGGACCTCATTTTAGACCTGGAGGAAGCATTCCACCCTCTTCCGGCTGAGAGACATGGCCTCAGACTCGGAGGTGCTGATTCTCATCCCGGTCGCTTCACATTCAGCTGCGAATCGCTCCAATGAGAGTTTAGTGTTTTAAAAGTATATTCTTTCTATTGCATCTGAAAATGTTACATTTGCCATGTTTGACTTTCTGCCAAATGTGTATTTTAAACATCAGCTCAGCATCTAGAAGGAAACTAGGTTTGCCGTAGCAGCATGTGACTGAAACCCATTTGGTGATTGATGGAGCAGTTCTGAGAACATGGACTCTTTGCCTACTACCAACCCCTAAGTGTGTGTGTTCCTTCCCACAGGACAGCGAGATCTTTATCAATGATAAGAAGTCATGTGAGTGTGAGACATTCTGGGACCCAACTCCAGAACTTCGCCAGAGTCGCCTGACACGCTGCACTGTCACTCCAGAGGAACAGAGGGACTTTGAGTCTGAGCGGTACGCATGTACTTACACACACATGCTTGCACATCACACACATACACACACCCATGCACTTTGTATCTGTAACTGTATTCCCACTATCCTCTCTCTGTAACTGTCACTGTACTCTCTCTGTCTCTGTCTTCATCTTTGTGTAGACTCTGGCAGCATGTGACTCGTGCAATCCTCAATAAAGACCAAACAGATGCGACGAATGAGAAGTTTGTGTTGGAGGAGGCTCAGAGGAAATCTGCACGAGAAAGGAAACTGAAGAACGAGGAGTGGAAGCCAGTGCTGTTTGAACAGGATGCTAGTGGTGGAGATTGGCATTACAGATATGCAGAGTAAGTTCAAATCCCTGTTACTCCAGTTCTGATAATAAACCATATAGACGCTATCCTACTCAGGAACATTCATTTTACGAACATCCGGACATAGAAACAGGACTGTCCAAGTTCGAAACTGAAAGTGAAATGAAATTGAAGAAAAAGTAGAAGTAGAAATTGAATAAAATCTATAGAAAGATATATCATAAATATAAGTCTGAAATATGATTAAACATTATCAGAGGTACACTTAATATTCGATTAGGCTCCGGCAGAGGGGCGTGGCTGACACGTGAGCGGATCACAATGTGCACACCTGATCCTACTCACCAGTCTACCATGCTTTACACCGTACAGAGGTCATGGAGGAGAAACAGAACGACTCATCTCTTCCACTAAGTCCAGGGACGGGTCGCGGGACCGCAACCTGAGAAAAGAGGTCCAGATGTCCCTCTCCCCAGCCACTTCCTCCAACTCTTCTGTGAGGACACCGAGGCGGTCCCAGACAAGCCGAGAGACATAGTCCCTCCAGCGTGTTCTAGGTCGACCCCGGGGTCTCTTCCCGGTTGGACATGTCCGAAACACCACACCAGGGAGGCGTCCGGGAGACATTCTGACCAGATGCCCGAGCCACCTCAACTGGTCCCTCTCAATGTGGAGGAGCAGCGGATCTATTCTGAGCTCTCCCCGGATTGTGGAGCTTCTCACCTTATCTCGAAAGGGGAACCCCGCGGCGGCCAAGGAAGCTCATTTCAGCCGCTTGTATCTGTGATCTTGTTCTTTTGGTCACTACCCAAAGCTCGGGACCATGGGTGAGGGTTGGAATGTAGATCGACTGGTAAATTTAGAGCTTCGCTTTGCGATGCAGCTCCTTCACCATGACGGACTGGTACAGGCTTCATTTAACAGCTTAGGCTGCAGCAATCCATCTGTCGATCTCCCGCCTATGATCCATCCAACATTCTGCACCGCTCATTACTCTTGTTATTAGGACGTCTTTAATGTCACGCTGGGGAAGAATAACATAGATTCGCTATGAATAACAAGAGATCCTCTATGACTCGCAACCATCCAATGAAGCAGAACGAATTTGCGTCAAAACTTTCAAAGAAGAAACAAATTGACTACAGTATTATAATGAACTGGATAAGAGTGAAAGTATCTGTAAATCTGATCAGATCAGCTGTGCTGTGTTTGAGAGGAATCAGGAGTTTAAACACAGGACGTAATGATTTTGATAATGTACAGAGTATTCATTTTATAATTGAATAATTTTATATTTTTAGGATTTTAATGTTTATTATACCCATTGTGTGGGTTTAATTTAATTCGAAAATATTGTATATATCTTTTTAATTTATATATACTATGTTTTGTCAGGAATTTTAATAAAGTTTCTTTACACTCTTTCCCATCTACCGTGCTATAAAGACGAACAACGCACTCATCCCTCTTCACATTCCTGTTTTCCTGTGATCTCTCTTGCTCCTGGTTTCAGCTCCATGCTCAACAAGTTCTCGCTTCATAGTTCCCCATATGTAAAGTTTTTGTGTTTCTCATCCCTAGCAGTTACTACGTTTTCCCCTTGCTCAAGTGCCTGTAACAATAAAGTCTATCCGTGTTCATTCTACTTTGTCTCCTGCATTTTGGGTCTTGCTGAAAGTTCCTGACGTCACAGTTAGCTTGATAATTTATGGTACAGTTCGGTTTGCACCTTGTACTAATAAATGATAAATTCAACAGAATGAAATAAGATGATTATGCAGAGAGAGAGAGAGAGATTGTATACAGTACAAAGTCCTATAGGTTACTTATACAAGCTTGAAACCTGCGTTCCCCTCTAAAGAACATCCTGTAACGACTTACGAACAAATTAATCTTATGAACGGCCGTCCGGAACTTAACTCATTCGTAAGTTAGGGAGCATCTGTAATATACTCCAGGAACAGAACAGCAACCTCTGCTGGAGCTTTTACAGAACATTAAATATAAACATAGATTAAAGATTCAACATTTTTATTTGACATTTGTGCTTTTACACACATAGGAATTCTTGTGCAGCAGTGCAAAGAGTCAAGTTATAAAAAACAAGAAGGCTCAAATAAACAAAAGCACATACCTCTATAGAATAAATATGTAAATCCTATATTTAAAAAGGACCTTACGCAGGCCCAGTAAACAATACAATAATAATAATAATAATTATTATTATCTTCTTGGTCGTCTCTCGAATCGAGGAAAATTATTGGTTGTGCTCTCATCGGTTGAGTACGAATGTGACTTCGGAGTCCAAAGGTCAAAGCGCACACTCTGTTGCAGGTTGGGCAAGGCACGCTTGTTGTAGAGATGACAGTCGACAATATTCAGTGTCTCCATTGGCGGGCTGCTTCAAGGCGTAAGTGGTGGTCATCCTCAAAGGCTACAGCTGTACGTTGGGTCAAGGAGCGCCAGACCTGTCTGTCATTAGCTGTCAGCTTGAGTTGGCCAGGCTTGAAATCGCCCCATGTGAGGTTTGCCTTGAGGACATCCTTATATGTCTTCTTTGGTCAACCTTGGTTGTGGTTTCCTTTAACCAGTTCTCCATAGAAGAGTTGGCATGGAATTCTGGACTTCTCCATCCTGATGACACGTCCTGTCCACCGAAGTTGGGCTTTGATAAGCTTGGCTTCGATGCTGGTGGTGTTGGCTCTGTCTAATACCTCCTGGTTTGTGACACTGTTCTGCCACCGTATCTTCATGATGGAGTGGGGGGAGCATTGGTGAAACTGCTCAAGCTTTTTGATGTGTCTTTGGTCCACAGTCCATGTCTCGCAACCATACAACAAGGATATTATGGCCACAGCATTGTAGACCTTGAGTTTTGTGGTGAGACGAATGCTTTTGTGCTTCAAGACTTTGGTGTGAAGTCTGCCTAGTGCTTGACTAGCTTTCTGGACATTTTTCAACTGTGTTCCATCAATAGTGATGCATGGTGGCTGGAGGGTATTTTTTGTGCTGACTGTACGAGTACTACAGTTTTTCTAAGACTAATTGTTAGTCCGAGTAGCTTGGCCGCTTCAGAGAATTTGTCAATTATGGTTTTCAAGTGGATCTCTTCATGGACCATGAGAGCACAGTCATCAGCAAACAGGGCCTCCAATACTAACCTGTGAAGTGTCATTGTTTTTGCATTTAGGCACCTCAGGTCGAACACTGACCCATCAAGCAGGCATTTGATGTACACGCCAAGGTCAAGGTCACTGATAGCATGCAGGGATTTGTTCTGATCAAACCAGTCTTAGTCTTAGCTGTTTCCTATATCATGCCCCTGAGTGTTTTCCATTTGTGAGTTGGGTTTCCAGTCAGTGGTCCTGTAGTTGACAGCTTTTGGTCCAGACTGTCCTTGAACATACCGAAGTAGGAGGGGTCCTGGAGTCTGGCTGTGTTGAAAGCTGCACGAGTTTGCTTTGGCTTCCTTGGGAAGTGGTGAGCTTTGTGCATCGAAGGATTATGCGCACAAGCCTATGATCCATCCAACATTCTGCACTGCTCATTACCCTTGTTATTAGGACGTCTTTAATGTCACGCTGGCAAAGAATAACATAGTGAATGATGTGCCATTGTCTAGAGCGTGGGTGCATCCATGTGGTCTTGTACTTATCAGCCATCCTGAATGTGGTGTTACTGATAGCTAGATTGTGCTCTGCACATTTGCTCAGCAGAAGAAGACCGTTGTTGTTCATCTTGCCCACACAGTGTCTGACAAGTACACCCTCACATCGATAGTGGTCACAACCTACTCGGGCATTAAAGTCACCGAGCAGTATGAGTTCATTGCTGGAAGACACAGAGCTCAGAAGGGAATCAAGGTCAGCATAGAACTGTTCAATGGTATGTTCTGTGCTCGTCAGCGTTGGTGCATAGGCACTGATGATTGTGAGATGTCATTTTTGGTCAAGTGGCAAGCGAAGTTTTATTAGTTTTTCGGTGATATCAACTGGAAGGTCTGGGAACTGGTTCAACAGACATGAGTTTATGGCTAAGCCGACTCCATGGATCCTGTCTTCGTTTTCTGGTTTGCCTTTCCAGAAGAAAATGTAATCATCAACAAGTTCAACAAGAGCTCCTTCGTCTGCTAGTCTTGTCTCACTAAGAGCAGTTATGTCCATATTATAGCGAGACAATTCCTTGGCAACCAGGGCTGTTCTTCTTTGTCGTCTGTCAACTTAGTCTCTGTCCATTAAGGTACGGACGTTCCATGCCCCTAGTATGAGCTGCTTTCTACATTTATTGTTTCGACCGCTTAGGGGGATGATCTGCCAGCTGCAGCGGGCTGGCCAGACTTGGTAGGGCAGGCAATTTTCAGGTCACCTTTCCTAGGCCCTTCCCATAATTGGGTGAGCAGTGCTGTCCTGAATAGGTCTGCTCAGTCACTATAGATGCTGCCGGACTTCTTTGCTGCCTCAGGTTCAAAGAAGAGCGACCAATGTCCAAAGCCCCCTACATGTGTAGGTTCATGAAGACAACTGCCAGTGGTCATCTCCACCTGTTGCTTCACCAGTTCCCCTTCGCTGTAGGTCTTGTTTGTGTGCACAACCCAGACCTGTGCGTGACGGTTATTTCAGTGGAAGAGCCATTGCACTGTGACAATCCCACTCTCTCGGCCTCCGAAGTCCTGATCCAGTGGCACGAAGTTACTCTGCTTTCCTGACTGTTGAATCTAGTGATTATTGATGATTTCATCCGCCCAGTCTGCCAGAGTAGACTTTTTTGTGGTGAGCAGTACCAAGAGGTTTCTGTCCGGTATACCTCACCCTTCGTTCCTGGCCAGAAGACCGTTCATGGGCAGAAGTCTGCCCATGGACACCAGGGCGTGTCCACATACTGATGGGCCATGCATGCCACATGTCTAGCGGCAGACCACCTCCGAGTCCTCGTAGTTCAGCCTGGGGCCGCAAGGTACCCAGTTTCCATGTGTCACCGCGGGGAGGAACTAGATGGGGCTTGTCTATGAGAGGCTGATTGGCAGCTTTGCAACCACCATGTACAAGCAAGGAAGGCTTTTGCCCACTAGTTCCCTTTCACTCCATGCAGAGCTAGCTTTTTGAGCATCAATAGACCATTCAGACACACTATAATAACTAAAATAATAAATTAATAATAATAAAAATAAAAATATATAAGCTATAATCCAGAAAAAGTGTCCTGACATACAGTGGTATGAAAAAGTATCTGAACATTTTGGAATTTCTCACATTTCTGCATAAAATCACCATCAAATGTGATCTGATCTTTGTCAAAATCACACAGATGAAAAAACAGTGTCTGCTTTAACTAAAACCACCCAAGC
Source organism: Plotosus lineatus (assembly GCA_024760905.1). NCBI lineage: Eukaryota > Metazoa > Chordata > Actinopteri > Siluriformes > Plotosidae > Plotosus > Plotosus lineatus. Next base: position 300,045 of record CM045733.1, read on the forward strand.
ATTTATAGGTTTTCATATTTTAATGAGGATGGCATGCAAACAATGACAGAAGGGGGAGGAATAAGTAAATGAACCATCACATTTAATATTTGTGGCCCCCCCTTTGGCAGCAATAATTTCAACCAGATGCTTCCTGTAGCTGCAGATCAGTCTGGCACATTGATCAGGACTAATCTTGGCCCATTCTTCTTTACAAAACTGCTGTAGTTCAGTCAGATTCCTGGGATGTCTGGCATGAATCGCTGTCTTGAGGTCATGCCACAGCATCTCAATGGGGTTCATGTCTGGACTTTGACTTGGCCACTCCAGAACGTGTATTTTGTTCTTCTGAAACCCTTCTGAAGTTGATTTCCACGCCCTGAAGCAGCAAAACAGCCCCAAATCATGATGCACCCTCCACCATCCTTCACGGTGGGGATGAGGTGTTGATGTTGGCGAGCTGTTCCATTTTTCCTCCACACATGACGTTGTGCGTTCCTCCCAAACAATTCAACTTTGGTTTCATCAGTCCACAAAATATTTTGCCAAAACTTCTGTGGAGTGTCCAATTGCCTTTTTGCGAGCATTAAACGAGCAACAATGATTTTTTTTTTTAGACAGCAGTGGCTTCCTCCTTGGAGTTCTCCAATGAACACCATTCTTGGCCATTGTTTTACATATAGTTGATGTGTGCTCAGACATATTGGACTGTGCCAGTGATTTCTGTAAGTCTTTAGCAGACACTCTAGGGTTTTTTTTTACCTCTCTGAGTATTCTGCGCTGAACTCGTGGCGTCATCTTTGGTGGACGGCCACTCCTTGGGAGAGAAGCAACAGTGCTAAACTCTCTCCATTTGTAGACAACTTCTCTGACTGTCGATTGATGAACATCCAGACTTTTAGAGATGGTTTTGTATCCTTTCCCAGCTTTATACAAAGAGTGTCGTGTTGTCTTCAAAGAGGAGTTGAAACAGGCTTTGGGTGGCCAGGAAGTGCTTCCAAATGACTGGACAACCACAGCAAATGTGATCAGGGACACAGGTAGGAGAGTACTTGGTGTGTCCTCTGGAAGGAAAGTAGATAAGGAGACTTGGTGGTGGAATGAGGAAGTGCAGGAGTGTGTACAAAGGAAGAGGTTAGCTAAGAAAAAGTGGGCCATTGAGAGGACCGAAGAGAGTAAACAGGAGTACAGGGAGACACAGCGTAAGGCAAAAGTAGCAGTGGCTAAGGCCAAACAGAGGGCGTATGATGACTTGTATGATAGGTTGGACAGTAAAGAGGGAGAAAATGATCTATACAGGTTGGCACAGCAGAGAAATAGAGATGGGAAGGACGTGCAGCAAGTTAGATTGATAAAGGACAGAGAGGGAAATGTATTGACTGATGACAGAAGTGTGCTGGGAAGATGGAAAGAGTACTTTGAAGAGCTGATGAATGAGGAAAATGAGAGAGAAAAAAGAGTAGAAGAGGTGACCATTGAGGAGCAGGATGTAGCAAAGATTAGTAAGGGTGAAGTGAGAAGGGCATTGAAGAGGATGAAGACTGGAAAGGAAGTTGGTCCTGATGACATACCTGTGGAGGTATGGAAGTGTCTAGGAGAGGTAGCAGTAGATTTTCTGACAAGAACATTCAACAAGGTCCTAGAGAGTGAGCAGATGCCGGAGGAGTGGAGAAGTGTGCTGGTGCCCATTTTTAAGAACGAGGGAGACGTGCAGAGTTGCGGCAACTACAGAGGGATAAAGTTGATGAGCCATACGATGAAGTTATGGGAAAGAATAGTGGAAGCTAGACTAAGGGCAGAGGTCAGCATTTGTGAACAGTTTGGTTTCATGCCAAGAAAGAGCACCACAGATGCAATGTTTGCTTTGAGGATGTTAATAGAGAAGTACAGAGAAGGTCAGAGGGAGCTACATTGTGCCTTTGTTGATCTGGAAAAAGCATATGACAGGGTTTCGAGAGAGGAACTGTGGTATTGCATGAGGAAGTGTGGCGTGGCAGAGAAGTATGTTAGAGTGGTGCAGGACATGTATGAGAGATGTAAGACAGTGGTGAGGTGTGCTGTCGGTGTGACAGAAGAGTTCAAGGTGGAGGTGGGACTGCATCAAGGGTCAGCTCTGAGCCCCTTCTTGTTTGCTATGTTGATGGACAGGCTGACAGACGAGGTGAGACAAGAATCAACATGGACTATGATGTTTGCAGATGACATTGTGATCTGTAGTGAGAGCAGAGAACAAGTGCAGGAAAATCTAGAGAGGTGGAGGTATGCCCTGGAAAGGAGAGGAATGAAGGTTAGCCTCAGAAAATCAGAATACATGTGTATGAATGAGAAGGACCCAGGAGGAACGGTGATGTTACAGGGAGCAGAGATAACGAAGGTGGAGGCTTTTAAGTACTTAGACTCAACAATCCAGAGCAATGGAGAGTGTGGAAAAGAGGTGAAGTGTGTGCAGGCAGGCTGGAATGGTTGGAGAAAAGTGTCCGGTGTGATGTGCGATAGGAGATTGTCAGCAAGAATGAAGGGAAAAGTGTACAAGACGGTGGTGAGGCCAGCAATGCTGTATGGCTTAGAAACAGTGGCGCTGAGGAAAAGGCAGGAGGCAGAGCTGGAGGTCGCGGAGATGAAAATGTTGAGGTTCTCTCTGGGAGTAACGAGGATGGATAGGATCAGAAATTAGTATATCAGAGGGACAGCCCATGTAAGATGTTTTGGAGACAAAGTCAGAGAGGCTAGATTGAGATGGTTTGGACATGTACAGAGGAGGGACAGTGAGTATATTGGCAGTAGGATGCTGAGGTTGGAACTCCCAGGCAGAAGGCCTCGAGGAAGACCAAAGAAGAGATTTATGGATGTGGTGAAGGAAGACATGAAGGTCGTTGGAGTCAGAAAAGAAGATGCAGAGGACAGGGTGAGATGGAGGCGGATGATTTGCTGTGGCGACCCCTGAAGGGAGCAGCCGAAAGTAAAAGAAGAAGAAGATACAAATCAAAAATTCTTGATCGCAGGTCTTCAGACAGCTCTTTTGAGCGAGCCATGGTGCACATCAGACAATGCTTCTCATCAAGACAATTCTTATCAGGTGTGTGTTTTATAGTGGGCAGGGCAGCCTTAAGCCACTCATCAGTGATTGGGCACACACCTGACTTAAATTGTTTGGTAAAAATTGGTTTCAATTGTTCTTTAAGTCTCCTTAGGCAGAGGGTTCAGTTACTTATTCCTCCCCCTTGTCCTTGTTTGCATGCTATCCTCATTAAAATATGAAAACCTATAAATGTTTGGGTGGTTTTAGTTAAAGCAGACACTTTTTTCATCTGTGTGATTTTGACAAAGATCAGATCACATTTGATGGTGATTTCGTGCAGAAATGTGAGAAATTTCAAAAGGTTCAGATACTTTTTCACACCACTGTATGTTCCTCTGCTGTCCAAATGTTGTAGGATATGATGTAACGCAATGGCCACTGCCTCATCCACTGCGCGGTTGAGACGGTAGGCAAACTGAAGGGGGGCTAAAGTCATTCAGGATAGATGGATTCTGCTTCTTTGGAACTGGTATAACGATAGAGGACTTAAAAACATGGGGAACTATGGCTTGGCGTAGAGACAGATTGAAGATGTCTACGTACACACCAGGAAGCTGTTCCGCACAGGCCTTCTGAACTTCAGTTTTGTAGTTTGTGACTGCTTGGATTCCCACCACATACTCCGTGTGTTATTACTCAAGTAAATGCTCTGATGGATTTCTGCAACTCGTACCGGGCTTTCTTATATTCCCTTCGATCTCCAGACTTAAAAACTTCTTGCCATTTCCTGATTTTCTTTTTAATGTGTCCATTTTGCCAGGGTTTCTTGTTTGGAAACACATGCACAGTTCTAAGGGGAGCACATATCGATGTGTGCCAGCTGATGTAGATACTTTACAGCTTCTGTGTATTCATGGATATCGTTTGTGGCCACTTCAAAAGTATTCCAGTCTGTAGCCTCTAAACAACCCTGCAGGCTAGCCTGTACATTGTCAGACCAGGTGTTGACCATTTTAATTGTGACTGGCTGTGCCTTAAACCTCTTGGTGTAAGTTGGCTCAAGCCGAATTGCCAGGTGGTCAGACCTGCCAAAGTGGGGTTATTACGGTATCTAATGTCTTTTTGTTTGTTTTTTTAATTAACAACTCTTTATTGTCAAAGTGCATTGAAATTTGATTTGTGCTCTGTGTACCTGTCGCCACTGGGCAGCACCATTTATTGCGTTGTTCTATCCTTTGATGCTGAGCGCCAAGCATGAAGCAACAACTGCCAAATTTTAACGTATTTAACGTAAAGATACAAAATCTCTCTTTTTCTCTCTCACTCAGCACTCGTCCATGGGATCCTCTGAATGATTTGGTGCAGTTTGAGAAAGATGGCCGAATTCTGACCAAAGTTCGTCACAGGACTCCAATGGTACGTTCAGCCAGTGTAGTTAGTCTCAATGCACAGGGCTGCCAGAGGGACAATTACCTGAGTCAGGTACGTCCTTCAGCTATGCCCAAGTTGTTTTCACTGCTGTGCTTTGCCCCTCCATCACAATCACTACCATCAAGCTGAAGCACCTCAATCAAGCTTCATATATGCTTGTTTGTTTTGCTAGGGTGTACAGTTATGGCCTTTGTGTGTGTGTGTTGTTTCCATAATATCAAGCATGTTCAGAAATTTCATACAAGCCTGAGGGGAACATGTACTTCTTCTGTGTGCCAATCACCAAAACTAAATTACTAATCCCATCAATCACTAATTGATGACTAATCATACCAATAACTGAATCTAACCACTCACTTATTCCCAACCACCAAATCCATTGATCTAATACAACCAAACAGTGATTTATCCCACCAATCATTAAATGCACAAGTCAGTACTCCCACCAGTTACTAATCCCACCATCCTCCAAAATCTACCAATTCACAAAGCCACCACTCAGTAAATCCAATCACAATGAAAAAATATCTAATCAAGATTTTAAGTGTCATCAGCCAAAAAATCTTTTTGGTCTTGTATTGGAAACAACATACTATGTTAGAACAGAATGTGTAAAATTATTAATATTATTTTTAAAATATTTGTCTTGATTATAGTTTGTACCCTCTTAATTTAAATTATCTGCCACTGCAGTAAGATTAGTACACTTACTAAGATTTAAAAAAATAAGAAAAATATTCTTCAAGCAATATTCTTACCAAGTGTTATCATCTTATTGCACTGGCAGATAATTTAACTTGATTTAAAAGGATACAAATTATAATCAAAAATATTTTTAAAAGAATATTAACAATTTTACACATTCTGTTCCTACAGATAATATTCCTAAAACAGAATCAAAAATAGCTTTTGGCTGGAGAAAAAAATTTAAATCTTGATTAGATTGCATTTCTTTTTTTTTTTTTTGCAGAGCAATCATTAATCCCATTGACTGCCAAATCCACTAAGTTCAACAAATCCCCAAATCCAGCAGTCACTAAATCGATCTAACCATTAAACCTACCAATCACTAACTTCATCAATCATTAAACCCAACCAAGCACTAATTACATCAATCACCAGGTTCACCAATCATGAAACTCAACTAATCACAAATCCCATAGTCACTAATCCCCTAATCACCAACTTCACCAATCATTAAATACACTAATCACTTCAATGAGTTTACATACTAATCACTGCTCACTAATCCATTGTTCTCTATATCCACCAATCAATGAATCCAGCCAAATACAAATCCCACATATCACCAAATTCATAAATCATGAATTCCATTAATTAACAAATCCACGATTCAATACAGCCCAACTGATCAGTAAACCCAACGAACTCCCATGTCTGCCAATCACGAAATCAAACCAATCATGAACCACAACAATCACCAAATCCAATAATCCTTAACTCCACCAATCACAAAACCTGATCATTAAACTCACCTGTCACTCCGAGAGAGTGAGACGGCTGCTTGTATGTCCTTCAGCTTGAATAACATACAGAATACATATTCATAATGAAGACTTGTTTAGTATGTTGTGTGTGTATATGTGTGTGTTGTCTAGGTAACAGGACCAAAGCGGAAGCATAAACAAAATGACAAACCCCAAAATCTAGAGAGCGGCTGCTCATCTCCAGAACTAGAACATCACGACTCATCAGGCAGTGAGAGTGAGATGAACACACACACACACACACACACACACACGTGCACACACACACACACACACAGAGGTAAAGTGCGTATATGTATGTTACAGGAAAGAAAAGTAAACTGGGTAATCGTGGGAGGAAGAAGGTGTCGGACCTGTGTGAATTACAAAGTGCAGTGGAGTCCATCAAACACACACAGGAAGACATCTGCAGGTATGTACACACATGCGCGTGCACACACACACACACACACACACCCCTGAACGCATACATACGCACACACACACACACACACACTCAGTGAAAGTTATTGGTAACGGAATGTTGATTATGTGTACAGGAGTGTGAGCACTCTGCGGAGTCGAGTTGAGGATCAGAGCTTCTTCCTCACACAGAGAGATTACATCATCATCATCATTCTCATCAGTCTGCAGTTCTGCCTCAGCCTCATCCTCAAATAAATCTCTTCTGTTATCTCTTCATCCTTCTGTCCTTTCCCACCATATCCACATTCCATGTATAGATTTTAGTGTATCCGGTAGGAGTTCAAATTTCAGAGCAGTGTGCTGAGTGGCTGGTTCTATGAGAGGTGAAGTGAATGATGGGAAAGTATTTCTCTGATGTACCTCTGTACACTCTAATTTTTATTCTTTTTTTTTTTAGTTTTTGCATTGTTTGTTTTCATTTTTTATTTTATCCTTGTGTTTGTGTGTGTGTGGGGGGGGGGTCACACACATCAGGTTTTAATCACTGACAGAAGTAGAATATGTCTTTTTTACGGAAATCATTTTGATAAATGTTGATTTTAATACTTTAAGAGTCAACTTTACATTTCATGAGTTCAGAAAAAAGATATGACAGGATACAGTAGCTGTGTTCGTGTTTTAGCATTAGCAGGAGTATTTAAGGAATGGGGTTAGGGTGTAGGTTTTAGTCTGAGCCCTGCTTTCAGATTTCTTGATGTAGCAGAAACTTCTGTTGTAGCTCTGCCTCTGTTTTTATCATAGATGCAATTATTTTATGACAAATAGCCAATCAAATGATCAATATATATATATATATATATATATATATATATATATATTGTGTGTGTGTGTGTGTGTCAGACATGTGAATGTTCTCACCCAAATAATAACTTAAGTTCTTGTGCCTTTGGATGCTGGAGTTTCCTCAAGGGTGGGATTTTCTGAAAGATGGGGTTTCCTCAAAGGGTAGAGTTTCCTCTTAAGCATGGGGTATGTGGAAACCAACTGTCTGGGGTGGAGTCCAATTGTTTAACTCCCTTTCCTGTTTATTGTAGTGTGTGTGTGTGTGTGTGTGTGTGTGTGTGTGTGGCACTCATGCAATTCACTGTTTGTCTGAATGACTGAAGTACTTCCTGTATGTTATTCACCTGTACCATACCTCAATAAAGACTAATAAAACCTTGCACGCCGTGTGTGTGTGCGTGTGCGCGTGTGTGTGTGAAATTGTTTATTTATTTTTAATAAACGCTCACACACTTAAGAGCAGTGGGCTGCCACACACTGAGGCAACCTGAGAGCAGTTGGGTGTTAGGTGCTTTGCTCAAGGATATTTCAGCTAGCGATGTAGGGAAGATGTAGCTTACACCACTCCACCACTACACTTTTCCTGCTGGTTCAGGAATCAGACCAGCGACCTTTTCAGTCCCAAAGCCTCTTCTTTAACAATTAGGACATGGCTGCCCCAACATGTGATTCATAACACCGTTCATACATTAGTAGTTTGACTCATGCTCTTGGGCAATTCTTGTAAGATAACTTTTTAATAGATCGGTTCCTCTGAAAGCTTCCCTGTGAACACTCGTGCTATTTTGCTAAAATTGTTTTCAGGGTTTTGAAGTAGAGGAAAATCAGGGTATCAGGCACCACTGGGGGTGCTGTATTGTGAGGTTTTGGACACATGAACTGAGGAAGACCTGTGACCTGCCGGTCTGAAATGTCATATATTTGGTCCTCCAGCAATCTTATGCAAATGATTGTCCCAAAGCACGTACTCCAGTTAATTCTTTTATAATTACGACATTTTGTACAGTACTCTAATAAGGTTACTGTATATGGTTTGTATTCTCATGGTTCCACTCAGATTCGGATGGGGTTTCTTTTTGGACCTGGTTTCTTCCTCGCATCTGAGTTTTTTATTGCCATTGCGATGCTTATTAGGAATGTGTAGGGGATATAGGAAATAAACCCCTACTTTTACTAGGTAAGGCTGTTTTGCCCCAAATTAAATTGTAAAAATCCCTATACAAGTAAAACTGAATTTAATCTAATCACCAACAACATCAATATGAATATAAATACAGAAACTGGTATCTTTGGCATGAGGATCATTTTTACTTTAAAAACATTTGTAATCCTGAAACTGAACTACAGGAATACTACAGACTAGGACGACGAACACCACCAGTGTGAGATACCTTGTCTCCACTAGAGAGCAGTGGAGAGCAAATCATCTCTTCCACTTCCTGTTTACCATAATGCTTTGCTCTTTTCTATGGCATGCAGTATGAAATATTTAAGAATGCACTTGGTGTGTGCTCAGAGGGTCACGGGTGCAGATGTGAAATACACACACACCGTAGGGGACAGGAATGTTGGGGTGAAGCAGGGATTAGTGAACAAATGCAGATTCAGCATTACTTTTATTCAACACATAGAGAAACCTGCTGCAGTCACACTCTGATTCAGTGCATGGGATTAACACAGTGTTTTACACACACACACACTTTCTATCTCAAATGATCCATCCTCACTGCACACACACACACACACACACACACACATACACATACTTAACTCGTGTTCAGTAACAGGGGAAAATACAAATTATTCCATCACTGAGTACTTTTACAAGGTTTTCCACAAATATTTAATTTTCAGATGAAATGTATTCCTTATGAGTGAGACTGTGATAATGATAATGACAATGAAAAACGGCTTGAGGAGAACAGGCTTAAAAGAATGTAAATAATTTAAAATAAAGTACTGTATACTGTCTGTATAAGTGGGAAGCACGTCCACCTCACTGCAAAAAGGTCCTGGGTTCGAGTCCCAGTCTCATCGTGTTTCTTAGTGAGGTTTCCATGTTCTCCCTGTGTTTGTGTGGGCTTCCTTGAGGTACTTCACTTTTCTCTCACCATCCAAAAACATGCGTAGAGGTTTGGTACTCTGATTGGTGATAAATGTGTACATACACACACACACACACACACACACACATATAAGTTCAAAAGACCTCTATGAAGAAAGAAAAAAGGACACAGTTTCCCTTGCCGGACACGGTTCACCAGGGCTTGAAGGCGGGCATATGGTGGTCAGGCTTCTGCTCATTGAGCCCGGCCAGGCCCAGCCAGAAAAGGAGACATGGGACAGACCTCCAAGGACCCACCACCTAAGGGAGGGGCTATAGGGGTCAGGTGCAGTGTGAGCTGGGTGGCAGCCGAAGGCATGGGTTCTGTCGGATCGGTCCTCTGCTACTAACTCTGACTCTTGGGACTTGGAATGTCATCTCTCGCTGATGAGAAAGGAGCCTGAGCTGATGCGCGATGTGAAGAAATACCCACTAGATATATAAACCAGATTTCCAAAAAGTTGGCACACTATACAAATTGTGAATAAAAACTGAATGCAATGATGTGGAAGTACCAAATTTAAATATTTTATTCCAAATAGAACATAGATGGCAGGTCAAAAGTTTAAACTGAGAAAGTGTATAAGGGGAAAATATGTTGATTTTGTATTTCATGGTCTTTTCCTTTCGGCTTTTCCCTTCGGGGGTCGCCACAACGAATCATCTGCCTCCATCTCACCCTATCCTTTGCATCTTCTCTTACACCAACTACCTTCATGTCCTCCTTCACCACATCCATGAATTGTCTCTTTGGTCTTCCTCTAGGCCTTCTGCCTGGTAGTTTCAACCTCAGTATCCTACTACCAATATACTCACTATCCCTCCTCTGTACATGTCCAAACCATCTCAATCTAGCCTCTCTGACTTTGTCTCCAAAACATCTTACATGTGCTGTCTCTCTGATGTGCTCATTCCTGATCCTATCCATCCTCGTCACTCCCAAAGAGAACCTCATTTTGTTCTCTGCTACCTCCAGCTCTGCCTCCTGTCTTTTCCCCAGGGCCACTGTTTCTAAACCATACAACATTGCTGGCCTCAACACCAAAGTTGAGGTGTCAACTCAAAAAGTGTCAACAAAAAAAGTTGAGACAAGGCCATTTTCACCACTTTGAGGCATCCACTCTTCTTCTTACAACAGTCTGCAAATGTCTGGGGATTGAGGAGACAAATTTATAAATTTTGGAAATAGGAATGCTGTCCCATTCGTGTCCAATACAGACCTTGAACTGTTCAACTGGGGGCAGTGGTGGTCTCGTGGTATAGGGCGCTGGATAGCTGATCCAAAGGTTGGGGGTTCGAGTCCCACTCTCCAAAAGGTTGTCACTGTCCCCCCAGTGCAGCTAACTGGGTTATCAAAGGCCAGCCATGTCTCTCACTGTCGATGGTGCGAAGCATGTAAAAGCTATTTCTGAGTTTTGACATGAGTAGGCTGCAAAGCCATCGGCGTGTTTCTGCCCTGTGGTGGCCTGGCGAGCTGTCCAGGGTGTACTCTGCCCTCGCCTGGAGTTGGCTGGGATGGGCACCAGCCTTCTCATGACCCTAATTAGGATGAAGCAGTTACAGAAAATGATGATGAATGAACTGTTCAACTGTCTTGGGCTTTCTTTGTTGCACCTTCTTCTTTGTGATGAACCAAATGTTCTCTACAGGTGAAAGATCTGGACTGCAGGCTGGACATTTCAATACTTGGTATTTGGTACCTTGGTTCTCGAATGCTTTTGAGGTCGAACAAATTGGAATTCGAACATAACATCAGGGACTTTTTTTTGTCTTGGAAATCGAACAAAATTCGGAAGTCAAACTCGAAAAATGCACGAGAAAAAACGAGATCAAGAGTATGGAAACGTGCGGGACTTACGGAAATCGGTCTCTTTTGACTCTACTTGACCACTGTGTGCGTGTGGATGTGTTTGCTCCTGTTCTACAAAGTACAGTATACCGTTTTTTTTTGTTTGCTTTATGAGATGAGCTAATAAACATATCTCCAAAGAAAGCTACTGAGAAAAGGTCAGTTGTGTGGAAAACTTGAGTTTAAGAAAGCTGATAGCCAAGCATGAATCAGGTGTGCATGTTACTGATCTTGCTAAGGAATATGGCATGGCTAAATCAACGATATGCACGATCAAGAAGAACAAAGAGAGTGTTAAAGCCAGTGATGTGGTGAAAGGTTTGACGGTTATCAGCAAACAAAGACTAAGTGCTGAAGGAGGTGGAAAAATTACTGCTCCTATACATAAAAGAGCAGCAGTTAGCATGAGATAGTGTTAGCTAGGATGCGATCTGCTACAAAGCTCGTGAAATCTACAATGATTTGGTGAAAAAGGACCCTAGCTCGAATCCTGAATAGTTCCACGTTAAAGCAAGTTAAGGCTGGTTCGAAAATAAACAAAAAAAAAAACAAAAAAAGACACAGATTAATCTATTAAGAATTTTATGTGTTTGTCCCATTGTTTCACATTTAATATACTATTTGATATATAAATGACATTATGAAATAACATTATGTTTAAAAAAGGTAGTTTTCTAGTGTCTTGGAACAGATTAAAACCGTTTACATTATTTGTAATGGGAAAAGCGGATTTGGAATTCGAACAAATTGTAATTCGAACAGCCTTCTAGAATGGATTGAGTTCAAGAACCAAGGTACCACTGTAAGAGTTGTCCTTCTCCAGGGGTTTTCTGAACCGCACTTTGGACCTTCACCCAGGACCTGTTTGTCTTGGATGACCCTCTTCTTTTCCTTTTGGCTTTTCCCTTCAGGGGTCGCCACAGTGAATCATCTGCCTCCATCTCACCCTATACTTTGCATCTTCTTCTCTTACACCAACGACCTTCATGTCCTCCTTCACCACATCCATGAATCATCTCTTTGGTTTCGCATATTTTATTTGGCATTTGTTTTACGCCGGATGCCCTTTCTGACGCAACCCTCTGCATTTATCCGGGCTTGGGACCGGCGTGAGGGAGAGACACTGGTTTGTGCCCCCCCCCCCTCACGGCTGCATTGAAGTGATTCTGGCAGCGGTGGGATTCGAACCCACACCCCCGAAGAGACTGGAGCCTTAATCCAGCGCCTTAGACCGCTCGGCCACGCTACCCTACCTGGGGCATTATGCTCCCTACAACATAGCTCCTAGGATCATTAGGTCAGGCAAACCCCTCCACCCCGATAAGGTGGCAATTCAAGGAAGAGTTAAAACCTATTCTAATATAAAGTCTAATTAGTCTACAAGCCTCATCTAAAATGACCCGAGGACCTTGCTGTTACCATCTTAGCATGCTTGGCTGTATCAGTTGAACCACAGGTGTAAAGGGTGGGGCCAGTACTACGTATACTGAACATCACTTAAAAGCTCCATTTGCACAGGCTAGAGGGACATGTCCATGTCTCCGTTGCCACAAACTCTGGCGCCCTGTAACAATGGGAGAGGGGCAAAAATGGCAGGTGGGAGATGTCACTGGAAGGCAGTTCAGGATCTTGGTCATCTTGATGTTGACTTGAGACGGCAGCATCACCCCGCTGCACCCTGAATGACCAAGCAGCCCTCTTTAGGGACAGCACTGCTTGCTCCACATGGAGAGGGGCCTAGAAAAGGTGGCATAAACAAAGCTTGTCTCTCATCTCCCAGTTGGCATCTTCTCAAGTGGTCAAACGATTTCAGAGAAAGGAAGGTACACACCCACCTCTAAGGGTGCAAAAACTTTGAAACTCTCATGCTGGAACATCAGAACCATAATCGATGCAGCTGACAGTAACCGTCCTGAACGTCACTCCACCTTGATAGCGCATGAACTGTCACTGCTCTTTGCGAAGTCTGCTTCCCAGAAGGAGGCTTCCCAGAAGAAGGTAACAGAAAGGCGTCTCTTGGGTGTTGGCTTCATGGTCAGAACCTCCATTGCTTCTAAGCTAGACAAACTGCCAACTGGCCACTCTGACCGCATCATGTTCATGCACCTCCTTTTTGAAAACAAGCAGTATGCCATGTTTTTCAGCTTGTAGGCGAAAAATCTTCAAGCTGGAACTGCAGAAAAAGATCAGTTCTACTTGGAACTCAGGCAGTCACCCACAAAGCACCCCTATAGGCGATAAGGTGATAATCCTTGGTGACCTCAATGCTAGAGTGGGCCGGGATGGTGATACCCGGAAAGGAGTACTTGGCAGACATGGCATTGGTAACAGCATTTACAATGGACGTCTCCTGCTAGAGTTTTGCACTGAGCAGCAGTTTGTCAACACCAATACCATCTTTCAGCAAAAGGTCAGTCTCAAAACAATCTGAATGCATCCTTGGTCAAAACATTGGCATATTATAATTTATGTTCTAATGCACCAGCGAGACCTTGCTGATGTCCTGCACACCAGAGTGATGTCCACTGAAGTGAAAGCCGACTTTCAAGCAAGCTTAGCGTCAATGCTTGTCGACAACGACTGCTCAGAAGACCCCTCTCCTTAAATGCTCTAGAGTCTACTGAAGACTGCCATCCTGCAGCCATCTGAAGCAGTTCTGGGGTTCACCGCAAGGAAGAACAAAGACTGGTTTGATGAAAATAACCAGGAGATCCAGAAACTTCTGGTGAGGAAAAGACAAGCTCACCAGGTCCACCAGACTCAACTGTTTTGTCCTGAGAAGAAAGCTGCTTTCTGTCACATCTGTACCAATCTCCAGCGCAAGCTTCGTGAGATCCAGAACAACCGGTGGACAAACCTCACAGAGAGAACTCAGAAATGTGTGGATGCCGGTGACTATGGAGACTTTTATGAAGCCATCAAAGCTGTGTATGGCCCTACCCACTGGGTTTTCCCAATGGTCAAGCTGCCCATGCCACATGCGCTCATGCCACCCCATACCATCACAGATGCAGGCTTGTGAACTGAGTGCGGATAACATCTTGGGTTGTGCTTGTCCTCTTTATTCCGGATGACATGGTGTCCCAGTTTTCAATAAAGAACTTCAAATCGTGATTCATCTGACCACAGAACAGTTTTCCACTTTGCCACACTCCATTTTAACTCCATTTTAAATTACCCCTGGCCCAGAGAAAAAGCCTGTGCTTCTGGGTCCTGTTTAGAAATGGCTTCTTTTTTGTACTGTCGAGTTTCAGCTGGCAATGGCACGGTGGATTGTATTCACAGACAATGATTTCTGGAAGTATTGCTAAGCCCATTCTGTGATTTCCCTTACAGTACCATTCCTATTTGTGGTGCAGTGCCGTTTAAGGGCCCAAAGCACTGTAGATGCTGATAACTTCAAACTCTTTGCAATTTTTCGCTGGGAAACAGCTTTCTGATATTGCACCACTATCTTTCTGTGTGAGATTGGGAGAATTGGTGATCCTCTACCAATCTTCGCTTCTGAGAGACACTGCCACTCTGAGAATCTCTTTTTATATTCAGTCATGTTGCCAATGGACCTCATTGTTGATAACTGGTCTTCCAGCTGTTTATTATAAGTGCAGATGACTTTTTCCGGCCTCTTATTTCTACCTGTCACAACTTTTTTGAGATTTGTTCACACCATGAAATTTGAAATCAACATTTTTTTTTTCTTAAAATTATATATTTTCTCAGTTTAAACTTTTGACCTGTCATCTATATTCTATTCAGAATAAAATATTGAAATTTGGCACTTCCACATCATTGAATTCAGATTTATTCACAATTTTTAGAGAGTGGCAACTTTTTTGGAATCTGGTTTGTAGTTAGACTCACCTCAATGCATAGCTTGGGCTCTGGAACCACCCATCTTGAGAGGGGCTGGACCTTATTCCATTCTGAGGCGGTGTCGAGTCGGTGTGGGCATCCTTGTCTCGTCTCGGTGCCCACATGTTGGAGTTCTCCCTGGTCAATGAAAGGGTAGCTTCCCTCCACCTTTGGGTGTGGGGATTGGTTCTGACTGTTATTTTTGCTTATGCACCAAATGGCAGTCCGGAGTACCCACCCTTCTTGGACTCTTTTGGGGTGTGTTAGAGAAGACTCCCCTAGGAGACTTCAATGTCCATGTTGGCAATGAATGGTGTTTTGTTGTTGGACTTCTGTGTTCATCACAGTTTGTCCATCACAAATACCATATTCTTACATAAGTGCACTTGACATCAGGACACCCTAGGACCCTAGAACACCTCAACTTTGTAATCATGTCACCAGACCTGTGGCCGCATATTCTGGACACTTGGGTGAAGAGGGAATCTGACTGTCAACCAAGCACTATCTGGTGGTGACCTGCTCCAATGGCAGGGAAAGCTGCCCTCCAAACTTGGCAGGCCCAAGCATGTAATTAGGGTCTCCTGGGAATGTTTGGCAGAGTCTCCTTTCAGAAGAGCCTTCAGCTCCCACCTCTAGCAGAGTTACAACCATGTCCTAAGGAAGGCAGGTGACATGGAATTTGAATGGGCCATGTTTCGTGCTGCCATTGCTGAGGCAGCAGTCCATAGCTGTAGCTGGAAGGTCATCGGTGCCTGTCGTGGCAGTAACCCCTGAACCTGGTGGTGGACACCTGTGATGAAGGGGCTGTCCAGCTGATAAAGGAGACCTATCAGGTCTTATTGGCCTGTGAGACTCCCGAGGCAGCAGACAGGTACTGGCAGGCCAAACATGCTGCAGCCCAAGCTGTCGTTGATGCAAAATCTCGGGCATGGGAGGAGTTCGGTGAGGGTCTGGAAAGCGGTTATAAGTTAGCCTCAAAAATGTAATGGACTGCCATCTTACGCCTCAAGAGGGGAAAGCAGTTCTCCACAAATACTGTTTACAGTGGAAGTGGGGAGCTGCTCACCTCAACTGGGGATATTGTCGAGAGGTGGAAGAAATACATCAAGGACCTCAATCCCATCAATATGCCTTTCATGGAAGAGGAAGACCCTGGAGGTTTGGGTCGGGGTCCGCCCATCACTGGAGCTGAGGTTACTGAGGTAGTCAAAAAGCTTCTCAGTGGTCGGGCTCTGTTAATGGATGAGATATGCTCTGAATATTTCAACACTCTGGATGTTGTAGGACTGTCTTGGTTGACACAACATTGTGTGCATCAGGGGCTGTACATCTGGATTGGCAAACCGGGGTGGTTTTAAAAAGGGGGACTAAAAGCTGTTTCAATTATCGTAGAATCACACTCCTTAGTCTACCCGGGAAAGTCTATGCAGGTGTGTTGGAGAGGAGGATCTGATTGCTGGTTGAACCTCAAATTCAGGAGGAACAATGTGGTTTTCATCCTGGCCACAGCACTCGCAACCAACTGGACAAGCTCGACAGCAGTGATTCCCAACCTTTTTATCACCTCAGACTGGTCAATGCTTTACAATTTTACTGCATATGGGGGGAAGGGGGAGGGTCATAGATTGTTTATATTGTAAATATAATTTATTTATTTATATAAATTATTATTAGTAGTAGTAGTAGTATTTATCTAAATAAATAAATAAAGTTGGTTGCAATAAAGTTGGTTGGGAAGCAGAGCTTGAACTTTTCTGAAAAAAAAAACTAAACAAAACAAAAAAACAACAGGTGATCATGCACCAGCTGGGAAAAAGAAGGCTCAGGCTGTCTCACCCAAAATATCTGCTTGTGGTTGAAACATGTACAACACTTCTCTGTTCACATGCCGTCCCCTTGTGGGTTACATTTTAGCAGTCGAATGACCGATATGTAACCGATAGAATCCGGTCATGTTACAAAATAAAAGACTTTCCAAAAATAAAGATTGTTCAGACTCAGATAATAAATTAAATGGAAATAATTATTTTGGGATTTCTTTTCTTTGTCTATTTCTTTCTGTGGCCGGTTCTGAGAGAGGTCTAGTCGTCTGGCGGATCAGTCGACTATGTCACTCAGAGCGCTGTGGGGTCACTTGCAATAAAGGGTCACGTTCTTTATTCAAAAGCTCACTGAAGCTTACAGAGATGAACAGAGTATTTATACCAGTCTATGTGGGTTACAGTATTCATGGATGGGGGGTCATAAAACTATAAAACCATTGACCTGCCCAAGGTGTGAGCCCTGAGCTCTTAAGACAAAAGAACAGTCTTGTCCATGGTGTGAGACCAGTCCTGCTCAAATTGTGAGCCCAAGGTGTGAGACCAGTCCTGCTCAAGGTGTCAGCCCTGAGCTCTAAAGACAAAAGAACAGTTGGCTAAATTGGACACAAAGTGGATGCAAGCAGCTGATTACAAGAGCAAATGGTTCTTGACCATTTGGTGACAATTCTCAGGAGAAGAGGGACATCTTGGTTTCAATACATATGAGAACACTTCTGTGCTTTTCCATAGGGAAACAAATATGAACACATGGTCAAAGGATATCAAACACAAAAACAGAAAATACTGCAACTCTGAAAACCCCTTTCAAATTAATTATTTCTTCTGTGGCCCAGTACCAATTGAGCCACAGACCAGTACTGGTCCGCGGCCTGGTGGTTGGGGACCCCTGCTCTACAGGGTCCTGGAGAAGGCATATGTTTTGTGCATTTGGAGAATGCTTTCGACCATGTCCCTCGGATTATATTGTGGGGCATGCTCTTGGAGTATGCCCTTCCAGACCCATTGCCATGGGCCATTTGGTTGCTGCATGACTGGAGCCAGAGCTTGGAATGCAATGGGAACAACAGGTCGAATTCATTTTGGTAAGGGTTGGAGTCTACCAAGGCTGTCCTTTGTTACCAATTCTGTTCATAATTTTTATGGACACAATTTCTAGGCACAGCTGAGACGTTGAAGGTTTCTTGTTTTGTGGCCATCAAATCTCATCTCTGCTTTTTGCGGACGGCATTGTCATTTGGCTTTACCAAACCGGAACCTCCAGCTCTCATTAGAGCCATTGGTAATCAAGTGTGAAGCAGCTGAGATGAGAATGAGCACCTCCAAGTCCAAGGCCATGGTTCTCAGTTGGGAAAGGATGGATTGCACCCTTCGGGTAAAGAATGTGGTAATGCCCCATGTGGAGTTCAAGCATCTTGGGGTCTTGTTCATGAGTAATGGAAGGATAGAGTGAGAGATCGACAGGCAGATTGCTGCAGTCTCTACGGTAAAGCAGAGCTTGTACTGCTCCACAGTGGTGAAGAGGGAGCTGACTTGCAAGGCAAAGCTCACAATTTACAAGTCAATCTACGTTCTAACCTTCATCTGTGGTCACGAGCATGCTTCTCGAACGCCTCCCTGACCAATGCCAGACTTGATATGTGAATCACAAATATTACCTCCATACTGGATCGGTCGAGGCCCAGGTTAACAACAACCGCCATCAGTGCTGTTAACCAACAGGGTGCTGGTGGAAATTGGACTACTGTTGGTCGAAGAATGAGAGGTGGGAGGCGTGCCCATAAGCGGAGAGAGAGAAGAGGAAAAGCATGAGTCTAGGACTGAGAACAGGGACTCTGAATATTGGAACTATGACAGAAAAAGATAGGGAGCTGGCTGACATGATGCAGAGAAGGAATGTGGACATACTGTGTGTTCAGGAGACCAAGTGGAAAGGTAGCAAGGCGAGAAGCTTAGGAGCAGTTTAAGCTGTTTTTTCATAGTGTGGATGGGAAGAGACATGGAGTAGGAGTCATCTTGAAGGAGGGGTTGGTCAGGAATGTTCTAGAAGTGAAAAGTGTGTCAGACAGAGAGACTCGAGCTGGAAATTGAAGGTCTAATGTTCAATGTTGTTAGTGCTGATGCCCCACAGGCAGGATGTGAGCTAGAAGAGAAGGAGAGATTCTGGAGTGAGTTAGATGAAGTGATGCAGAGTACCCCCAGAGGTGAAAGAGTGGTCATTGGGGCAGACTTCAATGGACATGTTGGTGCAGGCAACAGAGGGGATGAGGAAGTTATGGGCAGGAAAAGAGTTTGCTGAGATCTCCGTTTTTTGGAAGAGTTACCACGATTGATTTTGTCCATTCTTCTGGCAATCTTGTCTCTTTCCAAATATCTTTGAAAATGATGTGAAGTTGTTCTATCACTGTCACCTCCTGCTTGAAGAAGTTCTGCTGGAATTCCATCTAACTCTTTTCCTTGATTTCATCTTCTTTACTGCAGCTTTGATTTCAGAGTAAAGGATTGTGTCCCCATGAGTGACCAAGGGTGGAGTGCTTGTCCTTAGTTCTTGCACAAAGTCACTGCCATCAATGTCGTTTTTGAAGAGATTAGTGCAATACTCAGACCAGCACCTCAAAACTTCTTCTTTTGATTCAAGCATATTACCATCAGCATCTCTTATCACCCAGACTTTGGGTTTCCACTTCTTGTTGAGGTTTTTGATAAGCATATAAACCTTGTGTGACTTTTTCTCTTGAGCACTCCTCTCGATATCACGACATTTGTCTTTCAACCAGTTCTTTTTGTCCTTGCGTGCAGAGTTCCAGACCTTATTACAAAGCTCTTGATACAAGCTACTTTTTTTCTGGTGATTGGTGCATATTCTTTTCTCGGTGGCTTGCTTTAGCGTGTTTTCCATAATCCACTTGTTGTTAGGTTTCTGAACGCAAGGGATAGCATCCTCTGCTGCTTTGGCATAGCTTTGTATAAATTGTTAGTCCTTTCTTCCAAATTTTGGGAGTTCTATTACTGTCAATATTTTCCCTAGGCTTGGTGGTGACTGTGGTGCGAATAAGATAATTTTTGAGTGCTTCAATATTGGTGCTCAATCTCACTCTCTTCTTAGTTGTTCTCTTGAATCTCACTTGACATTTGCTGAGGACGAGGCTATGATCCCAAAAGATATCTGCTCCTAGATATGATCTACAGTTTCTAAGGGCCGTAAGCCATCGTCTTTCAATTAGAATCATGTCGATCATGTTGTGACTGGTCCCGCTGCCCCACAGGCAGGATGTGAGCGAGAAGAGAAGGAGAGATTCTGGAGTGAGTTAGATGAAGTGATGCAGAGTACCCCCAGAGGTGAAAGAGTGGTCATTGGGGCATACTTCAATGGACATGTTGGTGCAGGAAACAGAGGGGACGAGGAAGTGATGGGTAGGCTTGGTATCCAGGACAGGAACGCAGAAGGACAGATGTTGGTAGATTTTGTAGTTGAGGACTAGGTAGTAGCAAAGATTAGTAAGGGTGAAGTGAGGAGGGTATGGAAGAGGATGAAGAATGGAAAGGCAGTTGGCCCTGATGACATATCGGTGGAGGTATGGAAGTGTCTAGGAGAGGAAGCAGTAGATTTTCTAACAAGAACATTCAACAAGGTCTTAGAGAGTGAGAGGATGCCCGAGAAATGGAGGAGAAGTGTGCTGGTGCCCATTTTTAAGAACAAGGAAGACGTGCAGAGTTGTGGCAACCACAGAGGGATAAAGTTGATGAGCCATAAGATGAAGTTACGGGAATGAATAGTGGAAGCTAAACTAAGGGCAGAGGTCAGCATTTGTGAACAACAGTTTGGTTTCATGCCAAGAAAGAGCACCACAGATGCAGTGTTTGCCTTGAGGATGTTAATGGAGAAGGACAGAGAAGGTCAGAAGGAGCTGCATTGTGCCTTTGTGGATCTGGAGAAAGCATATGACAGGGTCCCGAGAGAGGAACTGTGGTATTACCTGAGGAAGTCTGGAGTGGCAGAGAAGTATGTTAGAGTGGTGCAGGACATGTATGAGAGATGTAAGACAGTAGTGAGGTGTGCTGTCGTTGTGACAGAAGAGTTCAAGGTGGAGGTGGGACTGCATCAAGGGTCAGCTCTCAGCCCCTTCTTGTTTGCTATGGTGATGGACAGGCTGACAGACGAGGTTAGACAAGATTCCCCATGGACTATGATGTTTGCAGATGACATTGTGATCTGTAGTGAGAGCAGAGAACAAGTGCAGGAAAATCTAGAGAGGTGGAGGTATGCCCTGGAAAGGAGGGGAATGAAGGTTAGCCTCAGTAAGACAGAATACATGTGCATGAATGACAAGGACCCAAGAGGAACGGTGAGGTTACAGGGAGCAGAGATAAGTAAGGTGGAGGATTTTAAGTACTTTTTTTTTTAAGTACAGGCAAGTTGGAATGGTTGGAGAAAGGTATGTGGTGTGATGAGTGATATGAAGGTATCGGCAAGAATGAAAGGAAAAGTGTACAAGACGGTGATGAGGCCAGCGATGTTGTATGGTTTAGAAACAGTGGCACTGAGGAAAAGCCAGGAGGCAGAGCTGGAGGTAGCAGAGATGAAAATGTTGAGGTTCTCTTTGGGAGTAACGAGGATGGATAGGTTCAGGAATGAGCACATCAGAGGGACAGCACATGTAAGATGTTTTGGAGACAAAGTCAGAGAGGCTAGATTGAGATGTTTTGGACATGTACAGAGGAGGGATAGTGAGTATATTGGTAATAGGATGCTGAGGCTGGGACGACCAGGCAGAAGGCCTAGAGGAAGAACAAAGAGATGATTCATGGATGTGGTGAAGGAGGACATGAAGGTCGTTGGTGTAAGAGAAGAAGATGCAAAGGATAGGGTGAGATGGAGGCAGATGATTCGCTGTGGTGACCCCTGGCGGGAAAAGCCAAAAGGAAAAGAAGAAGATATGTGTGTGTGTGTGTGTGTGTGTGTGTGTGTGTGTGTGTGTGTGTGTGTGTATATATATATATATATATATATATATATATATATATATATATATATATATATATGATTTTCTGAGTAGATCCTTCCATAGGAGAGTGCTCAATACTTTTTGGTAGAGCAAATAAACAAAAATAAAAGGACAGGACAAAGACTTTCTATTGAAACTCCATTTATCACTACAGATCTGTTTCGAGGGGTGGTGAAACCATCCTCTCTCTTCATGTGATTATAGAAGAAGTTCTATAAAATATCTAGAACATTTCCAAATATCCTTAACTTTTTTTGTAGTATATATATATATATATAAAATGCAGCCATGAGGCGGGGGGGGGGCACGAACCAGTGTCTCTCCCCCTTATGCCGGTCCCAAGCCCGGATAAATGCAGAGGGTTGCGACAGGAAGGGCATCCGGCGTAAAACTTCTGCCACATTTAAAAAACGCAAATGATCAATACAGAATTCATACCGGATCGGTCGAGGCCCGGGTTAACAACGACCGCCATCAGTGCTGTCAACCAACAGGGTGCTGATGGAAATTGGACTACTGTTGGTCGAAGACATCGAAGAAGGAGAGGTGGGAGGCGTGTCCGTAGGCAGAGAGAGAAGAGGAAATGTGTGAGCCTAGGACTGAGAGTAGGAACTTTGAATGTTGGAACTATGCAAGGAAAAGATAGGGAGCTGGCTGACATGATGCAGAGGAGGAAGGTGGACATACTGTGTGTTCAGGAGACAAGGTGGAAAGGTAGAAAGGCTAGAAGCTTAGGAGCAGGGTTTAAACTGTTTTATCATGGTGTGGATGGGAAGAGAAATGGAGTAGGAGTCATCTTGAAGGAGGGGTTTGTCAGGAATGTTCTAGACGTGAAAAGAGTGTCAGACAGAGTGATGAGTCTCAAGTTAGAAATTGAAGGCGTGATGGTCAATGTTGTTAGTGCTTATGCCCCACAGGCAGGATGTAAGCTAGAAGAGAAGGAGAGATTCTGGAGTGATTTAGATGAAGTGATGCAGAATACCCCAGAGGTGAAAGAGTGGTCATTGGAGCAGACTTCAATGGACATGTTGGTGCAGGCAACAGAGGGGACGAGGAAGTGATGGGCAGGTTTGGTATCCAGGACAGGAACACAGAAGGACAGATGTTGATCGATTTTGCAAAAAGGATGGAAATGGCTGTGGTGAATACTTTCTTCAAGAAGAAACAGAAGCATAGGGTGACTTATGAAAGCGGAGGTAAGAGCACACAGGTAGACTACATCTTGTGCAGGCGATGTAATTTGAAGGAAGTCAGTGACTGCAAAGTAGTAGTTGGTGAGAGTGTTGCCAAACAGCATAGGATGGTGGTGTGCAGGATGACACTGATGGTGAGAAAAGTGAAAAAGGCAAAGGCAGAGCAGAAGACAAAGTGGTGGAAGCTGAAAAAGGAAGAGTGTCGTGTTGTCTTCAAGGAGGAGTTGAAACAGGCTTTGGGTAGTCAGGAAGTGCTTCCAGAGGACTGGACAACCACAGCCAATGTGATCAGGGAGACCGGTAGGAGAGTACTTGGTGTATCCTCTGGAAGGAAAGTAGATAAGGAAACTTGGTGGTGGAATGAGGAAGTGCAGGAGTGTGTACAAAAGAAGAGGTTAGCCAAGAAGAAGTGGGACATTGAGAGGACCAAAGAGAGTAAACAGGAGTACAGGGAGACACAGCGTAAGGCGAAGGTAGCAGTGTCAAAGGCCAAACAGAGGGCGTATGATGACTTGTATGATAGGTTGAACAGTAAGGAGGGAAAAAATGATCTATACAGGTTAGCACAGCAGAGAAATAGAGATGGGAAAGACATGCAGCAAGTTAGAGTGATAAAGGACAGAGAGGGAAATGTATTGACTGATGACAGAAGTGTGCTGGGAAGATGGAAAGAGTACTTTGAAGAGCTGATGAATGAAGAAAATGAGAGAGAAACAAGAGTAGAAGGGGTGACCGTTGAGGAGCAGGAAGTAGCAAAGATTAGTAAGGGAGAAGTGAGGAGGGCATTGAAGAGGATGAAGAGTGGAAAGGCAGTTGGCCCTGATGACATACCAGTTGAGGTATGGAAGTGTCTAGGGGAGGGAGCAGTAGATTTTCTGACAAGAATATTCAACAAGGTCTTAGAAAGTGAGCAGATGCCAGAGGAATGGAGGAGAAGTGTGCTTGTGCCCATTTTTAAGAACAAGGGAGATGTACAGAGTTGTGGCAACTACAGAGGGATAAAGTTGATGAGCCATACAATGAAGCTATGGGAAAGAATAGTGGAAGCAAGACTAAGGGCAGAGGTCAGCATTTGTGAACAACAGTTTGGTTTCATGCCAAGAAAGAGCACCACAGATGCAGTGTTTGCTTTGAGGATGTTAATAGAGAAGT
Organism: Plotosus lineatus; assembly: GCA_024760905.1. Classification (NCBI taxonomy): domain Eukaryota; kingdom Metazoa; phylum Chordata; class Actinopteri; order Siluriformes; family Plotosidae; genus Plotosus; species Plotosus lineatus. Next base: position 324,209 of record CM045733.1, read on the forward strand.
ACAGAGAAGGTCAGAGGGAGCTGCATTGTGCCTTTGTGGATCTGGAGAAAGCATATGACAGGGTGCCGAGAGAAGAACTGTGGTATTGTATGAGGAAGTCTGGAGTGACAGAGAAGTATGTTAGAGTGGTGCAGGACATGTATGAGAGATGTAAGACAGTGGTGAGGTGTGCTGTTGGTGTGACAGAAGAGTTCAAGGTGGAGGTGGGACTGCATCAAGGGTCAGCTCTCAGGCCCTTCTTGTTTGCTATGGTGATGGACAGGCTAACAGACGAGGTTAGACAAGAATCTCCATGGACTATGATGTTTGCAGATGACATCGTGATCTGTAGTGAGAGCAGAGACCAAGTGGAGGAAAATCTGGAGAGGTGGAGGTATGCCCTGGAAAGGAGGGGATTGAAGGTTAGTCTTAGTAAGACAGAATACATGTGTGTGAACGACAAGGACCCAAGAGGAACTTTGAGGTTACAGGGGGCAGAGATAAAGAAGGTGGAGGATTTTAAGTACTTAGGCTCAACAATCCAGAGCAATGGAGAGTGTGGAAAAGAGGTGAAGAAGCGCGTGCAGGCAGGTTGGAATGGATGGAGAAAAGTGTCCGGTGTGATGTGTGATAGGAGAGTATCGGCAAGAATGAAGGGAAAAGTGTACAAGACGTTGATGAGGCCAGCAATGTTGTATGGTTTAGAGACAGTGGCCCTGGGGAAAAGACAGGAGTCAGAGTTGGAGGTAGCAGAGATGAAAATGTTGAGGTTCTCTCTGGGAGTAACGAGGATGGATAGGATCAGAAATGAGTACATCAGAGGGACAGCACATGTTAGATGTTTTGGAGACAAAGTCAGAGAGGCTAGATTGAGATGGTTTGGACATGTACAGAGGAGGGATAGTGAGTATATTGGTCGTAGGATGCTGAGGTTGGAACTACCAGGCAAAAGGCCCAGAGGAAGACCAAAGAGAAGATTTATGGATGCGGTGAAGGCGGACATGAAGGTCGTTGGAGTAAGAGTAGAAGATGCAGAGGACAGGGAGAGATGGAGGCAGATCATTTGCTGTGGCGACCCCTGAAGGGAACAGCCGAAAGGAAAAGAAGAAGATATATATATATATATATATATATATATATATATATATATATATATATAAAAATACAAATAAAAGGACAGGATTATTGTTATTTGCTCTACCAAAATGTATTGAGCACTCTCCTACGGAAGGATCAACTCAGAAAATCATAAATATATATATATATATATATATATATATATATATATATATATATATATATATATATATAAACTACAGTAAATTTATCCAGTAAGTGGTGATAACATGAAGGTTCGGAATGACTTGGTGGCTCAGTGGTTATTGCCATCACCTCACAATAAGAAGGTTCTGGGTTTGAATATTGAGGTAAACTGAGGTTTGTCTGTATGTAGTTTTCCTTTCTTTGTGGGGGATTCTTCTGGGTAACCTGCGATGGACTAGCATCCCATTCAGGGGGAGTTGAACTCCTGGTTGCTTCATGCTACGGAAACCGGGGATAAGTACCGGCCTGATGAGCCACAAGGCTCAGCCACTAGGCTCGGGTGTAAAAACCCAACAGACTTACCTTTCTGGGTACATCAGTTTCCTCCCACAGTTCAAAACATGCTCACTGGGACAACTGGCTGCTGTCGATTGTATTTCGATTTAATTCAGTTTTATTCGTATCACTTTTTTACAATTGACATTGTGACAAAGCAGCTTTACACAGTAAAAGTAGGAGTTTATGGCGTATATAAGAATTTAAACATTTCCTATAACTCCTACAAAACCATAATGGGCATCACCGAGGTAACAACAGTAAGGGAAAATCTCCCTCAGTAGATGCTAGGAAGAAACATTGAGAGGAACCAGGTCCAAAATGGAAAACCATACTCATTTGTGTGAAACCATAAAGATAAAAAACATATACAAGAAATTCATTCCAGTCCAAAATGTAGTCCGATTCTTTATACAAGTCTTTCATTCATTTTCTCAACTGCTGAATCCTAATTAGGGTTGCGAGGACACTGGCACCCATCTCAATCAACTCTCGGCAAGGGCAGAATACACCCTGGAAAGCTCGCCAGGCCACTACAGGGCAGAAACACATTGACAGCAATGCAGCCTTTCTCGACTATCATCAGCACTGTTTTTTTTACACCATAGACAGTGAGAGACATGGCCGACCTTTGATAACCTAATTAGTTGCACTGGGGGAGGCTCTATGACTGATCTGGCTCTAAGAATGACTTGAAGTCTCCTGGTATCCTCTCTGATAAATGTACCTGTACATCATAGTGTAGTGATACTGAGCACAACATCACAGAATCACAGAAAGGAAGCGTTGCCTTTATCCCACCATAGCTTACCTCTCCAGCGAACACCGGCGGGGTACTTCTCAATATTCTTTATCTCACTGGCATTAAGCTGAATATTTGTGTGTGTGTGTGTGTGTGTGTGTGTGTGTGTGTGTGTGTGTGTGTGTGTGTGTGTGTGTGAATATTAATTGTTGTTGAGAACTGCAGGTGGTCTCCACTTTCTGTAAACACAAAGATCACACATCAGCATCTCTCTCTCTCTCTCTCTCTCGCTCTCTCTCTCTCTCTCTCTCTCTCACATACACTCGGCTGGACGGACGGGAAATACTTGGAAGGGTAAATACTATCAATGAGATGCTGCTAAATATCTATTCAGCTGATGTGAAGAGGCTGAAGGGTTTTTGGAGAGAATATTTATATCTGATTCAAACTGTTTTTATTTACTTTTTCTCTAGAACAAACACTATTTATATAGAACAAGTAAAAACATTCACTATAAAATTGCAATTAGCAGCATTTAAAGGAAAATTGTGGAAGATTTTTCAGCATCCAGTGTTGAGGTTCAAGACTGCAACCAACTAACATTTTGTTCCTGCCCCTTTTGAAACCTGTACATCAATCTATGGTTGCCATCTTGTTTTTTTAATGCTGCATTAATCCCACAAGGAAAATTTAGCTTCTGCACTTAACTCATCCGAACTGAGTACACACACACACACTCAGAGCAGTGTTCTAGAACACATTGCAGTGCCCGGAGAGCAATTGGGGGTTAAGGGCATTGCTCAGGGGTACTTCAGCCAAGAATGTGAAGAAACGGACAGTTGTCCCTGACCCTGACATATCCCACCACATTCTGCTGTCTCATGAATTTCACAATTCATCCATTCATTCATTCAGTCATTCATTCATTTTCTGAAATACATACATACATACAAATATTTATATAGCGCTAATTCTGGCACATGCCACTCAGGAGCACTGGGGATGAGTCTGAGAACTTATTGATAGGCATGGTAGGCAAGTGTGAACAGATGTGTTTTAAGTTGTGACTTGAATGTGTTTATGTTCACTTGGGATCTGACATGGATCGGTAGACTGTTCCACAGTATTGGACCCGCTTTCTCAAATGAACGGTCACCAAATGGGTGCGTTCGGGTGGTTGGTATCTCCAGGAGATTCATTGAATTTGATTGGAGAGATCTGAGTGGCTGGTACTCTCGAAGAAGATTGGTGAGGTAGTTGGGAGCAAGGCCTTTCATGCACTTGAACACAAGGAGCAGTATCTTATACTGAATCCTGTATTTGACTGGCAGCCAGTGTCAGCTGTGTAGTACAGGAGGAATGTGGTCATACTTCTGTTGATGTGTGATGACCCTCGCTGCAGTGTTCTGCACACGTTGAAGCTTGTCAAGTAAATACTCAGATGTTCCAAATAGCAGAGAGTTGCAATAGTCGAGTCTCGACGTGATGAACGCTGGACGAGAGCTGAAGTGCACTTCACATCAAGATATGGACTGATATTGCTGATGTTGTGAATGTGATAATATGCACGCTTGCAGACGCTGCTGATGTGGGATTCCATACTGAGGTGGGAGTCGAATATTACACCAACATTCTGGGCTTCTTTGGTCACAGAGATCACACAATCACCAATTAGGAACTCTGGAATGGTGAGAGAATTTCGAATCTGTTTTGAACTAAAAACAAAAAGCTCAGCTTCAGAAAGTTGGAGGACATCCATGCCTTGATGTTAATAATTCAAAAGTGAGGTTGACTGATAACTGGTCGAGTGGTTTAAATGAGTGGTTTGAATGAAGTGCTTCCGGATGACTGGACAACCAGAGCAAATGTGATCAGGGGGATAGCTAGGCGAGTACTTGGTGTGTCATCTGGAAGGAAAGTAGATAAGGAGACTTGGTGGTGGAATGAGGAAATGCAGGAGTGTGTAAAAAGAAAGAGGTTAGCTAAGAAGAAGTGGGACATTGAGAGGACCGAAGAGAGTAAACAGGAGTAAAGGGAGACACAGCATAAAGCAAAAGTAGTGGTGTCAAAGGCCAAACAGAAGGTGTATGATGACTTGTATGATAGGTTGGACAGTAAGAAGGGAGAAAATGATTTATACATTTTGGCACACCAGAGAGATAGAGATGGGAAGGACGTGCAGCAAGTTAGAGTGATAAAGGACAGAGAGGGAAATGTATTGACTGATGACAGAAGTGTGCTGGGAAGATGGAAAGAGTACTTTTAAGAGCTGATGAATGAGGAAAATGAGACAGAAGAAAGAGTAGAAGAGGTGACCGTTGAGCACCAGGAAGTAACAAACATTAGTAAGAATGAAGTGAGCAGGGCATTGAAGAAGATGAAGAGTTGGTCCTGGTGATATACCTGTGGAGGTATGGAAGTTGTCTAGGAAAGGTAGCAGTAGATTTTCTGACAAGAACACTCAACAAGGTCTTAGAGAGTGAGCAGATGCCAGAGGAATGGAGAAGTGTGCTGATGCCCATTTTTAAGAACAAGAGAGACTTGCAGAGTTGTGGCAACTACAGAGGGATAAAGTTGATGAGCCATACGATGACGTTAAGGGAAAGAATAGTGGAAGCTAGACTAAGGGCAGAGGTCAGCATCTGTGAACAACAGTTTGGTTTCATGCCAAGAAAGAGCACCACAGATGCAGTGTTTGCCTTGAGGATGTTAATAGAGAAGTACAGAGAAGGTCAAAGGGAGCTGCATTGTGCCTTTGTGGATCTGGAGAAAGCATATGACAGGGTGCCAAGAGAAGAACTCTGGTATTGCATGAGGAGGTCTGGAGTGGGAGAGAAGCATGTTAGAGTGGTGCAGGACATGTATGAGAGATGTAAGACAGTGGTGAGGTGTGCTGTCGGCGTGACCGATGAATTCAAAGTGGTGAGACTGCATTGAGGATCAGCTCTGAGCCCTTCTTGTTTGCTGTGGTGATGGACAGGCTGACAGACAAGGTTAGACAAGAATCTCCATGGACTATGATGTTTGCAGATGACATTGTGATCTGTACTGAGAGCAGAGAACAAGTGCAGGAAAATCTAGAGAGGTGAAGGTATGCCCTGGAAAGAAGAGGAATGAAGGTTCGCCTCAGTAAGTCAGAATACATGTGTGTGAATGAGATGGACCCAAGAGGAACAATGAGGTTACAGGGAGCAGAGATAAGTAAGGTGGAGGATTTTAAGTACTTTTTTTTAAGTACAGGCAAGTTGGAATGGTTGGAAAAAAGTATGTGGTGTGATGTGTGATATGAAGGTATCGGCAAGAATGAAAGGAAAAGTGTACAAGACGGTGATGAGGCCAGCAATGTTGTATGGTTTAGAAACAGTGGCACTGAGGAAAAGCCAGGAGGCAGAGCTGGAGGTAGCAGAGATGAAAATGTTGAGGTTCTCTTTGGGAGTAACGAGGATGGATAGGATCAGGAATGAGTACATCAGAGGGACAGCCCATGTAAGATGTTTTGGAGACAAAGTCAGAGAGGCTAGATTGAGATGGTTTGGACATGTACAGAGGAGGGATAGTGAATATATTGGTAGTAGGATGCTGAGGTTGGAACTACCTGGCAGAAGGCCTAGAGGAAGACCAAAGAAGAGATATATGGATATGGTGAAGGAGGACATGAAGATTGTTACCGTAAGATAATAAGATGCAGAGGACAGGGTGAGATGGAGGCAGATGATTTGCTGTGGTGACCCCTGAAGGGAATAGAAAAGAAGAAAGAAGAAGACTTATAAAGTGGGTCCTTGACTATTCACGGTTTTGCACTCACGGTTTGAGTATTCGCGGACTGCCAAGCAGCTGACACGGCACTCAGATTCAGCCAAAGGCTGTCCTCCTTCCTGCTGATTGTTTGAGATAATGTAACGCCCCCTTTGCTCATTCACAGACAAGTTTTCAATCAGCCTTTTTTTTTCGTGTGTTTTAATTACCAGTTCGGCTCTGTGATGACACTCAAACGCTGTGCGTCTTCTCTGGCTCATCGCTCGAAAAGGTAATGACGTTGGATGTCTGGGCGGATTTTGATTTTGCCTGCTGTGTTCTCAAACTTACGGTTGAGGGGGCGTGGCTGAGCTTCTCCGTGGCTTCTGAACATTTATCATAAATATTCACTGAGGCAATGTACTGGAATAAGAATTGAAAAAGACTTTAATACTACAGCTTTACAACAGTTCAGATGATTATCTTCAGGCACTTCAAAGGAAAGTGTGGTTTCTTCAGGAGAAAATAGAGAGTGGCATCATAGAGCTTAACTGGATAATATATTATACATACAAAATGAAAACATACATACTCTATGTATGTGTGTGTGTGTGTGTAAGATAAGATAAGATAAGATAAGATACAGCTTTATTAATCTCACAATGGAGAAATTCACTGTTACAGGCTCTTGAGGTACTATCAGTAGGGGGTGCAAAAATAGATACAAGTACAAACATACACACATACATATATTATATAAGTAAATAAATAAATAGATACATAAATAGTATAAATTACTAAACAATAAAAGAAAAGAATGGAGCAACTTTATAGACTGTATATATATATATATATATATATATATATATATATATATATATATATATATATATATATATATATGATTTTCTGAGGAGATCCTTCCGTAGGAGAGTGCTGAGTAGATCCTTCCGTAGGAGAGTGCTCAATACTTTTTGGTATTTTTTTTCAAATAACAAAAATAAAAGGACAGGACAAAGACTTTCTATTGAAACTCCATTTATCACTACAGATCTGTTTCGAGGGGTGGTGAAACCATCCTCTCTCTTCAGGTGATTATAGAAGAAACTTCTATAATCTATAATTTTTCTATAATTTCTTCTATAATATATATATATATATATATATATATATATATATATATATATATCATCATCATGTTCCGCTTAGTCCAGGGTCGGGTCACGGGGGCAAAGCAAACCTTAAGCTAAGAGGTCCAGACGTCCCTCTCCCGAGCCACTTTCTCCAACTCTCCCAGGGGGACACCGAGGCGGTCCCAGACAAGCCGAGAGACATAGTCCCTCCAGCGTGTTCTAGGTCGACCCCGGGGTCTCTTCCCGGTTGGACATGCCCGAAACACCACAGCAGGGTGGTGTCCGGGGGGCATTCTGACCAGATGCCCGAGCCAGCTCAACTGGCCCCTCTCAATGCGGAGGAGCAGTGGATCTACTCCGAGCTCTCCCCGGATGGTGGAGCTTCTCACCTTATCTCTAAGGGAGAACCCCACCACCCGGCAAAGGAAGCTCATTTCAGCCGCTTGTATCCGTGATCTTGTTCTTTCGGTCATTACCCAAAGCTCGTGACCATAGGTGAGGGTTGGAACGTAGATCAACTGGTAAAGTGAGAGCTTCGCCTTGTGGCTCAGCTCCTTCTTCACCACGACGGACCGGAACAGGCACCGCTTAACAGCAGAGGCTGCAGCGATCCGTCTGTCGATCTCTCGCTCCATCCTTCCCTCACTCGTAAACAAGACCCCAAGATACTTAAACTCCTCCACTTGGGGCAGGACCTCATTCCCAACCCGGAGGGTGCATTCCACCATTGTCCGACTGAGAACCATAGCCTCAAACTTGGAGGTACTGATCTTCATCTCGGCTGCTTTGCACTCGGCTGCGAATCGCTCCAATGGGAGCTGGAGGTCCCGACTTGATGAAGCCAAAAGGACAACATCATCCGCAAAAAGCAGAGACGATATCCGATGGCCAACAAATCAGAACCCCTCATCGCCTCGACTGCGCCTAGAAATTCGGTCCATAAAAATTATGAACAGAATCGGTGACAAAGGACAGCCTTGGCGGACTCCAAATCCCACTGGAAACGAATCTGACCTGCTGTTACCAACACGGACCAAACTCTGGCTCCGGTGATACAGTGACCGAATAGCTCGTAGCAATGGGTCCGGAACGCCGTATTCTCGGAGCACGCCCCACAAGATCGTTCGAGGGACACGGTCGAAAGCCTTCTCCAAATCCACAAAGCACATGTGGACAGATTGGGCAAACTCCCATGCCACCTCCAGAATCCTGTGGAGCGTATAGAGTTGGTCAAGAGTGATAAAAACCACATTGTTCCTCCTGAATCCGAGGTTCAACTATCGGTCGGATCCTCCTCTCTAGTACCCCTGCATAGACTTTCTCAGGTAGGCTGAGGAGTGTGATTCCCCGATAATTGGAACACACCCTCCGGTCCCCCTTCTTAAAAATTGGGACCACCACCCCAGTTTGCCAATCCAGAGGTACAGCCCCTGATGACCACGCGATGTTGCAGAGACGTGTCAACCAAGACAGTCCTACAACATCCAGAGCCCTGAGATATTCTGGGCGGATCTCGTCCAACCCCGGAGCTCGACCACCGAGGAGCTTTTTGACAACCTCAGTGATCTCCACTCCAGTGATGGGCGGACCCTCACCCGAACCCCCAGGGTCTTCCTCTTCCACGGAGGGCGTGTTGGTGGGATTGAGGAGATCCTCAAAGTATTCCCTCCACCTCTCGACGACATCCCCAGTCAAGGTAAGCAGCTCCCCACCTCCACTGTAAACAGTGTATGTGAAGAACTGCTTCCCCCTCCTGAGGTGTCGGTTGGTGGTCCAGAACCTTTTTGAGGCCAACTGATAATCACTCTCTAGGCTCTCACCGAACTCCTCCCACGCCCGAGATTTTGCATCTGCGACAGCCTCAGCTGCAGCACGTTTGGCCTGCCGGTACCCGTTTGCTGCCTTGGGCATCCCACAGGCTAATAAAACCCGATAGGCCTCCTTCTTCAGCTGGATGGTCCCCTTCACCACAGTGTCCACCACCGGGTTCGGGGATTACCGCCACGACAAGCACCGACGACCTTACGGCCACAGCTATAGGCTGCCGTCTCAGCAATGGAAGCAAGAAACATGGCCCATTCGGATTCCATGTCCCCCGCCTCCTCCAGGACGTGGTTGTAGCTCTGCCGGAGGTGGGAGTTAAAGGCCTCTCGGACAGGGGGCTCCGCCAAACGTTCCCAGCAGACCCTGATTACACGCTTGGGCCTGCCAGGTCTGGAAGGCAACCTCCCCCCACCACCAAAGCCAACTCACCACCAACTAGTGATCGGTAGACAGCTCAGCTCCTCTCTTCACCCGAGTGTCCAGAACATATGGTCGCCAGTCCGATGACACGACTACAAAGTCAATCATCGAACTGCGACCTTGGGTGTCCTGGTGCCAAGTGCACTTATGGACACCCTTCTGTTCGAACATGGTGTTTGTGATAGACAAACTGTGACAAGCACAGAAGTCTAACAACGAAACACCATTCAGATTCAGACTGGAGAGGCCGTACCTACCGATATATATATATATATATATATATATATATATATATAATGCAGCCGTGAGGGGGGGGCACAAACCAGTGTCTCTCCCTCACGCCGGTCCCAAGCCCGGATAAATGCAGAGGGTTGCGTCAGGAAGGGCATCCGGCGTAAGACAAATGCCAAATAAACTATGCGAATCACAAGAAAGAATGACATACCGGATCGGTCGAGGCCGGGTTAACAACGACCGCCTTATCAGTGCCGCCAACCAACAGGGTGCTGATGGAAATTGGTCTACTGTAGGTCGAAGACGCCGAAGAAGGAGAGGCGGGAGGCGTGTGCGCTGCCAGAGAGAGAAGAGGAAAGGCATGAGTCTAGGACTGAAAGTAGGGACTTTGAATATTGGAACTATGACAGGAAAAGGTAGAGAGCTGGCTGACATGATGCAGAGGAGGAAGGTGGACATACTGTGTGTTCAGGAGACCAGGTGGAAAGGTCGCAAGGCTAGAAGCATAGGAGCAGGGTTTAAGCTGTTTTATCACGGTGTGGATGGGAAGAGAAATGGAGTCGGAGTCATCTTGAAGGAGGAGTTTGCCAGGAATGTTCTAGAAGTGAAAAGAGTGTCAGACAGAGTGATGAGTCTCAAGTTAGAAATTAAAGGTGTGATGGTCAATGTTGTTAGTGCTATGCCCCACAGACAGGATGTGAGCGAGAAGAGAAGGAGAGATTCTGGAGGGAGTTAGATGAAGTGATGCAGAGTACCCCCAGAGGTGAAAGAGTGGTCATTGGGGCAGACTTCAATGGACATGTTGGTGCAGGAAACAGAGGGGACGAGGAAGTGATGGGTAGGTTTGGTATCCAGGACAGGAACGCAGAAGGACAGATGTTGGTAGATGTTGCAAAAAGGATGGAAATGGCTGTGGTGAATACTTTCTTCCAGAAGAGAGAGGAGCATAGGTGACTTATAAAAGCGGAGGTAGGAGCACACAGGTAGACTACATCTTGTGCAGGCGATGTAATTTAAAGGAAGTCAGTGACTGCAAAGTAGTAGCGGGTGAGAGTGTTGCCAAACAGCATAGGATGGTGGTGTGCAGGATGATGCTGATGGTGAGGAAGGTGAAGAAGGCAAAGGCAGAGCAGAAGACAAAGTGGTGGAAGTTGAAAAGGAAGAGTGTCGGGTTGTCTTCAAGGAGGAGTTGAAACAGGCTTTGGGTGGTCAGGAAGTGCTTCCAGATGACTGGACAACTACAGCGAATGTGATCAGGGAGACAGGTAGGAGAATATTTGGTGTGTCATCTGGAAGGAAAGTAGATATGAGACTTGGTGGTGGAATGAGGAAGTGCAGGAGTGTGTACAAAGGAAGAGATTAGCTAAGAAGAAGTGGGACATTGAGAAAACCGAAGAGAGTAAACAGGAGTACAGGGAGACACAGCGTGAAGGCAAAGGTAGCAGTGTCAAAGGCCAAACAGAGTGCGTTTGATGACTTGTATGCTCGGCTGGAAAGTAAGGAGGGAGAAAATGATTTATACAGGTTGGCACAGCAGAGAAATAGAGATGGGAAGGACGTGCAGCAAGTTAGATTGATAAAGGACAGAGAGGGAAATGTATTGACTGATGACAGAAGTGTGCTGGGAAGATGGAAAGAGTACTTTGAAGAGCTGATGAATGAGGAAATGAGAGAGAAAAAGTAGAAGAGGTGACTGTTGAGGACCAGGAAGTAGCAAAGATTAGTAAGGGTGAAGTGAGGAGGGCATTGAAGAGGATGAAGAATGGAAAGGCAGTTGGTCCTGATGACATACCGTGGAGGTATGGAAGTGTCTAGGAGAGGTAGCAGTAGATTTTCTGGACAAGAACATTTAACAAGGTCTTAGAGAGTGAGAGGATGCCAGAGGAATGGAGGAGAAGTGTGCTGGTGCCCATTTTTAAGAACAAGGGAGACGTGCAGAGTTGTGGCAACTACAGAGGGATAAAGTTGATGAGCCATACGATGAAGTTATGGGAAAGAATAGTGGGAGCTAGACTAAGGGCAGAAGTCAGCATTTGTGAACAACAGTTTGGTTTCATGCCCAGAAAGAGCACCACAGATGCAGTGTTTGCCTTGAGGATGTTAATGGAGAAGTACAGAGAAGGTCAGACGGAGCTGCATTGTGCCTTTGTGGATCTGGAGAAAGCATATGACAGGGTGCCGAGAGAAGAACTGTGGTATTGCATGAGGGAGTCTGGAGTGGCAGAGAAGTATGTTAGAGTGGTGCAGGACATGTATGAGAGATGTAAGACAGTGGTGAGGTGTGCTGTCGGTGTGACAGAAGAGTTCAAGGTGGAGGTGGGACTGCATCAAGGGTCAGCTCTCAGCCCCTTCTTGTTCGCTATGGTGATGGACAGGCTGACAGACGAGGTTAGACAAGATTCCCATGGACTATGATGTTTGCAGATGACATTGTAATCTGTAGTGAGAGCAGAGAACAAGTGCAGGAAAATCTAGAGAGGTGGAGGTATGCCCTGGAAAGGAGGGGAATGAAGATTAGCCTCAGTAAGACAGAGTACATGTGCATGAATGCCAAGGACCAAAGAGGAACGGTGAGATTACAGGGAGCAGAGATAAGAAAGGTGGAGGATTTTAAGTACTTAGGCTCAACAATCCAGAGCAATGGCGAGTGTGGAAAAGAGGTCAAGAAGCGTGTGCAGGCAGGTTGGAATGGTTGGAGAAAAGTGTCCGTGTGATGTGTGATAGGAGGGTACCGGCAAAAATGAAAGGAAAAGTGTACAAAACGGTGTTGAGGCCAACGATGCTGTATGGGTTAGAAACAGGGGCCCTGGGGAAAAGACAGGAGGCAGAGTTGGAGGGAGCAGGGATGAAAATGGTGAGGTTCTCTTTGGGAGTAACGAGGATGGATAGGATTAGGAGTGAGTACGCCAGAGGGACAGCACATGTAAGACGTTTTGGAGACAAAGTCAGAGAGGCTAGATTGAGATGGTTTGGACATGTACAGAGGAGGGATAGTGAGTATATTGGTAATAGGATGCTGAGGCTGGAACTACCAGGCAAAAGGCCCAGAGGAAGACCAAAGAGACGATTCATGGATGTGGTAAAGGAGGACATGAAGGTCGTTGGTGTAAGAGAAGAAGATGCAAAGGATAGGGTGAGATGGAGGCAGATGATTCGCTGTGGCGACCCCTGAAGGGAAAAGCCGAAAGGAAAAGAAGAATATATATATATATATATATAGAGAGAGAGAGAGATAGAGATAGAGATAGATAGATCGATAGATAGATAGATAGATAGATAGATAGATAGATAGATAGATAGATAGATAGATAGAGAGATATAAAGTATGCTGCATAATGTTCATATATTTTATTAATAAATATCACAGTACAAAATTAAAAAGTTTTTCTTAATTATTACTATATTTTACTGCATTAATACTGTATTAATGAGTAAGACTGTCTATAGAATGTGTTTAAGAAGGATATTTTAGGGCATGCAATAGATACATAGTATTTTACTTCTCATCGCATGTAATATGATACATGGGGTTTTACTTCCGGGTACAGAACTCGCGGATTATCTTCAGTCGCGGGAGGGGCCGGAACCGAGCCCCCCCCAAATATTGAGGGCCTACTGTATTAACTTTAGGAATAAATATTGACAATATAGTCGCTACTCTTTCAGATCGTTATCTTATCTCTCTTACACGCCTCTTAGTACTAATACCATATTCGACATAATAAACACGCTGCTCCAATAAACCAAATCCCCCCCCGACCCATATTTTTTATCTTACGTCTAATAACCATCCATGTGTACTGGTAGCAAAATCGTAGGTCAAACTTACCAATTTTATTCCATCAGTCTCTGTAACTGTAAAATGAGGTGTTCACTGCCTGTAAAAATGAGTTTACATAGTATTTCAAGACCCCCCTGCCACTGGGGAATGTCTAAAATATTCATCAGTAACAACATATTTGATTGTTCCGCCATGCTTTAAAAACAGGAAAATATTTTGCTGTTTTCTCTTGGTAAATGTCCAACATCCAATGAACCATTAGAAACTGCTACGGCAAAACCATTGGATGCTCAGAATGAATGGATATTATACAGATGTGGACCAATCAGAAAGTGATAACGAGTATTTTTCACCCGATTCTCCTGCTCACGAACTTCATAAATTAAAGACGCTTCTGGCCATGTGATTTTGTTTATGTTCATGTTGATTTTACTCAGGGAAAAATGTTTAAAGGAACAGCATTGGGAGGGAAAAGTAAGGGGTCTTTTTTTTTTAAATCATGCTGTTTCCTGTTTCTTTTCAACTTTCATGTAAGTAGTTTGGTTGATACCACAAAATGAATAACGTAAATACCAGTCAAACTCTTTTACTGTTCTGTTATTATTCATGTTTTCCACCTGATTGGTAATAAGCACTTACCGTTGCACTCTGCTGGCACTCATTTTAATAAGCGCCCACCCACTCCAATTTTTCAAGCGCCCTGGGTGCTTATCACGTTGAACACAGTATATACCCCAAGCCATGAACAAAACTTGTAAACTATCAATTTATAGCAGTGATGATTTTATGAACTGTTAAATGTTAAAATTTTAAATATCTGGTAAAAAATGTATTCTCTAAATTTAGAGACAGAAACGTCAATAATTAAAACAGTAAGCAATAATATACCACTATCAAGTCCGGGTTATTTAAATTATCTGCCAGTGCAAAGAAAAAAATCTTCAAACAATTAATTTTCTGAACCACTTAATCCTAATTAGGGTTGTGGGGAAACCATCTCAACAGAAATCTGGGCATGGACAGAGTACACCCAGGACAGCTTGCTGGGCCATCACTGGACAGAAACACACTGATGGCAATGCAGCTCCTCTTACGAAACCAGCAATGGTTCTTTTACATGAACCTCCACCAGAGACAGTGAGAGACATTTAATAACCCGGTTAGCTGCACTGAGGGGACAGTGACAACCTTGTGGAGAGTGGGACTTGAACCCCCCAAACTTAGGATCAGCAATCCAGCATCCTATACTACTAGGCCACCACAGCCCTTGATTATAGTTTGTATCCTTTTAAACCAATTTAAATTCTCGGACAATGAAGTAAGATAATTCACTTAGAAACATTTTTAAAATAAGAAAAGTATTCTTCAAGCAGTATGCTTACTAAGTCTAATTGTCTTCCCACGCTGGCAGATAATTTAACTTGATTTCAGAGGATACAAATTATAAATAAATATTTTTAAAAGGATAGCAACATTTTAAACATTCTCTGCTGACAACATATATTATTCCAAAAACAAAATCAAAAGCATATTTGGCTGTAGATAAGATTTTGAATCTTGATTAGATAGCAATTTTTTTCAGTGTATACTAACAACAACAATGATGACAAGAACTAAATACTATAGAACATTTGTAGGGGCAGCTGAAGATTTGAGTTTTCGAGAGGCAGCCTTGAAACCTTTGGGAATGAGGAGTGGAACACAATTTCTCCTGGGATGTGTGCAAATGTGGTGACCAACTACAAGTATTTTCCTCCAAGATGGCACCATTAAGCATGTTCACTGTCGCTCAGTACCCTCCTCAATTTAGTTTTTTTTTTCCCCTTTTTATGTTTTTAGCATTATTTTCATAATTCTGGCAACATGCAACATTTGAAGGTGACACTACCATCATTGGCTGCATTTCAAATGGAACTGAGTCTGCGAACAGAGTAGAAGTAACAAGCCCTGACATCACGGTACCAGGATAACAACCTTCTGCTCAAGTTCAGCAAGACTAAGGTGGTCATCATGAACTATTGGAGATCACATGGTGGAGGCCACACCCTTGTCCACACATCAAGAGGACAGAAGGGAGGAGACTCAGTTGCTTTAGGTTCCTGAGGATCAACATCACAGAGGATCTGAGCTGATCATATCACATGGGTGTGATCACAAAAGCAGCAATAAGCAGTTCTTTCTTCGGTGGATGACTCCAACACAATCACTAAATTTTACTGGCGACTGGCAGACGGAAAAAATGGTGGATGCTCCTTGGAAGGCGACGCTGCAGAGCTCTGAGTAAAGTTATTTCTTTGTTTGTCTTGACTAGTTTTATTTGTTGTTTTGTTTGTTTATTTGTTGCATTATGTTGGTCGATGACCGGACGACCGTACTACAGCTAAGAGAGTGCAGTACTTTTGGACATTTAGATCTGAACACACTCAACTCCTATCCTGAGCTAATACGCTATGGCAGCTCAATGCTAGACCGCACCCCGGAAAACAATAAGCCCCGGCAGAGGAGCCCACGCAGCAATAAGCAATAAGCCCACGCAGCAAGCGGGGAGGGGCCGAACGACGACTCCGGTGCTTGGTTAGCAGTAGTAGGTTAGCACTCCCAGTCACATTATTTGCAAATGTTTAGTCTCTGCGAAACAAGATGGACGAGCTTCAAGCTCGGATTACAAACCAGAGGGATTTACAGGTCTGCTCCATGCTGTGTTTCTGTGAAACATGTCTCGAAGAGAGTACAGACGCTCCGCGACTTATGTTCATTTGTTTTACGGTTTGTTTTTTTTCCAAAAAAAAGTCAAATTTTGAGTTTCTCGTGCTCTCTGTAGTACAAGACGTACCTACGTAGTATGCTGATGTAATGACGCAATGACATAATGATGCTGCTTCCATTGTTTACAAATGACAGACGTGCCCCTTCTTCCCAGTTCAGTAGTGCGTGTTACCCTTGTGTTAAGACGTCTTCTGTGATCTTTGTGTTTACATTGTTTTGTGGACTTTTGTAACCCTAAGCAAATATGGTTGGTCAGAAGCGTAAGCCTACTAACATGGGTGCAAGTTTTCCGGCATATGCCGGAATTTCCAGTTTCCCAAGACTGAATGAACTATCTGCTCGGATCGGCGCAATGTACCATGCATACTCAGTTAAGCAAAGAGACTTGAAAAATTAATGAAAACCCAAATCCAGAAAAGAAAGAGAACTCTCCGCTCTGCTAGTGATTCACATCAGTGCAGGCTGAGTACTAAACAAGTATTCAACAGCGCCCTTGCTCACTTGAAAGACGGGAAGTCTGTATAATCCGCGTTTTGTCTCAAGCACAAGCAGGTGAACTACTTTTGGACTAGTGCCTCACATATTGTAAGCGTTGATTGGTTGTTTTAAGCTTCATGTAAAGTGACTCAGCTCAGCTTCATGCAAAGTGACCATCCGTCGACCATCGGAACCATTTACAAGCAGTAAAACCGCATCATAGAGAATGTTAAAGGTTATATTTGATACTGTATTTAGTATTTGATGAGTGAATTTGATTAAAATGTATCAATTTGACATTATTTTGCTTGAATTTAATTTATTTGAAATTAATGTTGATATTATTTGATATACTTGATATTATTTTACAATGTTCTGTTTATAATAATTGATTTAGGGGTGTTTTATGAGATACGGTAGTGGTATTTATGGATGTATAGTAAAGTACCCCTCCTCGAATCGCCACCTTATCGTGGTGGAGGGGTTTGCGTGACCTAATGATCCTAGGAGCTATGTTGTCGGGGGCAAATGCCCCTGGTAGGGTCACCCAAGGCAAACAGGTCCGGGGTGAAGGTCCAGACAAAGTGCGATTCAAAACAGACCCCTAAGACATGAGAAAACAACACAGGAATCAGTCTCCCTTGCCCGGACGCGGGTCACCGGGGTTCCCTCCTGGAGCCAGGCCCAGGGGAGGGGCTCGAAGGCGAGCGCCTGGTGGTCGGGCTTATGCCCATGGAGCCTGGCCGGGCCCAGCCCGAAAAGGAGACATGGGTCCGCCCTCCCATGGACCCACCACCCGTGGGAGGAGTTTTAGGGGTCGGGTGCAGTGTGAGTTGGGTGGCAGCCAAAGGCATGGGTTCTGTCGGACTGATCCTCGGCTGCTTACTCTGACCTTCGGGACATGGAATGTCACCTCTCTGGCGGGAAAGGAGCCTGATTTGGTGCGTGAGGTGGAGAGATACCGACTAGATATAGTCGGGCTCACCTCAACGCATAGCTTGGGCTCTGGAACCATCCATCTCGAAAGAGGCTGGACCTTCTTCTATTCTGGAGTTGCTCATGGGGAGAGGCGGCGAGCCGGTGTGGGTATTCTTGGTGCCCCCGTCTCGGTGCCCAAATGTTGGGGTTCTCCCGGTTGACGAAAGGGTAGCTTCCCTCCGTCTTCGGGTGGGGGACGGGTCCTGACTGTTATTTGTGCTTATGCACCAAATGACAGTTCAGAGTACCCACCCTTTTGGAGTCTTTGGGGTGTTGGAGAACGCTCCTCGGGAGACTCGCTCGTTGTCTTGGGAGACTTCAACGCCCATGTGGGCAACGATAGTGTGACCTGGAAGGGTGTGATCGGTAGGTACGGCCTCTCCAGTCTGAATCAATGGTGGGTCGTTGTTGGACTTCTGTGCTCGTCATAGTTTGTCTATCACGAACACCATGTTCGAACATAAGGGTGTCCATAAGTGCACTTGGCACCAGGACACCCTAGGTCGCAGTTCGATGATTGACTTTGTAGTCGTGTCATCGGACTTGCGACCGTATGTTCTGGACACTCGGGTGAAGAGAGGAGCTGAGCTGTCTACCGATCACTACCTGGTGGTGAGTTGGCTTCGGTGGTGTGGGAGGTTGCCCTCCAGACCTGGCAGGCCCAAGCGTGTAATCAGGGTCTGCTGGGAACGTTTGGCGGAGCCCCCTGTCCGAGAGGCCTTTAACTCCCACCTCCGGCAGAGCTACAACCACGCCCGGAGGAGGCGGGGACATGGAATCTGAATGGGCCATGTTTCGTGCCTCCATTGCTGAGGCGGCAGCCCATAGCTGTGGCTGTAAGGTCGCCGGTGCTTGTCGTGGGCGGTAATCCCGAACCGGTGGTGGACCCCTGCGGTGAAGGGGGCCGCCCAGCTGAAGAAGGAGGCCTATCGGGTTTTATTAGCCTGTGGGACTCCTGAGGCAGCAAACGGGTACCGGCAGGCCAAACGTGCTGCAGCCGAGGCTGTCGCAGATGCAAAATCTCGGGCGTGGGAGGAGTTCGGTGAGGGCCTGGAGAGTGATTATCGGTTGGCCTCAAAGGTTCTGGGCCACCATCCGACGCCTCAGGAGGGGAAGCAGTTCTTCACAAACACTGTTTACGGTGGAGGTGGGGAGCTGCTTACCTTGACTGGGGATGTTGTTGAGAGGTGGAGGGAATACTTTGAGGACCTTCTCAATCCCACCAACACGCCCTCCGTGGAAGAGGAAGACCCTGGGGGTTCGGGTGAGGGTCCGCCCATCACTGGAGTGGAGGTCACTGAGGTTGTCAAAAAGCTCCTCGGTGGTCGAGCTCCGGGGTTGGACGAGATCCGCCCGGAATACCTCAGGACTCTGGATGTTGTAGGACTGTCTTGGTTGACACGCCTCTGCAACATCGCGTGGTCATCGGGGGCTGTACCTCTGGATTGGCAAACTGGGGTGGTGGTCCCAATTTTTAAGAAGGGGACCGGAGGGTGTGTTCCAATTATCGGGAATTACACTCCTCAGCCTACCTGGTAAAGTCTATGCAGGGGTACTAGAGAGGAGGATCCGACCGATAGTCGAACCTCGGATTCAGGAGGAACAATGTGGTTTTCGCCCTGGCCGCAGCACTCTTGACCAACTCTATACGCTCCACAGGATTCTGGAGGGGCATGGGAGTTTGCCCAATCTGTCCACATGTGCTTTGTGGATTTGGAGAAGGCTTTCGACCGTGTCCCTCGAAAGATCTTGTGGGGCGTGCTCGAGAGTACGGCGTTCGGATCCGCTGTTACGAAGCTATTCGGTCGCTGTATCACCGAGCCAGAGTTTGGTCCGTATTGGTAACAGCAGCTCGGATTCGCTTTCCGGTGGGAGTTGGAGTCCGCCAAGGCTGTCCTTTGTCACCGATTCTGTTCATAATTTTTATGGACAGAATTTCTAGGCGCAGTCGAGGCGATGAGGGGTTCTGGTTCGGTGGCCATCGGATATCATCTCTGCTTTTTGCGGATGATGTTGTCCTTTGGCTTCATCAAGTCGGGCCCTCCAGCTCTCATTGGAGCGATTCGCAGCTGAGTGCGAAGCAGCCGGGATGAAGATCAGTACCTCCAAGTCCGAGGCCATGGTTCTCAGTCGGACAATGGTGGAATGCACCCTCTGGGTCGGGATGAGGTCCTGCCCCAAGTGGAGGAGTTTAAGTATCTTGGGGTCTTGTTTACGAGTGAGGGAAGGATGGAGCGAGAGATCGACAGACGGATCGCTGCAGCCTCTGCTGTTAAGCGGTGCCTGTACCGGTCCGTCGTGGTGAAAAAGGAGCTGAGCCGCAAGGCGAAGCTCTCAATTTACCAGTCAATCTACGTTCCAACCCTCACCTATGGTCACGAGCTTTGGGTAATGACCGAAAGAACAAGATCACGGATACAAGCGGCTGAAATGAGCTTTCTTCGCCGCGTGGCGGGTTCTCCCTTAGAGATAGGGTGAGAAGCTCCGCCATCCGGGAGAGCTCGGAGTAGATCCGCTGCTCCTCCGCATTGAGAGGGGCCAGTTGAGGTGGCTCGGGCATCTGGTTAGAATGCCCCCGGACGCCTCCCTGGTGTGGTGTTTCGGGCATGTCCAACCGGGAAGAGACCCCGGGGTCGACCTAGAACACGCTGGAGGGACTATGTTTCTCGGCTTGTCTGGGACCGCCTCGGTGTCCCCCCGGGAGAGTTGGAGGAAGTGGCTCGGGAGAGGGATGTCTGGACCTCTTTGCTAAGGTTGCTGCCCCCGCGACCCGACCCCGGACTAAGCGGAAGAAGATGAGATGAGATGAGATAGTAAAGTATGAGCATCATACGTCACATGTCACTGTAACAACTTGTTTTCACTTTCAACTTACGGCCTTCAGGGAGGACCTGAGCACAGCGGATAGTGGCAAGGCCTGCGGCGGAGGAACAGCGATCTTTGTTAAACAAACCTGGTGTACTGACTGCAAGATTATCTCTAAATCTTGCTCCGAGAATGTAGAATATATAACTTTAAAGTTGCGGCCATTTTATTTACCCAGAGAAATGCAATGTATCATTGTGAGTGTCGTGTACATCTCCCCCACCGCCAAGGAGGAGGCTGCACTTGAAGAGCTACACGAAATTATCAATGAGCATGAAAACAAACGTCCTGATGCTGCATTTATTATTCTGGGGGATTTTAATCACTGTAACCTCTGGAAAGATATGCCAAAACTGTACCAGTTTGTGACTTTTCCAACTAGGAACAATACAACATTGGATCACTGCTACAGCAATATTAAAAATGCTTTCATGGCTGAACCAAAACCCTACTTTGGCATGTCTGATCACCTGGCAATTTGGCTCAAGCCCACTTACACCAAGAGGCTTAAGGCACAGCCAGTCACAACTAAAATGGTCAACACCTGGTCTGACAATGCACAAGTTAGACTGCAGGGTTGTTTAGAGGCCACAGACTGGAATACTTTCAAAGTGGACACAAACAATATCCATGAGTACACAGAAGCTGTAAAAGACTACATCAGCTGGTGCACATCTATATGTGCTCCCCCCAGAACTGTGCGTGTGTTTCCAAGCCAGAAACCCTGGTACAGTGGAGACATTAATAAGAAAATCAGGAAACGGCAAGAAGCTTTTAAGTCTAGAGATCAAGGGGAATATAAGAAAACCCAATACGAGTTACAGAAGTCCATCAGAACCTCAAAAAGGACTTATTCCAAAAAACTTGAAAGCTTTTACTTGAGTAATAACACACGCAGTTTGTGGAGGAGAATCCAAGCAGTCACAAATTACAAGATGACAGCACCAACTACAGACCCTCTGGATGTCTCCCTTCCTGACAGCCTAAATAGCTTCTATGCCAGATTTGAAAGACTGAATACAGACACTCCCTTAAAAGCCTCCTGCAACTCTAGAGACAATGTCTTTCAGGTGACACCCGAACAGGTCCTGAAGGCTCTGTGGCAAGTTAACCTCCACAAACCTGGAGGACCAGATGGTGTCCTTCGTAGAGTTCTGAAGGCCTGTGCGGAACAGCTTACTGCTGTGTATGTAGACATCTTCATTGCCAAGCCATAGTTCCCAGTGTCTTTAAGTCCTCTATTATTGTACCAGTTCCAAAGAAGCGGAACCCATCCATCCTGAATGACTTCAGGCCAGTGGCACTTATGTCATTTGCCATGAAATCCTTCAAAAAACTGGTTCTCACGCATATCAACCACTCAGTACAAGATGCGACTGACCCCCTTCAGTTTGCCTACTGCCAAAACCATTAGTGGATGAGGCAGTGGCCATTGCATTACATCACATCCTACAACATCTGGACAGCAGAGGAACATATGTCAGGACACTTTTTCTGGATTATAGCTCTGCTTTCAATACCATCCTACTGGGCAGGCTGACTGGAAAACTGATAGACCTTGGTGTACCGACCCCCACCTGGAACTAGATTCTGGATTTCCTGACTGATAGACGATGAGGATGAGAAGGAGGGTGTCAGCAGAGCTCACAGTCAGCACAGGATCAACACAGGGCTCCTGCCTTTGTCCTAAACTTTTCACCTTGTACACACACGACCAGGAAAATACCACCATCATAAAGTATGCTGACAACATCACCATCCTGGGCCTTATTAAGGACGGGGACGAATCAGGCTACAGGAGTCTGGTGAATGACATTATTATATATGGAGAGGATAACAACCTCAGTGTAAACATTAAACATAGATAAGACAAAAGAAATAATAATGGACTTTAGGAAACATCCACCCCCTTGCAACCACTCTTCATCAAGGGGACTGAGGTGGAGAGGGCTGAAAGCTGTAGATTCTTGGGGCTGCAAATAACATCAGATCAGAGCTGGACTTTGAACACGACGGCCATAGTGGAAAAAGCCCAACACAGACTCTATTTTATTAGTATGCTCAGGAAAGCTGGCTGACACTGTCGTCCTCTCACCCAGGTCTACAAAGGGTTACATCACTGTAACAACTTATGTTCACGTTCGAATTACATTCGGCTGAGCGGCTGTGTGTGTGTGTATATATATATATATATATATATATATATATATATATATATATATATATTTTTTTTTTTTTTTTTAATTGTTCTTCAATTTCATTTCACTCTCACTTTCACTTTTGACCTCGGACAGCCCAGTTCGTACCTCTGAATGTTCATAAAACGAATATTCGTAAGTTGGGGAGTGTCTGTGTGTGTGTGTGTGTGTGTGTGTGTATATATATATATATATATATTCTTCTATAATCACCTGAAGAGAGAGGATGGTTTCACCACCCCTCGAAACAGATCTGTAGTGATAAATGGAGTTTCAATAGAAAGTCTTTGTCCTGTCCTTTTATTTTTGTTTATATATATATATATATATATATATATATATATATATATATATATATATATATATATATATATATACATACACAGTCTGCCCTCTACTTACGAAAACCTCTGAATATGAAAAATCCCAGCCCCGCTGGCCTCCCATTGGCCTCCCACTGGCAAGGAGGGAGCTGAATCTCCATAGTACTGTACCCATAAGCTTGTTTGTCACACGTGTAAAGGAGAGATGTACTGTTGGTTTGTGAGTTTCGTGAGTTTTGAGAGTTTTGAGAGTACTATACTCATTGCAACTTATTTGAGGAGGTCCGGATGAGCCGCACCCCTTCTCAAAAGCTCCGCATTCGGCCTTCTTCTTCTTCTTTTCCTTTCGGCTGCTCCCTTCAGGGGTCGCCACAGCAAATTATCCGCCTCCATCCCACCCTGTCCTCTGCATCTTTTTCTCTTACACCAACTGCCTTCATGTCCTCCTTCACCACATCCATGAATCGTCTCTTTGGTCTTCCTCTTGGAGAGGAAAATCAGTAACCATCTTCGGAGATGGCTGGGGTTACCAAAGAGCCTAAGTAGCATTGCACTCTATTGGCGCAATAACAAATTGCAGCTGCCCTTTAAATCCTTGGAGGAGGAGTTCAAGGTTACCAGAGCTAGAGAAGTGGTGCTGTATAGGGACTCCAGTGATCCAAAGGTGGCTAATGCTGGAATCCAAGTGAGGTCGGGCAGGAAGTGGAAGGCGGAAAAGGCTGTTCAAAGGGCGGAAGCGAGGCTGTGCCACAAGGGTCTGGTGGGAGTGGTCTCGAGGGGCTGAGCTGGCTTAGGTTCCTTCTCAATTCCACAAATGAACATCAGGGGGAAGGAGAGAAGGTGCCTGGTCCAAGAGGAGGTGAGAGCTGCTGTGGAGGAAACAAGATCCTGCAAGGCGGTGGGCATGAGACAACAGGGAGCCTGGACAAGATGGGAAAATGCACTTGAGAGGAAAGTAACCTGGACTGAGATCTGGAAAGCTGAACCTCACTGCATCAGATTTCTTATCCAGGCAGTGTACGATGTGCTGCCGAGTCCATCGAACCTGCACACTTGGGGCTTAGCGGAGTCACCAGCTTGCCCATTGTGTTCCAAGAGAGGCACCTTAGAACATGTCCTAAGCTGTTGCACTACAGCATTGGGAGAAGGGCGCTACCGGTGGAGGCACGACCAAGTCCTGAAGACCATCGCCAAGGACATCAGCACGGGATTGGCTTGGGCAAAACAATTCCGTCCCCCTAAGAACATCATTGCCTTTGTGAGGGCTGGGGAGCAGGCTGCCCTAGCTAACAGACCACCAGCAGGCATTCTGAACTCTGCAAGAGACTGGCAGCTGTTAGTGGATCTTGAACATCAGTTGAAGTTCCCTAGCCATATTGCGGTCACCACCCTCCGTCCTGACATTGACCTTGTGTCAGAAGCCACCAAGCAAGTGATGCTGCTGGAGTTGACTGTCCCGTGGGAGGACCACCTGGACGAAGCCTTTGAGAGGAAGCTTTCCAAGTACACGGGACTGGTGAAAGACTGTCAGCAATCAGGATGGAGGGTGAAGTGCCTTCGAGTAGAGGTTGGCTGTAGAGGCTTTGCGGCCCGGTCCTTCGCCAAAGCTCTGGGTTGTCTAGGCATCTTCGGGCAACAGAGGAGAAGAGCCATCCGCAATACCACTGAAGCCGCAGAGAGGGCCTCAAGATGGCTGTGGCTCAAAAGAGGAGAACCATGGAGTCATGGTAGTGAGTGTACCAACTGGACACAAGCCGGTGTCTGGGTCACCTGAATGAGGGTGGATGATGTTGAAAGACCCGAAACACCCAATGATTCCAGGAACATCACTGATGATGTGTCCAGTCGCATGAGTAGATGTATTTACATAGTCTCTCTCATTTCCCTCATTCATCAGCTCTTCAAAGTACTCTTTCTATCTTCCCAGCACACTTCTGTCATCAGTCAATACATTTCCCTCTCTGTCCGTTATCAATCTAACTTGCTGCATGTCCTTCCCATTTCTATCTCTCTGCTGTGCCAACCTGTATAGATCATTTTCTCCCTCCTTACTGTCCAACCTATCATACACGTCATCATACGCCCTCTGTTTGGCCTTAGCCACTGCTACTTTCGCCTTACGTTGTGTCTCCCTGTACTCCTGTTTACTCTCTTCGGTCCTCTCAATGTCCCACTTCTTCTTAGCTAACCTCTTCCTTTGTACACTCTCCTGCACTTCCTCATTCCACCACCAAGTCTCCTGATCTACTTTCCTTCCAGAGGACACACCAAGTACTCTCCTACCTGTGTCCCCGATCACATTTGCTGTGGTTGTCCAGTCATCTGGAAGCACTTCCTGGCCACCCAAAGCCTGTTTCAACTCCTCCTTGAAGACAACACAACCCTCTTCCTTTTTCAGCTTCCACCACTTTGTCTTCTGCTCTGCCTTTGCCTTCTTCACCTTCCTCACCATCAGCGTCATCCTGCACACCACCATCCTATGCTGTTTGGCAACACTCTCACCCACTACTACTTTGCAGTCACTGACTTCCTTCAAATTACAATGCCTACACAAGATGTAGTCTACCTGTGTGCTCCTACCTCCACTTTTATAAGTCACCCTATGCTCCTGTTTCTTCTGGAAGAAAGTATTCACCACAGCCATTTCCATCCTTTTTGCATAAGCACTAACAACATTGAACATCACACCTTCAATTTCTAACTTGAGACTCATCACTCTGTCTGACACTCTTTTCACTTCTAGAACATTCCTGACAAACCCCTCCTTCTAGATGACTCCTACTCCATTTCTCTTCCCTTCCACACCATGATAAAACAGCTGACACCTGACTCTGTCAGGAAGGGCATCCGACGTAAAACCAATGCCAAACTTTGATGATGCAAATCCGCATTAGGCCACAAAGCATTTTTGTGCATGGAAGTGGGCGGCGCCACAAGACTTCCGATCTCGTAAGGAAGCAAATTAATATTGAATCCGGACCGCTGATCTCTGGAGGAAGTAAGTTAGTATTGAATCTGGACCTTAGCTCTTTCAAACAGGTATGCAATTCCGCTTTAAATACAACACCCCGTCTCAAAAGCTCCGTCGGCTGTGTGCTGAATGTGGGCGGAGCCAGTATTTGGCAGAGCGCTCACTTGAGAGCGAGAAAGAGAGAGAGAGTTTTGTGTGTGTGTGTGTGTGTGTGTGTGTGTGTGTGTATGTGCGTTAATAAAAAATGTTTAATCATGGTTTAATGAATAAATATGTTAATAAAATGTTTAAATGGTTTAATAAACAATTTTCTTTTACTTTTAACACATATTTCATACATATTTCATACAAAATCTATGTACTTTTATCATTTTTAAAGGGTTTATGGGGTAGTCTTGGGATCCTTGGAACGAATCACGCGTTTTACATGTAAAATGCACCTCTACTTACGAAAACTCCAGGTTCCAAAAAAGGCCCTGGAATCGATTAATTTCGTAAGTAGAGGGTCGACTATGTGTATATATATATATTATCTTCTTCTTTTCCTTTCGGCTTTTCCCTTCAGGGGTCGCAACAGCGACTCATCTGCCTCCATCTCACCCTATCCTCTGCATCTTTTTCTCTTACACCAACTGCCTTCATGTCCTCCTTCACCACATCCATGAATCGTCTCTATGGTCTTCCTCTAGGCCTTCTGCCTGGTAGTTCCAACCTCAACATCCTACTACCAATATACTCACTATCCCTCCTCTGTACATGTCCAAACCATCTCAATCTAGCCTCTCTGACTTTGTCTCCAAAACGTCTTACAAGTGCTGTCCCTCTGATGTGCTCATTCCTGATCCTATCCATCCTCGTTACTCCCAAAGAGAACCTCAACATTTTCATCTCTGCCACCTCCAGCTCTGCCTCCTGTCTTTTCCCCAGGGGCCACTGTTTCTAAGCCATACAACATCGCTGGCCTCAACACCGTCTTGTACACTTTTCCTTTTATTTTTGCCGATACCTTCCGAACACACATCACACCGGACACTTTTCTCCAACCATTCCAACCAGACTGCACACGCTTCTTCACCTCTTTTACACACTCGCCATTGCTCTGGATCATTGAGCCTAAGTACTTAAAATCCTCCACCTTCCTTATCTCTGCTCCTTGTAACCTCACCGTTCCTGTTGGGTCAATGGCATTCATACACATGTACAGTGATACCTCAGCTCACGAACATAATTGGTTCCCAGAAAGTGTGTGTAAGGCGAAAAGTTCGTCTTCCGAACATTTATTTCCCATAAGAAACCATTAAAATGAGAATAATCCGTTCCCAGGTCCCCATAAAACATAATTTTCTACTAAATAAGCCTTAAGACTACACAAAAATATACCTTATTTTGTGTATAATAAATGTGCTATTGTATTGTAATTAAAGAAATAAACTATATTGTATAATAAAGTCGCTTTATTTACCTTTGTGATGGTAGTTGATGGCTTGAAGGAATGGAGTGGGAGGAGGAGGAGGGAGTTACTGTTTGGAAGGAGTCTTTGGAAACACCTACTGTTTGGAAACACCCTTAGCCACACACGCACCCTTAATAGCTTCCTTGTTCTTAAGGATGGTAGCAATGGTAGACTTAGCGTACTGGTACTGGGACGCTAAGTCACACAAACGCACACCTCGATCGTGTTTTTCAATGATCTCTGCCTGTGGTGGGGTCTTTTTCGGTCCCATAATAGCAAAAGTACACTCAATATGGTCCAAAATGTCTATCAAACACAAACCACGTCCGCACTCAAAGAAAGGGGGTGACGAACTGGGACACCGTGAGCGTGCGTCAGCTTCTCGTGGCCGCCACTGTGGCGCTGTTCCACCGCGTGGTTTGGTTCGTCCGCCGAAAACTAGTTCGTCAGCAGAGACTATATGCTCGCGAATTTAATGTTCTTGAGGCGAAAAGTTCGTGAGCTTAAGCGTTCGTCAGCGGAGGTTTTACTGTATTCTGTTTTACTACAGCCAACCTTCATTCCCCTCCTTTCCAGGGCATACCTCCACCGCTCTATATTTTCCTGCACTTGTTCTCTGCTCTCACTACAGATCACAGTGTCATCTGCAAACATCATAGTCCGTGGACATTCTTGTCTAACCTCGTCTGTCAGCCTGTCCATCACCATAGCAAACAAGAAGGGTCTCAGAGCGGACCCTTGATGCAGTCCCACCTTCACGTGGAACTCTTTTGTCACACCTACAGCACACCTCACCACTGTCTTACATCTCTCATACATGTCCTGCACCACTCTAACATACTTCTCTGCCACTCCAGACTTCCTCAGGTAATACCACAGTTCCTCTCTTGGCACCCTGTCATATGCTTTCTCCAGATCCACAAAGGCACAATGCAGCTCCTTCTGACCTTCGCTGTACTTCTGTATTAACATCCTCTGTTTGGCCTTTGACACTGCTACCTTCGCCTTACGTTGTGTCTCCCTGTACTCCTGTTTACTCTCTGTGTCCCACTTCTTCTTGGCTAACCTCTTCTTTTGTACACACTCCTGCACTTCCTCATTCCACCACAAAGTCTGCTTATCTCCTCTCCTTCCAGATGACACGCCAAGTATTCTCTTACCTGTCTCCCTGATCACATTTACTGTAGTTGTCCAGTCATCTGGAAGCACTTCCTGGCCACCCAAAGCCTGTTTCAACTCCTCCTTGAAGACAACACAACACTCCTCCTTTTTCAGCTTCCACCACTTTGTCTTCTGCTCTGCGTTTGCCTTCTTCACCCTCCTCACCATCAGCATCATCCTGCACACCACCATCCTATGCTGTTTGGCAACACTCTCACCAGCAACTACTTTGCAGTCACGGACTTACTTCAAATTACATCGCCTACACAAGATGTAGTCTACCTGTTTTCTCCTACCTCTGCTTTTATAAGTCACTATATGCTCCTCTCTGTTCTGGAAGCAAGTATTTACCACAGCCATTCCCATTATTTTTGCAAAATCTACCAACATCTGTCCTTTTGCGTTCCTGTCCTGGATACCAAACCTGCCCATCACTTCGTCGTCCCTTCTGTTTCCTGCACCAACATGTCCATTGAAGTCTGCCCCAATGACTATTCTTTCATCTTTGGGGGTATTCTGCATCACTTCATCTAACTCGCTCTAGAATCTCTCCTTCTCTTCTAGCTCACATCCTGCCTGTGGGGCATAAGCACTAACAACATTGAACATCATGTCTTCAATTTCTAACTTGAGACTCATCACTCTGTCTGACACTCTTTTCACTTCTAGAACATTCATAACAAACTCCTCCTTCAAGATGACTCCTACTCCATTTCTCTTCCCATCCACACCATGAAAAAACAGCTTAAACCCTGCTCCTAAGCTTCTAGCCTTGCTACCTTTCCACCTGGTCTCCTGAAGACACAGCATGTCCACCTTCCTCCTCTGCATCATGTCAGCCAGCTCTCTACCTTTTCCTTGCATAGTTCCAACATTCAAAGTCCCTACTTTCAGTCTGAGACTCCTGCCTTTCCTGTTCTTTCTCTGCCGATGGATACGCCTCCTGCCTCTCCTTCGACGTCTTCGACCAACAGTAGTCCAATTTTCACCAGCACACTGTTGGTTTACAGCACTGATGGCAGTCGTTGTTGACCCGAGCGTTGACCGATCCAGTAGGAATTTTTTTTATATGACTCGCCTGTTTTATTTGGCATTTGTTTTACGCCGGATGCCCGTCCTGATGCAACCCTCTGCATTTATCCGGGCTTGGGACCGGGTGAGGGAGAGACACTGGTTTGTGCCCCTCCCTCACGGCTGCATTTTATATATATATATATATATATATATATATATATATATATATATATATATATAGATATATATATATATATATGTGTGTGTGTAATTATATACTATAATTTAGTGCAATATAATTTATGTTGTTCTGTCCACTGACTTTGTTGTTGTATCTACTGATTTACTTCTTTATTGTATTATTATTATTATTATTATTATTATTATTATTATATTCATTGATTTTATTTACTTTTATTTATTCTTATTTATTGTTATATACATTTATTATTATTATTTATTTTTATTTTTATTATTCTTGTATTGTTTACTGGGCCTGTGTAAGGTCCCTGTTAAACATAGGATTTGGGTATTTATTCTAGAGAAGTATGTCTTTTTGCCATTCTGAGAATTCCGATGTGTGTAAAAGCACAAATGGCAAATAAAGATCTTGAATCTTGAATCTTATCAATGCACCATCAAGAGTATTCAGTCTGGCTGCATCACTACCTGGTACGGCAACTGTAATGCTGTGGACCACAAAGTTCTACAGAGGGAGGTCAGATCAGCATAGCACATCAGCAGGACTGAGCTGCCAGCAATTCAGGACCTCTACACACAGCGCTGTTGGAGGAAGGCTCAGTGGAGCCCCACTAATCCCACCCACCCCAGCAACACTCTTCACACTCCTGCCATTGGGACTCGCTCCAGCAGATTCAACAACAGTTTCCACCCACAAGCCATCCAGCTACTGAACTGCTGATATACCGGACACAATATACACATATATTGTACACAGTGTACGTCCACACACCACTACACCCGCACTACAGTTTTTTTTTAAGTATCTTTGTATTTATCCACATAAATATATATACTAGTGCTTCTCAAAAAATTAGCATATTGTGATAAAGTTCATTATTTTCTGTAATGTACTGATAAAAAATAAATTTTCATAGATTTTTAGATTCATTGCACACCAATTGAAATATTTTAGGTCTTTTATTGTTTTAATACTGATGATTTTGGCATACAGCTCATGAAAACCCAAAATTCCTATCTCAAAAAAATTAGCATATCATGAAAAGGTACTCTAAACGAGCTATTAACCTAATCATCTGAATTAACCCATTAACTCTAAACACCTGCAAAAGATTCCTGAGGCTTTTAAAAACTCCCAGCCTGGTTCATTACTCAAAACCGCAATCATGGATAAGACTGCCGACCTGACTGCTGTCCAGAAGGCCATCATTGACACCCTCAAGTAAGAGGGTAAGACACAGAAAGAAATCTCTGAGCGAATAGGCTGTTCCCAGAGTGCTGTATCAAGTCACCTCAGTGGGACGTCTGTGGGAAGGAAAAAGCGTGGCAGAAAACGCTGCACAACCAGAAGAGGTGACTGGACCCTGAGGAAGATTGTGGAGAAGGGCCGATTCCAGACTTTGGGGGACCTGTGGAAGCTACAACTTTATCCCTCTGTAGTTGCCGCAACTCTACACGTCTCCCTTGTTCTTAAAAATGGGCAACAGCACACTTCTCCTCCACTCCTCCAGCATCTGCTCACTACTCTCTAGGACCTTGTTGAATGTTCTTGTCAGAAAATCTACTGCTCCCTCTCCTAGACACTTCCATACCTCCACAGGTATATCATCATGACCAACTGCCTTTCCACTCTTCATCCTCTTCAATGCCCTCCTCACTTCACCCTTACTAATCTTTGCTATTTCCTGGTCCTCAACAGTCTTCCAGTCATCTGGAAGCACTTCCTGACCACCCAAAACCTGTTTCAACTCCACTTTGAAGACAACACAACCCTCTTCCTTTTTCCACTTCCACCACTTTGTCTTATGCTCTGCCTTTGCCTTCTTCACCTTCCTCACCATCAGCGTCATCCCGCACACCACCATCCTATGCTGTTTGGCAACAATCTCACCCACTACTACTTTGCAGTCACTGACTTCCTTCAAACTGCATTGTCTGCACAAGATGTAGTCTACCTCTGTGCTCCTACCTCTGCTTTGATAGGTCACCCTATGCTCCTGTCTCCTCTCGAAGAAAGTGTTCACCACAGCCATTTCCATCCTTTTTGCAAAATCGATCAACATCTGTCCTTCTGTGTTCCTGTCCTGGATACCAAACCTGCCCATCACTTCCTCATCCCCTCTGTTGTCTGCACCAACATGTCTATTGAAGTCTGCACCAATGACCACTCTTTCACCTCTGGGGGTACTCTGCATCACTTCATGTAACTCACTCCAGAATCTCTTCTTCTCTTCTAGCTCACATCCTGCCTGTGGGGCATAAGCACTAACAACATTGCACATCACACCTTCAATTTCTAACTTGGAACTCATCACTCTGTCTGACCCTCTTTTCACTTCTAGAACATTCCTGACCAACCCCTTCTTCAAGATGACTCCTACTCCATTTCTCTTCCCATCCACACCGTGATAAAACAGCTTAAACCCTGCTCCTAAGCTTTTAGCTTTGCTACCTTTCCACCTGGTCTCCTGAACACACAGTATGTCCACCTTCCTCCTCTGCATCATGTCAGCCAGCTCTCTACCTTTTCTTTGCATAGTTACAACATTCAGAAAATTCTATATACATACATATATGTCTTCTTCTTTTCCTTTCGGCTTTTCCCTTCAGGGGTCGCCACAGTGAATCATCTGCCTCCATCTCACCCTATCCTTTGCATCTTCTTCTCTTACACCAACGACCTTCATGTTCTCCTTCACCACATCCATGAATCGTCTCTTTGGTCTTCCTCTAGGCCTTCTGCCAGGTAGTTCCAGCCTCAGCATCCTATTCATATATATATATATATATATATATATATATATATATATATATACATATATATATATATATATATATATACATATATATATATATATATATATATATATGATTTTCTGAGTAGATCATTCCGTAGGAGAGTGCTGTAGTGCTAAATGGAGTTTCAATAGAAAGTCTTTGTCCTGTCCTTTTATTTTTATTATATATATATATATATATATATATATGTGTGTGTGTGTGTGTGTGTGTGTGTGTATATACACACAGTGTGTTTCATATACATATATATATATATATATATATATATATATATATATATATATACACATACACATATATATACATACACACATATATATATATATACATATATATATATATATACACATATATACATATACACATATATATTATATATATATATATATATATATATATATATATATATATATATATATATATATATATATATATATATATATATGTATATGAAAATTCTCACATTCTCATCAGCATCATCTTTTTCTGCTTTTTTCGGGGTCGGGTGGTGGGGGAAGCAACCTAAGCAATGAGGTCCAGACAACCCTCTCTCCAGCCACTTCCTCCAGCTCTTCTGAGTCGACACCGAGGCATTCTCAGACAAGCTGAGAGCCATAGTTCCTCCAGTGTGTTCTAGGTCAACCCTGGGGTCTCTTCCAGGCTGGACATGCCTGAAACACCACACCAGGACGCATTCTGACCAGATGCCCGAGCCACCTCAGTTTGCCCTTCTCAATGCGGAGGAACAACGGTTCTAGTCCAAGCTCTCCCCGAATTGTAGAGCTTCTTACCTTATCTCTAAGGGAGAGTCCTGCCACTTGGCGAAGGAAGCTCATTTCAGCCGCTTGTATCTGCAATCTTGTTCTTTCGGTTACTACCCAAAGCTTGTGACCATAGGTGAGGGTTGGAATGTTAATCGACTGGTAAATTGAGAGCTCGGCCTTGCGGCTCAGCTCCCTCTTCACCACGACGGACCAGTACAGGCTCGGCTTTACAACAGAGGCTGCAGTGATCCATCTGTCAATTTCCTGTTCCATTCCTCCCTCACTCGTGAACAAGACCCCAAGATACTTAAGATACTCCACTTGGGGCTCATTCCCCATATGGAGGGTGCATTCTACCATTCTCTGACTGAGAACCATGGCCTCGGACTTGGAGGTGCTGATTTTCATCCTGGCTACTTCGAATTCGAAGGCGAATCACTCAAGTGAGAGCTGGAGGTCCCGGCATGATGAAGCCAAAAGGTCGTCATCTGCAAAAAGTAGAGAAATGAGATCCGATGGCCATCAAACCAGAACCGCTCAATGCCCTGGCTGCACTTAGAAATTCAGTCCATAACATTTATGAACAGAATCGGTGACAAAGGACAGCCTTGGTGGACTCCAACCCTCACCGGAAACAAATTCGACCTGTTGTTCCCAATACAGACCAAACTCTGGCTCCGGTGATACAGCGATCAAAATGTCCATAGCAACGAGTCCAGAATGCCGTACTCCCGGAGCACGCCCCACAAGATAGCGCAAGGGACCTGGTTGAAAGCCTTCTCTAAATCTAAATTCTCTAAATGTGCTTGTATTGTTTCCTCTGGGTACTTCCCTTTCTTCTCACAGTACAAAAACATACACAGTAAGCTAATTGATGTTTCAAATCGCCCCTAGGTGTGTTTATGTGTGTTTTTTGTGTATTTGGGTGTGTGTGTGTGTTGGCCCTGTGATGACCTGGTGAGCTGTTCAGAGTGTACCCTTCCCTCACCCAGAGTCGGCTGAAATGGGCACCTGCTTTTCTGGGACCCTAATTATGATTAAGGCGATTAGAGAATGAATAAGTGAATGAATAGATCCTCCTAATGTTAGACACTACACCATAAACTGATATTTCTTCATTCTTGAGTGATGGATATTTCGGTGGATGTTATATTTATTTTTCTGTGAATAACAAAACTCACTGTTTGAGCAGTTTTGTTCTTTTGTGAAATAACAATGGAATACTTGTGAAAGTAAACACTGTAAGGTACTTTTTGTTTGTGATTTATTGGGGCGCTCAAACTTTTGAGTACTAACGGTGTGGGGGAAGGGGAGAAGAGTGTCAAAGGGACGTAGTTTGACCCCGCCCACCGTTTCACGTTGTCCAGGTGACACTGGATTTACTTACTGACGCTGTACGTATATGAGCGCCCGCAGCGTGAGTCTCGGGCCTCTTGTTTTCCCGCCGCCGTTAGAGTGCGTCGATGCGCATGCGCAGAAGCTCCCGCCGGACACAGCGTATACACACGGTGAGACGCTGCTTTGTTTCACTCTTTAAACACTTTATTTACAGAAAAAAACCCAGCTATTTTATTGCGGGTAGGGTTATGTATGGTTGTGGTGAAGTGGAGGGAGGGATTTTATCAGAGTGAGTCAGTACACACAGCTGTATGTGTCGCACGCGCCATGATGGAGAGAGACAGAGGACCGAATAAAAAATGGCTGGTGTTTCTTCTCGACACTTTTATATTGCCTCAGCCTTTAGCAGTTAGTCTTATTAATATAAATAATTGAGATTAATTTCACAGTACACAGTTTAAACTTCGTATTTCCTCCTACAGACACCTTTGCATAACCATAATCCGTCACCTGGGTTTGAGTGAGTAATTTTCCAAAGAGTCGTGTGTGTCTGAGGTAAAAGGGAACTTCTCTCTACTGTTCTGCTGCTATTAGCACCCAGCCAATCTAACTTTCAGCACAAACCGCCGACTCGGATTTAACTCTGTCTGTATGATGGCCTTGGACTAAATTATTTCATCTTTGTGTGTGTGCGCGCGGGCGCCCAGGTTCGAATTAGCCTAGGTTAGCATTACGGGCATCGTATCTGAACACGTGAATATTGTCCTTAACACTGCTAACATTTATAATCAGAGTGCCGGGTGCGTGTGAAGTGTGTACTATGCGTTTTTCCTGTTCGCAGTGTCCTCTTGCGGTAGGAGACAGGAAGACTCGTGTTAGCTCGTGAGTACAGTAACTAGCGGGTCTGTATCCGGGCCGAGACTGGGGAGGATGGCGACACGTGGTGGATGAGAGCGCCTGAGTCCCAGGCTCTGCCACGCGATTTCAACTTTCCACATGATCCGGCTTTTTATTAAATATTACATATTAAAGTTCAGCGAGAACTAACTCCATCACGGCCTCAGTTAAATATTCACATTTATTTCAGATCCTGTTACATTTACAGCATTTGGTAGATGCTCTTATCTAGACTGACTTATCAATTCTTGTACTACTCGGCAATTGAAGGTTAAGGGCCTTGCTCAAGGGCCCAGCAGTGGGGATTGAACTGCTGACCTTTGGATCAGTACTCCATTGCCTTAACCCAGTGATTCTCAATTCTTTTCTTTGACGCCCTCTCTAGGAAGGGGACCCCCCCCCCACTACAAATAGCATTATTTGTCCATAAAATTTTTGTTTCACCTCTGCAATAACATTGTATCTTTATTAACATTTAAACCGAAGAAGCAAGAAATATAGTTCAACTTACAATTAAGAAAAACTTAATATTTTTAAATCTGTAACAGAAATTGAAAGTGCACCAATGTGCCTGAAATAAAAAACAAAACAAAACTTATTTATACTCATTTAACTTGTCTTAATATGGCTCTCACTCCACCTTTCTCTTCATTCCTGTTAGAAAATTTTCCGTCTTGTTTTTTGAGGGGTTGCTTACTGCACTTCATATCATTTGCTCGTGTGGGAAAACCGCTCCACCATAGCGCGACAATGAGCACACCACTGCCAACTATTGGAGTGGAAATGCAATTACATTTGATTCTCATATACTATTTGAGAAAAGCATGTTCCCCAGGCTTGTACGTGCTCCCTCCGGCATCATACCGCACCCCACTATTTAAGAAACACTGCCTTATACCCCCATTTCACTGGAGCGCTGCAGACTCGCAGAAGCAAAAATGTTGTCATCCTCCAACGTTCCTCAGTCGTTCCGTGATCTTGCGTATGATTCCGAATGTATTCTTCTGCTTCCGGCAGGCCAAAATCTCCTGTGAATGTGCTTTTGAACATGTTTCAAAAAAACACATTCACGAAAAAATCTTCCAACAGTGTTCCCTTAGGTTCCTCAGTCGTTCTGCAAACATTCCGTCATTTCCTCAAACGTTCTGTGATCATTCCTTTTATTTCGCCAGTGTTTCTTGACCGATCCGCGAGCCTCCCCCCTGCCCCTCTTCTGGATGGTCAAAAGTGGACACAGAATCCCCACGGAATACATGCGTAATGGTTGTGGATAACATGAAGACTTTAAAATTTTTTTTTACATTTATTGTGCATTATAAACTTTATAAATATGTGAGGCGCTCCATCGAATGTAGGTGCTTGTCGCAAGTGACGTGTGGTGCTTGTGAGACGAAGTGCGGCTTATTCGGACTTCCGATCTTTCAAGTGAGCATGTGCGCATTGAATATTTGTTTAGTATTCAACCTTCACTTGCTCATTTGAAAGATTGGAAGTCTGGATAAGCCGCGCTTTGTCTCACAAGCGCCATACATCACTTGCGGCAAGCGCCTACATTCGGTGGAGCCCCTCACATATATAGTATGAATGCGAGAATGAGCTTCCTTGGTCGAATCGGAGTATTTATAGGCGGAATCAGTCACAAATCCTTTCATCTTTGCCAATTTTTCCTCATTGACACGTTTCGCTGGGTATTCCTCAGTCATTCAGTGTTGACCATCTATCAACCGTGTTCGTTCCATCTATTCCGTAGCTCTTCCTTCTAAAATAGAGTAGTGCCGTAGTCGTTCAAGTATTCCTTTCCTTCCTTGAACGTTCCGTGAATTATCCGAAGGTCTTCCTTTGCAATCGGCACTGGTTCCAAAGGTAATCTGAGCGCTTTTACGCATGTATTCCGACATTGCATCGTGGTCTTTCCATGTCTTTTCTGCACATTCCGTGAACATTCTGAAGGTTTTTGGCCCATTTTACGTGGAAAAATGCTGAGTCTCCTCTCTAAAGTGCTTCCGTACCTTTCCGCCACGATCATTGCATTCTGAGCTCCAGTGAAATGGGATCATTAACCACTAATCAACCCCCCCCCCCCCCCCAAAGATCATTTAAACATTGCCTGTGCTGAAGTATTAATATATTTAAGCTTTTTTGTAACATTGGTTTTGATTTCTTTAGTTGGGGGGGGGGTTTGGCTCTTAAAAGTAAATAAACAAAAATAATGCTAAATTCTGTAAAGAGGATGGATATAATTTGTCAGTTAGACTAATTAAACTCATACAGACTGTCCAACCAAATTTAAAGGGTACCTGTAGTGAAAACGCCCATATACCTAATTTGATTTATTGTGTATAGCTAGTGACAATACACCAATAAGGCGTTTATTATATTGTCTCACAAACCAGCTTTAAGCGATTTAAGGGCTTCACTAACGTCAAGTTTCAGAGCACAGGAGTTTTGCAGTGTCGTATTTCCTGTGACGTCACATCGTTGACAAAGCCTCCACCGGAACTGCGAGATTGCATTATCGCAGGCAATCAGCCTGTGGCACTGCTGAGGTGTTATGGAGGCCCAGGATGCTTCGATAGCAGCCTTAAGCTCATCCACAGTGTTGGGTCTGGTGTCTCAACTTTCTCTTCACAATATCCCACAGATTCTCTATGGGGTTCAGGTCAGGAGAGTTGGCAGGCCAATTGAGCACAGTGATACCATGGTCAATAAACCATTTAGCAGTGGTTTTGGCACTGTGAGCCAGGTCGTGCTGAAAAATGAAATCTTCATCTCCTTAAGGCTTTTCAGCAGATGGAAGCATGAAGTGCTGCAAAATCTCCTGATAGCTAGCTACATCGACCCTGCCCTTGATAAAACACAGTGGACCAACACCAGATGCTGACATGGCACCCCAGACCATCACTGACTGGGTACTTGACACTGGACTTCAGGCATTTTGGCATTTCTTTCTCCCCAGTCTTCCTCCAGACTCTGGCACCTTGATTTCCGAATGACATGCAACATTTGCTTTCATCCGAAAAAAGTACTTTTGACCACTGAGCAACGGTCCAGTGCTGCTTCTCTGTGGCCGAGGTCAGGCGCTTCTGCCGCTGTTTCTGGTTCAAAAGTGGCTTGACCTGGGGAATGCGGCACCTGTAGCCCAGTCCACTGCTTCCACAGGTCCCTCAAGGTCTGGAATCGGCCCTTCTCCACAATCTTCCTCAGGGTCCGGTCACCTCTTCTGGTTGTGCAGCATTTCCTGCCACACTTTTTCCTTCCCACAGACGTCCCACTGAGGTGCCTTGATACAGCACTCTGGGAACAGCCTATTCACTCAGAGATTTCTTTCTGTGTCTTACCCTCTTGCTTGTGGGTGTCAATGATGGCCTTCTGGACAGCAGTCAGGTCGGCAGTCTTACCCATGATTGCGGTTTTTGAGTAATGAACCAGGCTGGGAGTTTTTAAAAGCCTCAGGAATCTTTTGCAGGTGTTTAGAGTTAATTGGTTGATTCAGATGATTAGGTTAATAGCTCGTTTAGACTACCTGAACATCATATGCTAATTTTTTGAGATAGGAATTTTGGGTTTTCATGAGCTGTATGCCAAAATCATCAGAATAAAACAAAACAAAAAAAGACCTGAAATATTTCAATTGGTGTGCAATGAATCTAAAATATATGAAAGTTTATCAGTATATTACAGAAAATAATTAACTTTATCACAATATGCTAATTTTTTGAGAAGGACTAGAACCTGACACACAACACAAGCTCATGGAAAATTGAAAAAACAGACATAGTAGTGCTCTTGTGGAAAATGCGTGCGTCAAAAAACCGATCAGGAGTGCTTTTGTGATAAAGAACATGAGTTGCTTGAGGAAAATATACTGACATTCTGCAATTGGTGATACGACTGTCAACGATGTTACGTCACAATGACCTTTGACCCCGGTGAAAAAAGCCAACATGTCCGTGCGCTGAACCTTCGTGAGCAAGGAATGTCATGCAGAAGAAAAGGAAATGTGGACTTGTACATAACCTATCGACATCACGCGATGTTTAAAAGTTAATAATAAGGTATGGTGGATCTTTTTTTAACGCTGTCAATTTTGGGTACAGGTACCCTTTAAATAACATGCATTCTTTTTCACGTCGTTTTATTTGTATTGTGCTTATATAATTAATACTGTCACAAAGCAGTCTACAAACCCCTACACCTCCCTAATGAACAAGCCTGTGGTGACTTGAAAAGGGAGAAAACCTTCAGGAACCTTGAGAGGAGCCAGGGTCATAACCGTCCTTGTTTGGGTAACACCA
Organism: Plotosus lineatus; assembly: GCA_024760905.1. NCBI lineage: Eukaryota > Metazoa > Chordata > Actinopteri > Siluriformes > Plotosidae > Plotosus > Plotosus lineatus. The sequence goes on from CM045733.1 coordinate 364,156, forward strand.
GATACAAAAATACAAAGCATGGTAATTCACTTGGATGTTGTTCATTGTAATGAAATAGAATTGATTACAGAATAACTTGTTGATCCTGGATGAAATCATGTGCAGACATTTTCTCCATACAAAGCAAGGAGAAATTATTGATAAGAAGCATAAATATACATGGCTAAAATGAGAGGTGAGTATTGTGTGTAAACCATGAGAATTAATAGTGTCAGTGAGGGCTGGGTACAGTAATGCGATAAACAGTAGAATGTAAATGTATAACAGTGGATGTTGGTGCTATATAGACAAGTTTGTACACTTTAATGTTCACAGGTATGGATGATTTCCTGTGTGGTTCAGTGGTATGTTTCGGTGGTATCAGTCTCTCGGTGAACGGCTCCTGTTGCTGGTCAGCAGGTTGGTGGGAGGTATCGTCAGAGTCAAGTTCCATCCCCATAACATTACCGTCCTTGTGGTACAGTTTGTTTGTTCGGTTTGTCTGCGGCCCTTAGCTTGCTGCCCCAGCATTCAATGGCACAGGGGATGGTGCTGGCTACATCAGACTCTTCATGCTACATCATGAGGTAGTGTCTGACAGATGCTAACTTTCTTAGCCTCCTCAAAATATAGAGTTCTGGTTCTTCTTGTAAAGTGTGGTGATAACTCGGTCCAATTTATTCTCAATATGATCTCCAGGGTATTTGTAATCTTCCACCATTTCCACATAACCGCTATGGATAGAAACAGGAGTCGCTGGTGTTTTGGATCCGAAAATCCTCAATCAGTTCCTTGGTCTTTATAACATTCAGTTGCAGATGATTCTGCTCACTCCATGTGACGAAGGAATCCACTGCTGTTCGGTACTTCATCTCATCACCTCCACTGATGTATCTGACTACAGAGGCGTCGTCAGAAAAGTTGTTGTTGTGCAGTTGTTGAAGCCCATTGTATGGAAAAAAGGGGAGAGGATGGTCCCTTGTGGTGCTCTGGTGTTGCTGACCACTGTGTCCGACATGCGATGCTGCAGGCACACATACTGTGGTCTTTCTGGTCAGGTCTTCCACAATCCAGGACACAAGAGGTGTCCCCCGCATTGTCAGTTTCTCACCTGTTGGGGTTGTCATGATGGTGAATGCACTGGAAAAGTAAAAAAAAAAAAAAAACGACCCTCAGTGCTTGTAAGCTGGTCTAGGTGGGTGTGGACACGGTTCAGCGGGTAGATGATGGGGGTCCTTGACTCAGAGATGAGGCTAGTGGGCCAACTGAAGGGAGTCTATATGTTGTCTGACCGTGGGTTGGCATCGATCCAGTATTACTGTCTCGAGGGTCTTCATTACATGTTAAGTCTGTGCCATGTGTCTGTAATCCTATGGGCAACTGGGATGTGGTGTTGTCTGAGCTGCCACTGGGATGTGTACTGGCTGTGCAGTAGTCACAGAATCTAATCTGTCAAACATTTTCAACTTGCTGGCACTATCCTCACTGCCATCAGCTATTTTGATCATGGATGGCCTGAAACTAGTGATGGACTTCACTGTCACTTCAAACCTCTCATGCCATGGTGGACTTTATAGTTCAGCTTTCTCCTGAGATTTTCCTTGGTGATTCTGGTCGAGATTCTCACTAAATTTTACTGTTGCCAGCACTGAATGCCCTCTTGTTGTTAAGGTGGGCTTTGATGTCTTTAGTCAGCCACCACTTGTTAGTTGGGTAATAAAAGATTGTCAGAGTTGGGACAATGGCATCGGTGCATAAATTTGTGTAGTACACTCGGTAAGCTCACCAATGTCCTCTCCATGGCCTTGCCAGTCTATCACTTCAAAGCAGAACTGTAACTCCTTAAAGATCTCTGACAGTCAGTTATCACACAGTCGCTTGTGATGTGTTGTGATGGCTTTATTTTAATTTAATACACTATCAGTCATCATGATGGTTATGAACCTGGTGATATGTTGCATTGTGATTTGTTCTTGTTCTAGGCTTGAGCACAGTGACACATCATGGCTGACCTGGACAAGTGAGTACTGTAATCATTACAGCAGCACACTACAGAGTTGACTTTTAGGTTTGTTTATTTTTGTGTATGCGTGCACCTCCATACAGTAAGGAGCAGACAGAGTTGGATCAGGCTGATATGGATGATGTAGAGGAAGTGGAAGAGGAAGAGACTGGAGAGGACAGCAAAGGTACAAATTTCTGCATCACTAATGCTTTTCACTTTATATTTTGTGTGTGGGGTTATTTGATCACTCTGTGACCCCAGTAAGTGTTATGAAAGTTAAAATGTGCTGAATAATGTGGGACTATGTGCTGATTATTGATTGTGCTGTATTGTGATCCTTTGCCAAACTTCAGCATGTTCACTAATTCCCTTCAGGATTAGGCTGCCTAAGCAGGTAGGGTGTGTACATGTATCGTATTTGAAAGACACCTTTATCCGGTGCACCTAAAGTTTTTATTTTATTTATGCAATTGATGATTAAGGGCCTTGATCAGAGGTATAATGGTGGCCCTTGCCTTGGTGTTCCTGGGGCTTAAAACTGCTGAATTTCTGATCAGTAACCCAGAGTCATATCCACCACTGTCCGGATGCTGTGTGTGTGTGTGTGTGTAAATGGACTGAGTGAGGATTTTGGTCTCCATGTCTGAAACACAAACGGAGCTGAAACTTTAATTCTGGTCATGATGGGGAAAAGTAATACCTGCTCATACGACTTTAATTCGTTCCTCCATTTGTGCAGAGTGCTAGTATTCAATGCTAGTGTCCATGTGATTGTCCCCACAAGGCCACCCCCCCCCTTCTCCTGTTTGACGGATCCGCCGGAGTACTGGCAAAAGTGTCGTTAAAAAAGAATTTTTAACGTTTCAATTTATTTTTCCCCCGCTGATCTCTGTATTATATGCCGATGTGAGAAAAAAAAAATCAAATCTTGATCAGACACAAAATCATATCTTTAAATATTATGTGTAATTTTGTGTTCGCCTTCGAAATCCTACTTGCATCTTTTTATATCCAAATTAATTCTCGCATCAGGTATCGTGAGTCGAGACTCCCAGCATGCTTTACGAGCGACTCTAATGAAGTTCCTTAGTGACCTTCCAAGATGGAACCCTAGAGAGCAATGTCGCAGAGTTGTCAGTCAAGTTGTTTGTTTGCTTTTTGCCCAATGCTCGTCTATGACTGGGTGACCAAACTACAGCTATGAGTGCGCAGTCCTTTTGGACATTTAGAGCTGAGCATGCTCAACTCCTGTCCTGAGCTAATATGCTACAGCAGCTCAGTGCTACCAGCACCCCGGAAAACAATAAGCCCAGGCGGCGACGCGGCAGGCAGGGAGGGGCCGAACGACAATTCTGACGCTTGTTTAGCAATGGAAGGTTAACCCTCCCGGTCATACTGTTTGCAAATGTTCAGTCTCTGCGAAACAACATGGACGAGCTTCATGCTTGGTTTGCAACGCAGAGGGATTTACAGGACTGCTCCATGCTGTGTTTTTGTGAGACAGGGCTCAAGGAAAGTACACCTGATGAGGCTAGTACACCAGCCGGCTACACGGCTTTCAGAGAGGACTGGAGCGTAGCGGACAGTGGCCCACGGGGTCCTTGTTAAATAAACCTGGTGTACTGACTGTAGATTACAGTGGTACTTCAGCTTACGAAAAACCCAGGTTACGAAACGCATTTACCTAAAATTTCCATCTCTGGATACGAAACATTCATGTTACGAAAGGCGCCATCTCAAAAATTCAAACGATGCGCGAGTTGCTCTCCCATTGGCTATCTCCCAACATCCTGCCCTGCTGGCCTCCTGTTGGCTATTATGGAGCTGCGTCTCCATAATACCCATGACACCGCTCCCTCCCATTGGCTTTTATGGAGCTGCATCTCCATAATACCCATGATGCTTTTCGTGTAAAGGACAGTTACTGTTTCGTGAGTTTTTTTTCATGTGTGCTCAGGCTTTTAACTTTGCATAAACATTTGTAAGATTATAACTCTGTTAAGAAGACATGGTCAACACACGTGCGCGCACACATGCACGCACGCGCGTGTGATTCCTGGTGAAAGTGATTCCCGGTGTGAGTGAAAAGAAGTCGGTTTGTGGCATGCGGTTGAGTCATATCGCAAAGGAATATGGCCAAACCCGTCTACCTTCAGTACGTTATTGAAGCAGAAAGAGGCCTTAAAAGGTATACTTTTATACTTTTTAAAGGGTTTAGGGGGTAGTATTGGGGGCCTTGGAACGAATAAGGCTTTTTACATGTAAAATGCTACTCAACTTTTTTTTTTGGGGGGGGATCGGGTTATGAAACCACTTCTGGAACCGATTAATTTTGTAAGGTGAGGTACTGCTGTATCTCTAAATCTTGCTCTGAGAATGTGGAATATCTAGCTTTGCAGTTGCAGCCATTTTGTTTACACCAAACAAGATAATGGGCATAGTGCAATATAATTTATTGTTGTTGTATCTACTGATTTATTTGTATAATTTCTAGTTTATTATTATTACATTGTTTACTGGGCCTGTGTAAGGTCCTTTTTTTTTTTTTATATAAGGTTTTATGTATTTATTTTGTAAATGCAGCCGTGAGGATGGGCACAAACAAGTGTTCGTTCTCACGCCAGTCTCAAGCCCGGATAAATGCAGAGGGTTGCGACAGGAAAGGGGATCAGTCATAAAACATTTGCCAAAATACACTATGCGATCCGTCGGTACTAATTTCATACCGGATTCGTTGAGGCCCGGGTTAAAAACCACTGCCATCAGTGCTGTCAACCAACAGGGTGCTGGTGGAAATTGGACCACTGTTGGCCGAAGAAGGAAAGGCATGTCCGTTGGCAGAGATGGAAGATGAAAGGAACAAGTCTAGGACTGAGAGTGGGGACTTTGAATGTTGGAACTATGACAGGAAAAGATAGAGAGCTGGCTGACATGATGCAGAGGAGGAAGGTGGAAAGGTAGCAAGGCTAGAAGCTTAGGAGCAAGGTTTAAGCTGTTTTTTCATGGTGTGGATGGGAAGAGAAATAGAGGAGTATCCTAATAGTAGGAGTCATCTTGCAGGAGGGGTTTTCATTGACTGATGACAGAAGTGTGCTGGGATGATGGAAAGAGTACTTTGAAGAGCTGATGAATGAGGAAAATGAGAGGGGAAAAAAAAAAAAAGAGTAGAAGAGGTGACTGTTGAGGACCAGGAAGTAGCAAAGATTAGTAAGGGTGAAGTGAGGAGGGCATTGAAGAGGATGAAGAGTGGAGGGGCAGTTGGTCCTGATGACATGCCGGTGGAGGTATGGCAGTGTCTAGGAGAGGGAGCAGTAGATTTTCTGACAAGAATATTCAACAAGGTCTTAGACAGTGAGCAGATGCCGGAGGAATGGAGAAGTGTGCTGGTGCCCATTTGTAAGAACAAGGGAGACGTGCACAGTTGTGGCAACTTCAGAGGGATAAAGTTGATGAGCAATACAATGAAGTTATGGGAAAGAATAGTGGAAGCTAGACTAAGGGCAGAGGTCAGCATTTGTGAACAACAGTTTGGTTTCATGCAAAGAACAAGCACCACAGATGCAGTGTTTGCTTTGAGGATGTTAATAGAGAAGTACAGAGGGAGCTGCATTGTGCCTTTGTGGATCTGGAGAAAGCATATGACGGGGTGCCGAGAGAGGAACTGTGGTATTGCATGAGGAAGTGTGGCGTGGCAGAGAAGTATGTTAGAGTGGTGCAGGACATGCATGAGAGATGTAAGACAGTGGTGAGGTGTGCTGTCGGTGTGACAGAAGAGTTCAAGGTGGAGGTGGGACTGCATCAAGGGTCAGCTCTGAGCCCCTTCTTGTTTGCTATGGTAATGGACAGGCTGACAGACGAGGTTAGACAAGAATGTCCACAGACTATGATGTTTGCAGATGACACTGTGATCTGTAGTGAGAGCAGAGAACAAGTGCAGGAAAATCTAGAGCGGTGGAGGTATGCCCTGGAAAGGAGGGGAATGAAGGTTGGCTGTAGTAAAACCGAATACATGTGTGTGAACGACAAGGACCCAAGAGGAACGGTGAGGTTCCAGGAGGCAGAGATAAAGAAGGTGGAGGATTTTAAGTACTTGGGCTCAATGATCCAGAGCAATGGCGAGTGTGTAAAAGAGGTGAAGAAGCATGTGCAGGCAGGTTGGAATGGTTGGAGAAGTGTCCGGTGTGATGTGCGATTGGGAGGTATCGGCAAGAATGAAAGGAAAAGTGTACAAAACAGTGTTGAGGCCAGCGTTGTTGTATGGTTTAGACACAGTGGCACTGAGGAAAAGACAGGAGGCAGAGCTGGGGGTAGCAGAGATGAAAATATTGAGGTTCTCTTTGGGAGTAACGAGGATGGATAGGATCAGGAATGAGTACATCAGAGGGACAGCACATGTAAGATGTTTTGGAGACAAAGTCAGAGAGGCTAGATTGAGATGGTTTGGACATGTACAGAGGAAGGGATAGTGACGTTGGAACTACCAGGCAGAAGGCTGAGAGGAAGACCAAAGAGCAGATTTATGGATTTGGTGAAGGAGGACATGAAGGCAGTTGGTGTAAGAGAAGATGCAGAGGATAGGGTGAGATTGAGGCAGATGATTCGCTGTGGCGACCCCTGAAAGGAAAAGCCGAATGGAAAAGATGTATTAATTTTATCGAAGTGCAGTCATACTTCACCTTACGAAAGACCATAACCTAACGAAAAATTGACTTTACGTAAAATTTTCATCTCTGAATACGAAAGAAAATTCAATTTGAGACGCATCCAGTATTTTGTTTTGAAATTGGAGCGATAGAGTTGCTCTTCCATTGGCTACACCCCGCTGGCCTCACATTGGCTAGGAGGGAGCTGCATCTCCATGAAAGCCATGATGCTTTTCGTGTGCCTTTGACCCTTGTTCGTCACGGATTTCTAACACGCGTAATATCTTGGGCAAAGTTGCCCAACCCCAATGGTCAATGATTTGCACGTCTTATTCATTTTAATCAGGCATGTGATTTTTCTGCGAATTCATAGAATTCCGATTTTTTTTTCCCATTGGCCCAGTTTTAATTCGTTCGTAATTTTAGAATTTCTGATTTTTGTGATTGATTTCCATTGACATTATGCACGTTTTCTTTTCACTACTGCACTTTTCACTTGAGTTCTTTGGCTCCATGGTGCTTTCGGAATGCACTGAACACGTGGACCGAGTGTGGAATCTTGTGATAGTGAGTGCGCGCCGCCGCCACCTAGCCCACAGCATTCAGAGGTGCGGAGGCTTCCCTTGTATGTGGGGCGTTATAATACTCATCTTTTGCTCGTGTCTTGGAACAATCACATCACCTGTGACTGTAAATGAAATGGCTTAAAAAATTTTTTTTTTTTTGTGCATTTACTGAGATGACTTGTAGATTTGTGATAGTTTTATTTTTTTGTTTTGAACTTAATGAGTCTCATTGATTGGGGAATGCTCCCATTAGTAGCCCTGTAGTAAAAAACTTGACAACAGTCTTGCTCGACTTGATCTGTGTGATTTGTTCTGGTGTAGCTCGACAGCTAACGGTGCAGATGATGCAGAACCCTCAGGTTCTGGCGGCCCTACAGGAGAGACTGGATGGACTTGTGGGTTCTCCATCAGGATACATGGAGAGGTATGTATTCCTTGTATAGGTAAATATTTGAACAAGACAGTAAATGTCAGTTGTGTGTGTGTGTGTGTGTGTGTGTGTGTGTGTGTGTGTGTGTGTGTGTGTGTGTCAGTCTGCCACGAGTGGTAAAGCGGCGAGTGAATGCTTTGAAGAACCTGCAGGTGAAATGTGCTCACATAGAAGCAAAGTTCTACGAAGAAGTTCATGAGCTGGAGAGGAAGTATGCAGCACTCTACCAGCCTCTCTATGATAAGGTTAGTGTGCACACACATGTACACCTTTTGTTCCCTACAGTAGTGAAGTCCCTAGCCCTGGAGGTTAATCACTGTTATGGATTTGTGTGTGTGAACCTGTGCAGCGCAGTGACATCATCATGGCAATATATGAACCTACAGAGGAGGAGTGTGAGTGGAAGCAGCCCGAGGATGAGGAACTCTCAGTAAGTCCTCACCTCATGCACAGTCTCACTCTCGCATCCCGTTTTTCTCTTAGAACTTTGCTGCGTGCAGCTTGTGAAATGAATTCAATAAAGTGAAGCAGGTAGCACAGTGGTTGTCTTAAGAGGTGTGGAGGACTGAACACACCATCCTCATAAAAACCTGTTTTTTCATGCTAATTCAAACTTGGTGTATAGAACTCTCATTTTACGAAAAGAATTCATCCAGGATGTCTGAATGTACATGTTAACAAGCCTGCTGTAGTTTAATGGAATATCTTATGCCATGTCATGGAGCTGGAAGTGTGCACCTAGGGACTCTATGGGGGGGGGGGGGGGGGGGGGTACATTTCCTCTTGGAATTGTTGTCCAGAAGATTTGTTTCCTCCTGAAAGTCATGCTAACATGTCTTGTACTGTAGGACAGTGGCAATTTGATAGTTTGTTGTTTTTTTTTTTTTAATTTCGACAATTGCGCAATTACTTGTAATGAGCTCCAATTATATACAGTAAGAATGTTTCCCCTAATACATTGGACAAACTTGAAGTTCAAGTGGCATTAAAAGTAATTGGTATATGTGTGATCATAATTTGGGTGGAGAGGGAAGCAACACCCAGGAGAGAGTGAGACTCAGTCTTTTAATGTAAACAGGGGATGTTTAGTTAACAGTTCAAAGGGCTGGGTGGGTGTTTTTTTTTTTTTTTTTTTTTTGGTAAACATCCAAAATGTTTTGAAAGTGAGGTTACAGTAAATTCATGCCTAAATGATTGAGGCCCTTTGAGTTTATTCAGTCACTGATGGTGTTCACTCCGCTATGGACAGAGATTTCCTCTCATTGGAGAGCACACAGGGCTTCTGTTCAAACACTGCAAAACACTGACAACGTAACTTTATTTGCTTACACATATACACTGAATATGTACACAATGACTATGAAAAAGGATCAGAAATGAGGAGTCTGCCACCATTTGTGTGTGTGTGTGTGTACATGTATGCACAGAGTGATCTGAAGGACAAGGTGAAGGTGGAGGAGGAGAAGAAAGATGAAGAAAAGGAGGACCCCAAAGGAATTCCCGAGTTCTGGCTTACTGTGTTTAAGAACGTAGACCTGCTCAGCGAGATGCTGCAGGTACCTGACGCCTTCGGGATGCACCTGATCGTTGTGTGTGAGTGAGAGGAGGAGGAGGTGGTAGTCTGGAACTGCACTGTAATTAAGCTCTCCTCTGTTACAGGAGCATGATGAACCTATCCTCAAACACTTACAGGACGTTAAGGTCAATTTCTCTGATGCAGGACAGCCCATGGTACGCTCTCTGTCTGTCTCTATTACATGTTATCCAAATGTGCAGTAGTGTTGAAGTGTGTAACTGATGGTATGTTTACAATTAGTAATACACTGGTTAATGACATTAAACTGCCCTGTAGCTTTATTTTCTGACCTTTTCACAACAGGAGTTAAGTTTTTGTTTGTGTCATGTGACAAGTTTTTTTTTTTTAATTTATTTAATTCATTCATTTTGGAGCTGGTGATGCCACTGTTTATAGCTAGTAAAACATCAGTGACGGGAACTAACAGTTTGCAGAAACATTAAACCTAAACATTTTTTGCTCGTATTAAATATGTACTGGCTTCAGATGCAAAATACTGAAATCAAGCCTCAAACTGGAGGAAATCTTGATACAAATGTCTGTCTATAACAGGGAAACCTCTGATGGGAAATTGGGACATGGTTGTCATGGTAACTGGGAAGAGGTTATTTTTAGTGCATATCCTTTGGGCTGCAGTCGTTGGGTTGTGTCCTAGATAATCTCCCTCCAGTGGTCTTTAGTAGTTTGTCTGTTTATGCTCATGGACTGTGTCTTGAACCACATGCTACTGCACTGCAAACAGCTTGAAGAGAGATTAGTGTGTGTGTGTGTGTTTTTCTAGAGTTTTACATTAGAGTTCCACTTTGAGCAGAACGACTACTTCTCCAACAACGTTCTCACCAAGACCTATAAGATGAGATCTGAACCTGATGAGTCTGACCCCTTCTCCTTCGATGGCCCGGAGATCATGGGCTGTACTGGGTACTGTACCTGTCTGTTTACCTGTGTTGTGCTGTGTGCACTGCTCTGACTCTTTAAACCTAGATCTCTACTCAAACTATGGTATGTGTGTGTTTTGTATAATAGTGAGTTTCAACTGCAACCCTAAATCAGAAACGCATGCGATGTGTATTGAAATGTAAAACTGATTTCGTAAATAATCTCGAGCCTGATCCACTCAAATAATACAGCACATTTGACCTCCAAACCTGCTCACAACACAATTACAAAGATGGAACAAATCTAAATAGTTAAAATATAAATATTTAAATAACAATTTTTCATTTTCAACACTTGGTTGTTTATGGATTTAAGATGGAGTGTTTTGTGCTGTTCTTTGCAAGAGTTTAAGGTATGTAATGGTGGCTCATACACCTGCAGAAACGGACCTTGTGCCTTCACTTGTCATACCACTATCTTTTTATTTGTGGTGAGTGGTTGGTTTTCCCTGCGTGGCTTATTTTTCCCCTGAAACCTGTAATAAAAAAAAAAATCATCATACAATTTGTAGGCTTGGTTTAGCGAGTGTGGTTTGACACACAGATCCCAGACGTGACTGCACAAGCAGCATGATATGTGAAATAGCACTTTCTTTTTTTTTTTTTTTTTTTTTTTTTTTTTTTAATATATTATAAATAAAACTCTGTATGCAGTGTTTTCTCACTTTTTACAATGCATTGTTGACCCAAAGCACGGAAATAGATATACAGTAGCACCTCACCTTACGAAAGACCCAACAAACGAAAAATCCAAGTTACGAAACACATTTACCTAAAAACCGTCTCTGGATATGAAGAAAATTCACGTTACGAAATGCGGCATGTCAAAAACTCAAACAATGCGGGAGTTGCTCTCCCATTGGCTATCTCCCAACACCCTGCCCCGCTGGCCTCCCATTGGCTATTATGGAGCTGTATCGCCATAATATCCATAATGCTTTTCATGTGCCTTCTGCCCATTGTTTGTCACGGAGTTCTAAGACGCGTAAAGGACAGAGTTACTGTTTCGTGAGGTTTTTCATTGCAACTTTATTTTTTGGCTCAGGCTTTTAACCTTGCATAAACATTTGTAAGATTATAACTGCCAAGAAGACATGGTCAACGCACGCGTGTGTGATTCCCGGTACGAGTAAAAGGAAGAAGCGGACTCGTGGCATGTGGTTGAGTGATATCGCAAAGGAATATGGCCGAAACCCATCTACCATCGGTACGATATTGAAGCAGAAGGAGGGCTTAAAAGGTATACTTGTATAATTTTTAAAGGCTTTAGGGGGTAGTATTGGGTGCCTTGGAACGAATCAGGCCTTTTACATGTAAAATGCGACTCAAATGGGGGGGAGAAATCAGGATACGAAACCACTTTTTTTTTTTTTTTTTTTTTTTTCAATTTTACGTTTTTTTTTGTTTGTTTTTTTTTCAAAAAAAATTGTCAAATTTAGAGTTTAGACGTACCTACGTAGTACGCTGATGTAATGACGCTGCGTCCATTGTTTACAAACGACAGACTGAATGTGCCCCTCCTTCTTCCCAGTTCAGTTTTATTTATATATATATATATATATATATATATATATATATATATATATATATATATATATATATATATATATATATATATATATATGATTTTCTGAGTAGATCCTTCCGTAGGAGAGTGCTCAATACTTTTTGGTAGAGCAAATAAACAAAAATAAAAGGACAGGACAAAGACTTTCTATTGAAACTCCATTTATCACTACAGATCTGTTTCGAGGGGTGGTGAAACCATCCTCTCTCTTCAGGTGATTATAGAAGAATTCTTACCTACCGTATACCCAAAGACATCTTGTACGGTGAACTCTCAGAGGGCTCCAGACCTATCCGGTCGACCACTCCTCCGATTCAAGGATGTGTGCAAACGTCACCTCAAAGCTTGTAACACCACACCTTCTCACCTCGAACAAGTCACTGCAGATAGAAATCTCTGCAGATCAACTGTGAAATCTGGAATTAACCAGGCAGAGAAGAGACAGTTCTCTCGTCTAGAAAAGAAGACTTGTCGTAGTGAGAATCCTGTGTCGACAACAACTGTGCCACCCCACAAACTTCATGTGCCCAAAGTGTTCAAGAGCTTGCCTGTCTCACATTGGACTATATAGCCACAGCAGGTGTTGTAACCCCCAATCTCATTAGATGTAGACTCTATTGTCTCACGAGACATACAGACGCCATCGTGTGTGTATATATGTGTGTGTGTGTGTGTGTGTGTGTGTGTATATATATATATATATATATATATATATGAGAGAATGGTTTCACCACCCCTCGAAACAGATCTATAGTGAAAATGAAGTTTCAATAGAAAGTCTTTGTTCTGTCCTTTTTATTTTTACATTTTATATATATATATATATATATATATATATATATATATATATATATATATATATATATATATATATATATATATATATATATATATATATATAAAAATCAGTGGTTCTTAAACTGGGTTCGATCAAACCCTAGGGGTTTGATGAGTCAGTCTCAGGGGTTTGGCTAGGTCAAGAGACACACCCGACTTGTATTCATGACGACACGCCCCGCTTGGCCATCATTGGCTGCAGGTGATCACGCTACATTGCTTGGCGAATCTGTGCTGCAGCAAATTTGGTGCGTTCAGTATTCGACTTGTGACTGTTGTGATGGTACGTTGTGTGATTTCTTTCTTAATGTTTTAATCCATACTATAGTATGTTGAGCAAAAAACAAAGTGGTCGGACGAATATGTACAACATGGATTCACATGTATAACGGAACGTGATGCTAGTCAGCATCCTATCTGCATGATTTGCGAAGTAGGATCAAACCCCTGCTGACTGACGTATGTGTATATAATATCAATAAATTCATTCAATACTATAAATGCTTATAATAGCGATTAAACATTCAAAGATAATGCATACGATGTTAATAAAACAAACACACACACACATACAGACGCGTGCGCACATAGATGTGCGTTGCTGCGCGCGCGCACTCGGATGCGCACCTCCCATAAAAATGTAAGTAGTTGTGATGGGGGAGTTCATGCATTGTATTGGTTTTGTTCATTGAACACCGTGATGTTAATGCACAGTTCATTTTGATGCCCCAGTAAAAACATACCGATGTCTTGAATTTGGGGGGGGGGGAATCGTATTTTATATTTTTCAATAACGGAGAGTTCGGTGACTAAGCATATGAAACTGGTGGGGTTCAGTACTGCCAACAAGGCGCTCTACCGAATGTAGGCGCTTGTCGCACGGATTACTTTCGAGAAGATGGCTAAAAAAGTAAAAATGGTCGTGTGTTGTCCCTCAAAAAAAAAAAAAAAATCTAAATTCGTTTTTTTGCATAAACCATGAAAACAAGTACAGTAGGCCCTTAACTATTAGCGGGTTTGCACTCATGGTTTGAGTATTCGCGGACTGCCGAGCAGCTGACTGTCTTGCTTTCGGCTTTTTCCCTTTTACTTGGGAGTCGCCACAGCGAATCATCTGATTCGCACGTTTTTAATTTGGCAGAGGTTTTTACGTCGGATGCCCTTCCTGTCACAACCCTTTTAGCAAGGGACAGAAACACGCTGACGACTTTGCAGCCTACTCTTTACGAAAGTCAGCAATGGTTCTTTTACATGCCTCTCACCATAGACAGTGAGAGACATGGCCCGCCTTTGATAACCCAGTTAGCCGCACTGGGGGGGACAGTGACAACCTTGTGGAGAGTGGGACTCGAACCCCCAACCTTTGGATCAGCGATCCAGCGCCCTATACCACTAGACCACCACTTCCCCCTGGACTGCCGAGCAGCTGACAAGTCTTTCAAATTCAGCCAATGGCTGTCCTCCTTCCTGCTGATTGGTTGAGATGTAACGCCCCTTTTTCCTTATTCGCGCACAAGTTTTCAATGAGCCTCTTTTTTTACGGGTGTTTTAATTACCAGTTAGGCTCTGTGATGACACTCAAATGCTTTGCGTCTTCTCTGGCTAAGCGCTCGAAAAGGTAATGACGTTGGATTTCTCTTCTGAAGAAATAAGACTTTCTCCCGAAGAAACGACAGTTTCCTCTGAAGTGCCTGAAGAGAAAAACATCTGAAAGCACTCTAGTATTAGTCTTTTTCAATCATTATTCCAGTACAGTACCCAAGTTAATTTTTAGAACTTTTGTGTGTGATTTTTATGTACTGTGGTGTAGCATGTTTATCCAATTTATTACATTTCATGTTCTTCAGTGCAGGCTGAGTACTAAACGAGTTCAATGGCACCCTTGCGCACTTGAAAGACCGGAAGTCTGTATAACCCGCGCTTTGTTTCAAGCAAGTAAACTACTTTCAGCAAGTGCACTACTTTCGGTATTGAGCGCCTCACATATTGTAAGTGTTGATTTGGCTGTTTTAAGCGTCATGTAAAGTGAATCGGCTCAGCTTCATGTCATGTGACCATTCGTCGACCATCGGAACCATTTCCAAAAAGAAAAATCGCGTCATGGAGAATATTAAAGCTTATGTTTGATACTGCCTTTTGATATTTGAGTGAATTTGATTAAAGTTTATCAATTTGAAATTATTTTGCTTGAATTTAATTTATTTGAAATTAATGTTGATATTATTTGAGATATTTTACAATGCTATGTTTATAATTGCCCCAGTGCAGCTAACTGGGTTATCAAAGGCGGGCCATGTATCTCACTGTCCCTGGTGTGAGGCATGTAAAAGAACCATTGCTGATTTTCGTAAAGAGTAGGCTGCAAAGCAGTCAATGTGATTCTGTCCCTTGTTAAAAGGGTTGTGACAGGAAGGGCGTCCGACGTAAAAAATTTATGCCAAATCAAATGTGCGAGTCAGATGATTCGCTGTGGCGACTCCTGAGAAAAAGTGGAAAAGCCGAAAGGAAAAGATATTTATAATTGGTTTAAGGGTGTTTTATGAGATACGGTAATGGTATTTATGGATGTATAGTACAGTATGAGCGTCATACGTCACTGTAACAACTTGTGTTCACTTTCAACTTGTGTTCGGCCGTCCGGAACCAATTAAAAACGTAAGTCGGGGAGCGTCTGTATGTGTCATAATATATATATATATATATATATATATATATATATATATATATATATATATATAAATAATCATATACACACACACAGTCGGCCCCCAATTTACGAAATTAATCCGTTCCAGAGCCCTTTTTGTATTGCGGGTGTTTCGTAAGTCGGGGTCGTATCTTGCATGTTAAACGTTTAATTCGTTCCAAGTCGCCAGTCCTTGGACTGGATAAACCCCATAAACCCTTTAAAAATGATAAAAGTACACTAATTTTGTTTCAAATATGTGTTAATAGTAAAAGAATTATTTATTAAACCATTTTATTAACATTTATTAATTAAACCATTATTAAACATTTTTAACATACACCTCGCTTTCTCTCTCTATCTCCTTCTCTCTCGCGCCCGCAAGATGTGGGCCACGCCCGCAAGATGTGGAATTCAAAGTGCATTCCCTGCTTGACAAACTCCACTTTAATTTGATTCCTTGAGGGATCGGAATTAATAATAAGGACCAAACTCTGGCGACCGTGATACAGCGACCAAATGGCTCGTGGCAACGTGTCCGGAACACCTTACTCTCGGGGCACGCCCCACAAGATCGTTCAAGGGACACGGTCGAAAGCCTTCTCCAAATCCACAAAGCACATGTGGACAGATTGGGCAAACTCCCATGCCCCCTCAAGAATCCTGTGGCGCGTATAGAATTTGTCAAGAGTGCTACGGCCAAGACGAAAACCACATTGTTCCGCCTGAATCCTCTTCTCCAATACCCCTACATAGACTTTCCCAGGTAGGCTGAGGAGTGTGATTCCCCGACAATTGGAACACACCCCCCCCCCCGGTCCCCCTTCTTAAAAATTGGGACCACCACCCCAGTTTGCCAATCCAGAGGTACAGCCCGCGATGACCACGCGATGTTGCAGAGACGTGGCAACCAAGACAGTCCTACAGCACCCAGAGCCCTGAGTAGTTCTGCTAGGGGCCACTACCTGATGGTGAGTTGGCTTCGGTGGTGGGGGTGGTTGCCTTCCAGACCTGGCAGGCCCAAGCGTGTAATCGGGGTCTGCTGGGAACGTTTGGTGGAGTCTCGTGTCAGAGAGGCCTTTAACTCCCACCTCTGGCAGAGTTATAACCACGTCCCGGAGGAGGCGGGGGACATGGAATCCGAATGAGCCATGTTTTGTGCCTCCATTGCTGAGGCGGCAGCCCATAGCTGTGGCCGTAAGGTCGTCGGTGCTTGTCGTGGCTGTAATCCCCGAACCAGGTGGTGGACACCTGCGGTGAAGGGGGCCATGCAGCTGAAGAAGGAGGCCTATCGGGGTTTTATTAGCCTGTGAGACTCCCGAGGCCAAACGTGCTGTCGCAGATGCAAAATCTTGGGCGTGGGAGGAGTTCGGTGAGGGCCTAGACAGTGATTATCGGTTGGCCTCAAAAAGGTTCTGGATCGCCATCCGACGCCTTAGGAGGGGGAAGCAGTTCTTCACAAACACTGTTTACAGTGGAGGTGGGCAGCTGCTTACCTCGACTGGGGATGTCGTCGAGAAGTGGAGGGAATACTTTGAGGACCTCCTCAATCCCACCAACAAGCCCTCTGTGGAAGAGGGAAGACCCTTGGGGTTCAGGTGGGGGGGTCTGCCCATCACTGGAGTGGAAGTCGCCGAGGTTGTCAAAAAGCTCCTCAGTGGTCGAGCTCCGGGGCTGGACAAGATCCGCCCGGAATATCTCGGGGCTATGGATGCTGTAGGATTGTCTTGGTTGGTTTATATATATATAATCTCTACTTTTCCTTTCGGCTTTTCCCTTCAGGGGTCGCCACAGCGAATCATCTGCCTCCATCTCGCCCTATCCTTTGCATCTTCTTCTCTTACACCAATGACCTTCATGTCCTCCTTCACCACATCCATGAATCGTCTCTTTGTTCTTCCTCTAGGCCTTCTGCCTGGTAGTTCCAGCCTCAGCATCCTATTACCAATATACTCACTATCCCTCCTCTGTACATGTCCAAACCATCTCAATCTAGCCTCTCTGACTTTGTCTCCAAAACGTCTTACATGTGCTGTCCCTCTGATGTACTCATTCCTAATCCTATCCATCCTCGTTACTCCCAAAGAGAACCTCAACATTTTCATCTCTGCTACCTCCAGCTCTGCCTCCTGTCTTTTCCCCAGGGCCACTGTTTCTAAACCATCCAACATCGTTGGCCTCATCACCGTCTTGTACACTTTTCCTTTCATTCTTGCCGATACCCTCCAATCACACTGGAAAATTTTCTCCAACCTGCCTGCACACGCTTCTTCACCTCTTTTCCACACTCTCAATTGCTCTGGATTGTTGAGCCTAACTACTTAAAATCCTCCACCTTTCTTATCTCTGCTCCCTGTAATCTCACCGTTCCTCTTGGGTCCTTGTCATTCATGCACATGTATTCTGTCTTCCTGAGGCTAATCTTCAATCGTCTAGGCCATACCTCCACCTCTCTAGGTTTTCCTGCACTGGTTCTCTGCTCTCACTGCAGATCACAATGTCATCTGCAATCATCGTAGTCCATGGGGAATCTTGTCTAACCTCGTCTGTCAGCCTGTGCATCACCATAGCAAACAAGAAGGGGCTCAGAGCTGACCCTTGATGCAGTCCCACCTCCACCTTGAGCTGTTCTGTCACACAGCACACCTCACCACTTACATGTCTCATACATGTCCTGCACCACTCTAACATACTTCTCTGCCACTCCAGACATTGTCATGCAATACCACAGTTCCTCTCTCGGCACCCTGTCATATGCTTTCTCCAGATCCACAAAGGCACAACGCAGCTCCCTCAGTACTTCTCTATTAACATCCTCAAAGCAAACACTGCGTCTGTGGTGCTCTTTCTTGGCATGAAACCACTGTTGTTCACAAATGCTGACCTCTGCCCTTAGCCTTGCTTCCACTATTCTTTCCCATAACTTCATCGTATGGCTCATCAACTTTATCCCTCTGTAGTTGCCACAACGCTGCACGTCTCCCTTGTTCTTAAAAATGGGCAACAGCACACTTCTCCATTTCTCCGACATCCTCTCACTCTCTCAGACCTTGTTGAATGTTCTCGTCAGAAAATCTACTGCTATCTCTTCTAGACACTTCCATACTTCCACTGGTACGTCATCAGGACCAACTGCCTTTCCACTCTTCATCCTCTTTAGTGCCCTTCTCATTTCACCCTTATTAATCTTGCCTACTTCATGATCCTCAACGGTCAGCCCTTCTACTTTTTTTTTTTTTTTTTTTTTTTTTTTTTCTCCTCCTATTTTCCTCATTCATCACCTCTTCAAAGTACTCTTTCCAGCTTCCCAGCACACTTCTGTCATCAGTCAATACATTTCCCTCTCTGTCCTTTATCACTCTAACTTGATGCACGTCTTTCCCATCTCTATTTCTCTGCTGTGCTAACCTGTATAAATCATTTTCTCCCTCCTTACTGTCCAACCTATCATACAAGTCATCATACGCCCTCTGTTTGGCCATTGACATTGCTACCTACGCTGTGTCTCCCTGTATTCCTGTTTACTCTCTTTTGCCCTCTCAATGTCTCATTTCTTCTCTGATAACCTCTTTCTTTTTACACACTCCTGCACTTCCTCATTCCACCACCAATTCTCCTTATCTACTTTCCTTCCAGCTGACCTACCAAGTACTTGCCTACCTGTCTCCCTGATCACATTAGCTGTAGTTTTCCAGTCATCTGGATGCACTTCCTGACCACCCAAAGCCTATTTCAACTCCTCCTTGAAGACAACACGACCCTTTTCCCTTGTCAGCTTCCACCACCTTGTCTTCTGCTCTGCCTTTGCCTTTTTCACCTTTCTCACCATCAGCATCATCATGCACCCACCATCCTATGCTTTTTTGGCAACACTCTCATCCACTACTACTTTATTCACTGACTTCCTTCAAATTACAACGCCAACAAAAGATGTAGTCTACCTGTGTGCTCCTACGTCCAGTTTTATCAGTCACCCTATGCCCTTGTCTCTGCTGGAAGAAAGTACGTAGTCACCACAGCCATTTCCATGCCTTTTGCAAAATCTATCAACAGCTGTCCGTCTGTGTTCCTGTCTTGGATACCAAACCTTCTCATCACTTCCTCGTCCCTTCTGTTGCCTGCACCGTGTCCATTGAAGTCTGCCCCAATGACCACTCTTTCACCTCTGGGGGTACTCTGCATCACTTCATCTCACTCCTTGTCTTTGAATCTCTCCTTTTCTTCTAGCTCATATCCTGCCTGTGGGGCATGAGCTTTAACAATATTGAACATCACGTCTTCAATTTCCAACTTTAGACTCCTCATTCTGTCCGACACGCCTTTCACTTGTCGAACATTTCTGACAAAACCCCTCCTTCAAGATGACTCCTACTCCATTTCTCTTCCTATCCACACAATGAAACAGCTTAAACCCTGCTCCTAATCTTCTAACCTTGGTACTTTTCCACCTGGTCTCCTGAACGCACAATATGTCCACCTTCCTCCTCTGCATCATGTCAGCCAGCTCTCTATCTTTTCCTGTCATAGTTCCAACATTCAAAGTCCCTACGCTGTCTTAGACTCGTGCCTTTCCTTTTCTATTTTTGCCTACGGACTCCTTCTTCGACCAACAGTAGTCCAATTTCAACCAGCACCCTGTTAAACAGCACTGATGGCGGTCGTTGTTATCCCAGGCCTCGACCGATCCGGTATGTTCTTATTGATTCACATTTTTATATGTGGCATTGTTTTTCGTCGGATGCCCTTCCTGACGCAACCCTCTGCATTTGTCCGGGCTTGGGACCGATGTGAGGAAGAATTTTGGCTTGTGCCCCCTTCCTCACGGCCACATTAAATCATACCTTACATGGGAATATTGAACAGAGGTTTCCAGTTGTGTCAGCACTTGTCTGAATGTTTCAGAACGCGGACAATTCAGACTTCATGATTATTGTTGTAGTTTAACTGTAATAACGCTTTTGACTGTTCAGGTTTATAGTTACTGTTGAGTTAGAGAGTATTGAAATAACAGTTCAGGTTTGAATTTTATGGACTACAATAGTAACTGGGGTCGAGTATTGTAATTTTTACATTTGAATTTATCAACTTCAAGTTGTTGGCAGTACCGAGTAGCTACATGCGTTTCTGACTACTCTTTCAGGTTGTAGGCTCGGTCAAGTAGTCTGTGACCTTCCTTAATAATACGAAACAGTGATGTACAATTGTTATATATAATAAAAAAACTGTCAATATCAAAACTTTATTTAAAAAAAAAAAGTGTATCTTGTAAACGTAACTTTTTTTTTGGTGTTTTAAGATAAGATAAGATAAGATACAGCTTTATTAATCTCACAATGGAGAAATTCACTGTTACAGGCTCTTGAGGTACTATCAGTAGGGGGTGCAAAAATAGATACAAGTACGAACATACACACATACATATATATATTATATAAGTAAATAAATAAATAGATACATAAATAGTATAAATTACTAAACAATAAAAGAAAAGAAAAGAATGGAGCAACTTTATAGATTGGCCTATATTAAAGTGTAATGTATCTGAGGGCAGAGTAGATGGGTTGATATGGTTCACAGTCAGTGGGGTAGATGTGGGTGATTAAAGTGCACGGGTTTTATGGCACATAACCGGTATTTTCACAGACAGTTACAAAGTGGCGTTGTACAGTCTGATAGCGGTGGGAATGAACGACCTGCGGTAGCGCTCCTTCCTGCACTGAGGATGCCTCAGTCGTACACTGAAGGAGCTGCTTAGCTCCTCGACAGTCTGGTGCAGTGGGTGAGAGCTGTTGGACAGGATGGATGTGAGCTTTGCTACCATCCTCCTCTCACTCACCTCCTCCACAGAGTCCAGTGGGCAGCCGAGGACAGAGCTGGCCCTCCTGACCAGCTTGTTCAGTCTCTTTCTGTCCCGCTCTGTGCTGCCCGGGGCCCAGCAGATGGCAGCGTAGAGGATTGCAGAGGCTACCACAGAGTCATAAAATGTCCTGGGCAGAGGTCTGCATATGCCGAAGGACCTGAGTCTCCTCAGAAGGTGGAGGCGACTCTGGCCCTTCTTGTACAGGGCGTTGGTGTTGTGGGACCAGTCCAGTTTATTGTTAAGGTGAACACCCAGGTACTTGAAACTGTCCACTGTCTCAATGTCCTGTCCCTGGATGTTCACTAGTAAATGTGTGTGTGTGTGTGTTTGAGTGCTTCTCCTGAAGTCGACCACCATCTCCTTCGTCTTCCTAGTGTTCAAGCACAGGTGGTTGCGCTCACACCAGTCCACGAAGTCGACGATGACCGACCGGTACTCCAGCTCGTTCGCCTCGGACACCACGGCCCACGATGGCGGAGTCGTCCGAGAACTTCTGGAGGTGGCAGCTGTTTGTGTTATATATGAAGTCCGAGGTATAGATGTTAAAAAGGAAGGGTGAGAGGACGGTGCCCTGCGGTGCCCTCTGCTACAGACTACCACCTTTGACTTACAGCCGCAGCCGCACGCACTGTGGACGGTTAGTAAGGTAGTCAATAATCCAGGCAGCAAGATGCCCGTCCACTCCCACGTCCTCCAGCTTCCCCGCAGGCGCCGCTGGCCTGATGGTGTTGAAGGCGCTGGAGAAGTCAAAGAACATGACCCTCACAGCGCTGCCGGCGATCTCCAGGTGGGTGAGTGCCCGCTGCAGAAGGTAGATGACGGCGTCTTCTACTCCGATGTTGGGCCTGTAGGCAAACTGCAGCGGGTCTAGGGTGGGGCTCACCATAGAGCGGAGGTGTTCAAGGAGGAGCCTTTCCATGATCTTAATGAGGTGGGAGGTCAGGGCGACAGGTCTGTAGTGGGCTGGTTCCTTCGCTTGTGCTGTTTTGGGAACCGGAACCACACAGGAGGTCTTCCAGAGGACTGGAACCTTCTCCAGGCTGAGGCTCAGGTTGTACAGGTAGCATAGTACCACACAGAGCTGGTCTGCGCAGGTCCTCAGCAGCCTGGGACTGATGCCATCAGGTCCTTCAGATTTCCTCTGATTTAGTCGCCTCAGCTGTCTCCTCACCTGGTCTGATGTGAGGGAGAGGGGGCTGGTGTGGGCTGCAGAGGGAGGGGATGTGTCTGTCGGGCTGTAGCAGTCAAGTGAAGTTGGCCTGGGGAGGGGGAGGTGTCAGCTGGTCTGGAGACGTGTGAAGAGGGGAGGGGAACGGGGAGGGGGGAGAATCAAACCTGTTGAAGTAGCAGTTTAGTTCATCCGCCCAGCGCTGGTCACCATCAGCTGTCCCTCTGACACTCTGCCCAAATCCAGACATGGTCTTTAGTCCTCTCCAGACGTCCCGCACGTTGTTCTGAGCCAGCTTCTCCTCCATCTTCTTCCCATAGTCCTTCTTTGCCCTCCTGATCCTCCACTGGAGCTCACGCTGGACCTTCTTCTGCTCCTCTCTGTCCCCCGAGATGAAAGCCCTCTTTTTCTGGTTCAGGAGGACTTTGAGCTCAGGGGTGACCCATGGGTGGTTGTTGGAGAAGCACCGTACTCTCCGTGTTGGCACAGTGCTGTCCACGCAGAAGTTCATGTAGTCGGTGATACAGTGTGTGAGGCCGTCGATGTCATCACCAAAGGAGTTACAGAGCATGCTCCAGTCTGTGGTCTGGAAACAGTCCCTAAGCCTCTCGTTGGTCTCCTCGGTCCACACTTTCACAGACCTCTTCTGTGCAGGTTCCTTTCGCACCCTGGGTGTGTATTGGGGAGCAGGTAGACCAGGTTGTGGTCTGAGCGTCCCAGTGGGGATGGGGGAGGAGCTGTAAGCGTCCTTCACATTTGCATACAGTAAGTCCAGTGTTTTATTGTCTCTTGTGGCGCACTTCACGTATTGCGTGAACGCCGGAAGAGAGGCGGAGAGAGGCGTGGTTAAAGTCCCCGCTGATCAGAATCATGGCGCTGGGCTGACGAGTCTGTGTCTGATTAACGGCGCTGTGTAGACGCCACACGCTGCCGCCGCATCAGCCGAGGGCGGAATGTACACGCAAAACACAATCACGTGTGAAAACTCCCTCGGTAGATAATATGGCCGCCGCTTAACGCGAGCAGCTCTAGGTCCCGCGTGCACAGCTGCTCCTTCACGTGCACGCTTGCCGGGTGGCACCATCGTTCATTCACATAGACCGCCACACCCCTCCTTTCTTCTTACCGCTCTCCGTTACACTCCGATCTGCACGCCGCGAGTGTAAATCCCTTAAGAGAAACCACAGAGTCCGGTGTGAGTTCATTCAGCCACGTCTCCGAGAAACACATGAGGCTGCAGTCCCGGTACTGCCTCTGCTGCCGGGTCAGCGCCGCCAGCTCCTCCGTCTTGTTGGCGATCGCGTGGACATTTCCCATGATGACAGAGGGAACACATGTCCTCCGCGTCTTTCGTCCCCCTCTGCAGCCTCTCCTTTTCCTCCGTATTTCCAAAGGAACAACGGGCTTTTCCGCGTGAAGGAGGGCGGGGGCGCCAAGAGGGTCGAGGAGGGTCTCACGTGTGTAAGACCTGCGTTGCTCAGAGCCGCCGGTGAATGAGTTTCCTGACGCCGATCCAAAAAGTGAAAATAAAAGTGCACAGAAGAACAAAAGCATCATGAAAGTATGTTTTCCAGATGCAGGATTGAAGAAAGAAAAAGAAAATTTGAAAAAAGATAAAGAAACACGCCTATATACAATAGAAAAGAGAAAAAAAAGAAAAATAAACTGAAGAGCTCCTGTAACTGGCTGCAGGTCACCCAGCGCCATCTTTGAATTATTATTATTATTTTGTGATCTTAATTAGTATTTTAGCTTTATTTGCCTTGACTTTTATTATGGTGAATTAGCCCAACTTTGAGATTCAGTATCAAATAAAATTTGTTCTTGGTCAAACCTTGTTCATTTAATGGTTCACCGGAAAAGGTGTTCAAAGTGTCAACAGCACAAAACGCGATAAGTAATGTACAGTGCATTTTGATGTCGGTTTTTGCAAGAAACTGATGAGTAACATGTGTCAACTTCGGAAATGGAAATTAAACGGAAAATCATTGTCTCTACCTTTTTTGTATGTGTGCAGGTGCACAATCAATTGGACAAAAGGGAAGAACGTTACTCTGAAGACTATAAAGAAGAAGCAGAAGCATAAGGGTAGAGGAACAGTGAGAACAGTTACTAAAACTGTTCCTACAGACTCGTTCTTCAATTTCTTCTCCCCTCCTGAAGGTACATACAGATTTTGTTGGTTGATGGTGTCAGTGGTATGGCTTCTTATTTAATCAGTTGTTTTATATGCATCGGTCCTTCTAAAAAAAAAAAATTAGCATGTTGTGATAAAGTTTATTATTTTCTGTAATGTACTGATGAACATTAGACCTTCATATATTTTAGATTCTTTACACACAACTGAAGCAGTTCAAGCCTTTTTATTGTTTTGATATTGATAATTTTGTCAAAAAAGTAAAGAAAAACCAAAAATCCCCATCTCAAAAATTAGCATATTTCATCAAGTGTTTTTAGTCCAAAAAAGTCAACCTTCAAATAATTATGTTCAGTTATGCACTCGATACTTGGTCGGGAATCCTTTTGCAGAAATGACCGCTTCAATGCGGTGTGGCATGGAGGCAATCACCCTGTGGCACTGCTGAGGTGTTATCGAGGCCCAGGATGCTTCGATAGCGGCCTTAAGCTCAGCCACAGTGTTGGGTCTGGTGTCGCTCAACGTTGTCTTCACGATATCCCACAGATTCTCTATGGGGTTCAGGTCAAGGGAGTTGGCAGGCCAATTGAGCACAGTAATACCATGGTCAGTAAACCATTGACCAGTGGTTATGGCACTGTGAGCAGGTGCCAGGTCATGCTGAAAAATCAAAAATCTTCATCTCCATAAAGCTTTTCAGCAGATGTTGTTGAACATGAAGTTCTCCAAAATCTCCTGATAGCTAGCTGCATTGATCCTGCCCTTGATAAAACACAGTGGACCAACACCAGCAGCTGACATGGCACCCCAGATCATCACTGACTGTGGGTACTTGACACTGGACTTCAGGCATTTTGGCATTTCCTTCTCCCCAGTCTTCCTCCAGACTCTGGCACCATGATTTCCAAATGACATGCAAAATTTGCTTTCATCCGAAAAAAGTACTTTCTTCTGTCGTTGTTTCTGGTTCAAAAGTGGCTTGACCTGGGACATGCGTCACCTGTAGCCCATTTCCTGTGCACGGTGGCTCTGGATGTTTCTACCCCAGACTCGGTCCACTGCTTCCACAGGTCCCTCAAGGTCTGGAATTGGCCCTTCTCCACAATCTTCCTCAGGGTCCGGTCACCTCTTCTGGTTGTGCAGCATTTCCTGCCACACTTTTTCCTTCCCACAGACGTCCCACTGAGGTGGTTTGATCGAGCACTCTGGGAACAGCCTATTCGCTCAGAGATTTCTTTGTGTCTTACCCTCTTGCTTGAGGGTGTCAATGATGGCCTTCTGGACAGCAGTCAGGTCGGCAGTCTTACCCATGATTGCGGTTTTGGGTAATGAACCAGGCTGGGAGTTTTTAAAAGCCTCAGGAATCTTTTGCAGGTATTTAGAGTTAATTGGTTGATTCAGATGATTAGGTTAATAGCTCGTTTAGACTACCTGAACATGATATGCTAATTTTTTGAGATAGGAATTTTGGGTTTTCATGAGCTGTATGCCAAAATCATCAGTATTAAAACAATAAAAGACCTGAAATATTTCAGTTGGTGTGCAATGAATCTAAAATATATGAAAGTTTAATTTTGATCAGTACATTACAGAAAATGGGGCAGTGGTGGTCTAGTGGTATAGGGCGCTGGATCGCTGATCCAAAGGTTGGGGGTTCGAGTCCCACTCTCCACAGGGTTGTCACTGTCCCCCCCCCCCAGTGCAGCTAACTGGGTTATCAAAGGCGGGCCATGTCTCTCACTGTCTATGGTGAGAGGCATGTAAAAGAACCATTGCTGACTTTCGTAAAGAGTAGGCTGCACAGCCGCCAGCGTGTTTCTGTCCCTTGCTAAAGGGTTGTGACAGGAAGGGCATCCGACGTAAAAACCTCTGCCAAATTAAATGTGCGAATCAGATGATTCGCTGTGGCGACTCCCGAGTAAAAGGGAAAAAGCCGAAAGGAAGACAGACAGACAGACATTACAGAAAATAATGAACTTTATCACAATATGCTAATTTTTTTAGAAGGACCTGTATGTTTTGCTTTAATTCTATGTCCAGCAATTTGTTGCAGCTGGTGTTTTTAAAGCTTTCCCAGTGATGGTTGCCCAAATGTAGTTTGAGGTTAAAGGAGTCACAGATTTAATGTTTGTCTGTAGTCGAAACTACCTGAGTAATAAACTGAAATGAAACAGTAAAGATAGTGAAATGGATTGTATATTGGTCACCTTGATGTCGTAGGGTCCCCCCCTTCACAGCTTTCTGCCAGAATGAGAATTTTCAGCGGCTCTGTGGATTTCTTAATTTTTCTCACCAAAAATAACATTCTCGGAATTTGCGTAAATTCATTGAGAGAATTTTTAGGGGGGTAGGGTAGGCCCGTTGGGGTGTTTTGTCTCGTGAGGGGAGGCTGTATGCGTCCCATTTCCTGGCCATTAACAGTCGGTTGATGCGCTGCTTAACTTGCTTGATAGTGCGTTAACACGCTATGCAGAACAGCTGGTCTGCACAGATCACGGAACCCAGGTTACACCGTGATAAGTGTAAATTCCTTGGTGTGGCATTTGTGTAGTTTTATGGCATTAGGCTACTGGCGGTGTTCATTTTTGCTCAAGAAAGTAAGGAGTCCCAGGGACTCGCAGATTGGGAAAGTATGGGTCCAAGTTTAACAGTAATGAGTCCTGCTAAATGACGACGTAAAAGATTTGCCCCAAAATGCATAAACTTCAAATAAATCATTGTCAACACAAAGTATATTTTATAAGATTAAGTTTTATTAAGCTCACAGATAAAACAAACTTAAAAACACTGAGGTCATACATGATATTAAAAAATAATTACATAAAAATAAAATAATACTGTTTTGATAATCACATTCATACTCATGAGGAAAAAAAAATGAAAGAAAACAATGCTGACAGTAACTGAATTCTTGGTCTAATATTTATGTTGTCATGATATATTCTTCTGTGCTTGGCATTTTTCCACACCTTGAGGGCTTTATGCAGGTCCACCTTTCCTGCAAGCTGAACCTTCATGAGCTTGTCCTGCATGCTGACATTTGAGCCTATTCCTCTTCTTGGTCAGGATTTTGTTTTGCACTGAAATTCAAGCATTCCCTGCTTGACAAACTCAACTTGAATTTGATTCCTTGAGGGATCGGAATTCCAGATGAGCTCAAATGCGCCCACATTTATTAAACATTTACTGAATTAAAACCACTTAAAACTAAAGCGTTATTCATTTTTTTCTCTCTCTCTCTGACGCGCGCTGTGGGCCACGCTCACAAGACGGGAATTCAAAGCGCATTCCCTGCTTGACCCTTTACTGAATTAAACAAAATGGTGGCCTTGTCAAAGCATTGATCGATTTCGGAAAGTTTTTGGCAGATTTGTTTGTTTCGGGGCAACATTACATAAATTGATAAATTATTAACGAGTCTGGCGGACGCACATTGATTTGCTACTATGCGTCCCCATGGATTTTCGTGCATCAAGGACGCACGCAAACGAGAACACTGTACTAGCGCTAGATACACTTTTAGGTTACAGTAATATTTTATGGTATGGTTTTGATGCATTTGTTGTACCATGTGTGAACACGAGCATGTCGATTGAAATGTAAACGTAAGGTACAGTAATATCTTGAGTTAATACGACCTGGGATGGCAAAATAAAAGCATCAAAGTGATGACAATTGTGCCAGGGAAATGGATAGGGGAGGTGGTGTGCTATAGTTGGGCATATAGTTGGGTAGGGTTGCTATAGTTGGGCATGGATGGAGAGAAACATCACTCTGAAGTTGACATGATCAGATGACTCTGGGAGAACATACTAGCAAAGGTCAAACAGTTAAATCGATTTATATCTTGCAAAAACCCACCAGTCACATAAATTACACTTTTCTATTCCGAGTCATTGATATAGTTATAGTTAAGAATCAATAGTGGATGAGTAAACACATAATTTATTTTATATTATCCAGATTTTCCTTCAGTTTAAAAAGAAGGGGAGGAAAAACCCTGAAATGCGTTTTTGGCTGGTGGGCTGCGGCCTCCAGACCCCCAGCTTATTTTCAGGGTGTTTCAGTAATCACCATTCTCGTTCTGTCTACATTCAGTTTGTTACTCATAATGTTGGATGATTTGCAGGATGGGTTCCCCTTAGGAAGAGCCAAGATTGTGTACAGGTCACATTAACCTTATTTCAGTGTCAGTTTGGTGAGTTTATCTATATTGCATGGGTGTTGGCGCCTGGACGGAAATATGGATTTCCTTCAAAAATAAAAATGCAAGTACAGTGCTACTTCACCTTACGATAGTCCCAGCAAACGAAAAATCGAGGTTTTTGTCTCTAGATACGAAACAAGTTCACGTGACGAAAGCATAATCTCAAATTTAAACGATACACGAGTTGCTCTCCCATTGACTATCTCCCAACATCCCGCCCCACTGGCCTCCCATTGGCTAGGAAAAATAACGCAGCTCCCTCCGATCGGCTATCATGGAGCGGTATCTCCATAATACCTATGATGCTTTTCGTGTAAAGGACAGAGTTACTGTTGTTTCATGAGCGTGCAACATTTAAGATTATAACTCTGCTAAGAAGACATGGTCAACACGAAGTAAGTACCTTAAAAGGTATGCTTTTATAATTTTTTTAAAGGGTTTCAGGGGCAGTATTGGGGGCCTTTGAACGAATCACGCGTTTTATATGTAAAATGCAGTTCTACTTACGAAAAATCCAGGTGATGAAACTCCCTCTTGAACGGATTAATTTCCTATGGTGAGGCACCACCTTTTTTAAATAAATATTTCAGTAACCGCAATTATATAGACGTTTATTTTCTAGTTTGGCACCGGAAGTCTTCCGTAGCAATTTGTCGTGATTAGCTTGCCGTAGTTCAATTTCGGACGT
This sequence comes from Plotosus lineatus, assembly GCA_024760905.1. Taxonomy (NCBI): domain Eukaryota; kingdom Metazoa; phylum Chordata; class Actinopteri; order Siluriformes; family Plotosidae; genus Plotosus; species Plotosus lineatus. The sequence goes on from CM045733.1 coordinate 393,443, forward strand.
GTTCATGTGTTGTTGCACTGTACTGTGTAAGACATTCAAACATTGCCGAACTGTATCTTAGTAAGTAGAACGATCAATATTCGTGCATGCTTGCTTTCTGAAAGGTAAAAAAAAAAAAACTATTGAAGTTTGTCAAGTATAATGCCAAATTTCCTGGAAATCGGTCGTCGTCTTTTCCTTTTGGCTTTTCCTTTCATGGGGTCGCCATGGTGAATCATCTGCCTCCATCTCACCCTGTCCTCTGCATCTTCTCTTCCACCAACTGCCTTCATGTCCTCTTTCACCACGTCCATGAATCGTCTCTTTGGTCTTCCTCTAGGCCTTCTGCCTGGTAGTTCTAACCTCAGCATCCTACTACCAATATATTCGGTATCCCTCCTCTGTACATGTCCAAACCATCTCAATCTAGCCTCTCTGACTTGGTCTCCAAAACGTCTTACATGTGCTGTCCCTCTGATGTACTCATTCCTGATCCTATCCGTCCTCGTTACTCCCAAAGAGAACCTCAACATTTTCATCTCTGCTACCTCCAGCTCTGCCTCCTGGCTTTTCCTCAGTGCCACTGTTTCTAAACCATACAACATCGCTGGCCTCAACACCGTCTTGTACACTTTTCCTTTCATTTTTGCCGATACCTTCCTATCACGCATCACACCGGACACTTTTTCTCCAACCAGCCTGCACACGCTTCTTCACCTCTTTTCCACACTCTCCATTGCTCTGGACTGTTGAGCCTAAGTACTTAAAATCCTCCACCTTTATCTCTGCTCCCTGTAACCTCACCTTTCCTCTTGGGTCCTTGTCATTCATGCAGATCTATTCTGTCTTACTGAGGCTAATCTTCATTCCCCTTCTTTCCAGGGCATACCTCCACCTCTCTAGATTTTCCTGCACTTGTTTGCAGATGACATCGTGATCTGCAGTGAGAGCAGAGAACATCATAGTCCATGGGGAATCTTGTCTAACCTCGTCTGTCAACCTGTCCATCACCATAGCAAACGAGAAGGGGCTGAGAGCTGACCCTTGATGCAGTCCCACCTCCACCTTGAACTCTTCTGTCACACCGACAGCACACCTGTCCTGCACCACTCTAACATACTTCTCTGTCACTCCAGACTTCCTCATGCAATACCACAGTTCCTCTCTCGGCACCCTGTCATATGCTTTCTCCAGATCCACAAAGGCACAATGCAGCTCCCTCTGTACTTTTCTATTAATATCCTCAAAGCAAGCACTGCATCTGTGGTGCTCTTTCTTGGCATGAAACTAAACTGTTCACAAATGCTGACCTCTGCCGTAGTCTTGCTTCCACTATTGTTTCCCATAACTTCATCGTATGGCTCAACTTAATCCCTCTGTAGTTGCCACAACTCTGCACGTCTCCCTTGTTCTTAAAAATGGGCACTAGCCCACTTCTCCATTCGTGCGGCATCTGCTCACTCTCTCAGACCCTGTTGAATGTTCCTGTCAGAAAATCTACTGCTACCTCACCTAGACACTTCCATACCTCCACCGGTCTGTCATCAGGACCAACTGCCTTTCCACTCTTCATCCTCTTTAGTGCCCTTCTCATTTCACCCTTACTAATCTTTGCAACTTCATGATCCTCAACAGTCACCTCTGCTCTTTTTTTCCTCGGTTTCCTCATTCATCAGCTCTTCAAAGTACTCTTTCCAACTTCCCAGCACACTTCTCTCATCAGTCAATACATTTCCCACTCTGTCCTTAATCACTCTAATTGCTGCACGTCCTTCCCATCTTCTTTTTCTCTGCTGTGCCAACCTGTATAAATCATTTTCTCCCTCCTTACTGTCCAACCTAGCATACAAGTCATCATATGCCCTCTGTTTGGCCTTTGACGCCGCTGTGTCTCCCTGTACTCCTGTTTACTCTCTTCGGTCCTCTCAATATCCCACTACTTCTTAGCTAACCTCTTCTTTTGTACACACTCCTGCACTTTCTCATTCCACCACCAAGTCTCCTTATCTTCTGTCCTTCCAGAGGACACACCAAGAACTTTTTTACCTGTCTCCCTGATCACATTGGCTGTAGTTGTCCATTCATCTGGAAGCACTTCCTGGCCATCCAAAGCCTGTTTCAACTCCTCCTTGAAGACAACACGACACTCTTCCTTTTTCAGCTTCCACCACTTTGTCTTCTGCTCTGCCTTTGCCTTTTTCACCTTTCTCACCATCGGCATTCTTCTGCACACCATCATCCTATGCTGTTTGACAGCAGTCCCTGACTTCCTTCAAATTACATCGCCTACACAAGATGTAGTCTACCTGTGTACTCCTCCCTTTGCTCCTGTCTCTTCTGGAAGAAAGTATTCACCACAGCCATTTCCATCCTTTTTGCAAAATCTATCAACATCTGTCCTTCTGTGTTCCTGTCCTGGATACCAAACCTGTGCTTTTCCTGCACCAACATGTTCATTATGAAGGGTAATACAGTAAAATGGTTTGATAATTTGTATAAACATACAGGTGCAGCACTGTGTGTTGCACATTGGTGGTTAAAAATGCTTGTCAGAGGCCCACTAGACGTAGATATTGCATTATTTATTGTACTGTACATAAAGAACATGAAGTGTACAGTAATTAACAAACTGGATGCCAAAAGGATAAACTTGACTAAACATACAACAGAACATAAAATCTCACACACAGTTAGGTACTGTACTAGAATAATAACTTGAACATTGTACTACTGTACAGTACTATAGAACTTTACAACAGTTCAGATGATTAGTCATCTTCAGGCAATTCAAAAGAAACTGTCTTCTTCAGGAGAAAGTATTATTTCTTCAGAAGAGACAGGAGGTGGTGTATTTTCTTCCAGTGTGGATTGTGTAGAAGTTTTCTTGGCCTTTTTTTTTTTTTAGCAACATGGCAACTTACAAAGACAGCTGCCAATAACCATGACACAATCAACTGCATTTGAGAACTGTAGTGAACGAACCACGTGAGGGTCCCATGATTTAGCTTTCTGTTGCAATACATTTTGTTGTTTGCATGAGTTCCGCCAAACTTTCTAGAGTTAGACCATCGTCCTCTTGGTTCTCTTGTGATGGAGCTTCCTGGTCCTCTGTTTCGTCTTCACTGGCAGATTTTGTCATCTCTGCTAAATCTTCATCTGCAAGAGGCTGAGAGTGGGAATCAGTCAGTCCATTGAACTCGTCGTGAATTTTATCATCAAAGCCATCACCACAAATGAACTGTGCCATCTTCACTGGCTAATTAACATTTTCATCAGGTGTGAATCCTTGGCTGTCATACCCACAAACTGGACGTCTTCATCCTCATCTATAGCATCAACTATAGCTGAAAACAATTCCTAGTGTAAGGTGTCCTAAAGGCACAAATCACCCCTTCGTCCATAGGCTGGAGGAGGGATGTGGATGTTGTGAGGAAGAAACTCTATCTGTACTCCCGCATGATGCTTCCTCACCTATAGTCACGAGTTTTGGGTAGTGACTGAAAGATTGTGAATACAAATGGCTGAAATGAGCTTCCTTCACCGATGATGGGACTGTCCCTTAGGGTGAGAACCGCCATCTTTAACGAGCTCAGAGCTGAACCGCTGACGCTCCACATTTGAGAGGGCCAGTTGAGGTCGCTTCAGGTTACTGGTCAGAATGCCACCCCGAACGCCTCCCTGGTGTGGTGTTTCTTGCATATCCAATTGGGAAGAGACTCCGGGGCCAAACTCGACCATACAAGAGGGATTATGTATCAGCTGGTCTGGGAACGCCTCTGTATGTTGTCAGAAGAGCTGGAGGAAGTGGATGCTGCTCCCATAATCCGACCCCAGATCAAGTGGAAGATGATGATGACATTTGCATGTCGTATTAAATAGAATGCAAGTAATTTTGGAGGTGATATGCCGACATGAGACTTTAAATATGACACATTCACGACTGACTGTCAGTCAGTGTCACGTACATGAGACAACAAGCTGGTATTAAAAAAAAAAGAGAGACAACTCTGCTCAGTTGATTTTGAAAAAAAAAAAAAAACAAAAAAACTTTGAAGTACCACAGGTTTGCCTGGTCAGTTGAGTGGGGTGGGGGTGTTTTTTGTTTTGGGGTGTGCGTGCCTAATTGATCATGTGGTTCTGTGTCCACTGTTCATAATCGTTCAGACTTCAAGCTCCCTCCAAAATCGTCAACTCCGATAAATCACTGTGTAAAATGTAAAATGCCTTTTATATTGCAGGAGTTCCCCAGGCTTTACATCAAGTGTGTGGTCTTTCTTGGGTTAAAATAAAAAGCTAGCTTTTTAGCTAGTTTTTGATCAGGCTCGGGTTCCAGTGGCTTTTAATGAACCCTCTGAAATCCATTTCCTTTGAAACAAAAGAAGTGTCCGTATTACTTGTGGACTGTACCTGATGCATTGCTTTATAACCTTGTTCTTTTCTTTCAGTGCCAGAGAGTGGTGACCTGGTGAGTTTCACACATGTGCACCCACACATTGTGTAAAAAGACATGACATGCTGTGTTATCAGTGTGTTTAAAAAAAAAAAAAAAAAAAAATGAAATATCGACGTACATAGTGCAGTATCTTGCTGTGTGTGTGGTTCAGGATGAGGACTCCGAAGCTATTTTGGCAGCAGACTTTGAGATTGGTCACTTTATCCGTGAGCACATTGTGCCACGTGCTGTGCTCTACTTCACTGGAGAGGCCATTGAGGATGATGACGATGATGTGAGTGAAGGCTTTACTGAATGATGTGACGAGACAGCTTCTCAGTGTAGTGGTGTAGGGTCTACGTTAAAGATTTCTGAACTGTTCTCAGGTTCATGTCACCGGCTGTGTTCTAATAAGACTCGAGGGTTTTTAATGCACTTCTGCTTACTGATTAGTAGAAAAGATTTGTGTTGGAACACAGCAGTACAGTTAATTTTGTATGTATTAATTTACCTCTGTATTTTCTTCAGTATGATGAGGAAGGAGAGGAAGCTGATGATGAGGTGAGTGTGTGTGTGTGTGTGTGTGTGTGTGTTGTACATCATGAATCGTGTGTGATTGCAATAAATGCTCGTGTGTGTGGTGTGTTTTAGGAGGGCGAGGAGGAGGCCGATGAGGAGAATGATCCAGACTATGACCCGAAGGTACACCTTTTTTAAATATTCTATTTCAGTGTACAGGCTAGTGTGTTTTGCTGCAGGTGACCCACACAAATCCTGAGTGTACACCAGTGCTTCCCAAATGGGGGGACTTCGGGGAACATGCTTTTCTGGAACAGTGTATGTGAATTAAGTGTAATCGCACCTCCACTCCAGTAGTTGGCAGTGGCGCTCTCATTGCACTATGGTGTAATGAAGTGCCGTAAACAGCCCCTCAAGAAACAACTGGGGGGGGGGGGGGGGGGGGGTCCTAACAGGAACAAAGAGAAAGGTGGAGAGAGACGGAAATATTAAGCAAACTTTTCATTAAGCCTCGTGCCGGTTATATTTTATAATGGTAAATAATATTTAATAATATAATAATAATCTTTAATAACATTTTTCATGCCTTTTGTTAAGCTATGTACTTGACAACACGATCACTTGTTTTGATAATTTCTCAATCGGTTCACTTCCGCTATCCCATGATGCACTATGCTTCTTCATTCAAAAGCGCGGCGCTTTTTATATACGTGCCGCCATTTGCATGTGGTCCTGTGTAGATTTAGATCGTGACGGGTCGTACAAACTGGGGTAAAATATAGTCCAAACTGATGCGAGTCGTACCGACAAGTATGGCGCCAAAGTTAAGTAGATCTAAACAACCAGCATTAAATATGTTGTGGAAGCGACTCAAGACCGATGATTCCACTGTTGATTGCACTGAGCGATAATAGTGAAAACTAGCCCCCAACTAACTAGTCTAATCTTATTCTAATAGCCTAATCTTATTAATCCTAAAATGATATTACATAAACACTTTTGAAAGATTAGGGTAGCAGTTTGATTCACAAATGTTATATATTAGTAAGGTAACTGTTAGATTTTTAAAATGTTTTATGTACTTTTCCTTTAAGAAGTAAGTCTATTCTTGTAACAAATACTATTTTTTATAATATAAACTTTTAGTTTTATTTGTTTCTAACTTGTCTGATTTTTCTCATAAATATGGGCCCAGAATGCACCGCAGAGCACATGAATTTTAAAAAAATTTTATGGGGGTGCCCCCCCCCAGGACCCCCCCCCCCCAAGGGAGGGGACACCCCTCCCGCGCCCTCCCCATGCTTGCCTCAAACAATTTCCACCCCCTATTTATCAATATCCTCCTTCTACTCTAAAACTTAATGAATACCCTGTTAAGACATAAATGAATTTAAATAAGGATGTATTTTTTATATATTTCAGTCACATTGGTGCGCTCTAAAAAAAACAAAAAAGAAAAATGTCGTTCAACTTACAATAAAGAAACTTAATTAACATTTTTTTTATCTGTAACAGGAAAGTTTGATGTTAAAGATGCAATGTTATGCCGAGGTGTACTAATTACCATTTTATATACAAATAATACTATTTATAGTTGCTCGTGGAGCAGTGGGGTTGTGTGAAATGCTCCCCCCCCTTCCTAGAGGGGGGCGCCACAAAATAATTGAGAAGCACTGGTGTACACGCATTTTCAGATGGACTTCTGAAGTGAATTCATTGCCTAAGATCCCCCAATGTTCACTTTTCTCATTTCATCCTTCTTTCTCTATTGTCACACCCTCTACCATATACAGAGTTTAATTAAACTTTTTTAAATTTTGTTGGTGTGTGTGTGTAGCATAACGAGCCCTGGTAGGGAACATGTGTGACTAGCTTTAAATCCTGCCCCATGTTTGTTCCACTCCTGTCACGCCGTGTCAGAAAACTGACTGCAATGTTGAAAAATGCCTTTTCAGCCATCTGTCCGTGTTCCCTTTACGCTAAATTGGCACAACAGTTGCAAATTATTTTAGATTGGTGCAAGCAATTATTGGCGCTGCACCAGTAAACCCCCCCACCACCACCACCCCCCCCGTTTATTTTAAGTTCCACAATCTACAACTTGTTAGTAAATAATGTTAAACAGATATCAAAATGTTTGGCATCTATCGGAAATATACCAATTCACGAATGACATTTTTGGGGCAGACTGGTTCCCATACCACCGAAGTCCCACGCTGTTGTCTGCACAATGAATGTGTTCTATGAATGTATAAAACCATATATGAGAACATCAGTGCAAGTAGCAACCTTGACCATATCCAGGTTGCCAATGACCCACAGGCCTGCCTAGCTTGCTTGTGTATTGGTATTTGCGTAATTTGCTTCTCTGAACATTTTAGACTAAAATTGACTTTTTTTTGGACAAAAACAAAGCATGATACATCAACAGCATGTAGCCAGAGTGCCAAGAAGGAAAGCACTCGTCGTAGTAATAGTTCCACTCAGACTGGATGTTTCAGTGGCTGTAATCATGATAACGTTTACACTTCGAGAAGCTTAAAGAAGAGAAGAAACGTGTAAACTCTGATTCCGGAGACTTTTTATTACGAATTTCGAGTTGATCTTCTTTTCCATTCAGCTTTTCAGTTCAGGGGTCACCACAGTGAATCATCTGCCTCCATCTCACCCTATCCTCTGCATCTTCTATTCTTCCTCCAACTCCCTTCATGTCCTTTCACCACATCCATAAATCTTCTCTTTGGTCTTCCTCTAGGCCTTCTGCCTGGTAGTTCCAACCTCAGCATTCTGCAACCAATATACTCACTATCCCTCCTCTGTACATGTCCAAACCATCTCAATCCAGCCTCTCTGACTTTGTCTCCAAAACATCTTACATGTTCTGTCCCTCTGATGTACTCATTCCTGATCCTATCCATCCTCTCCCAAAGAGAACCTCAACATTTTCATCTCTGCTACCTTCAGCTCTGCCTCCTGTCTTTTCCTCAGTGCCACTGTTTCTAAACCATACAACATCGCTGGCCTCAACACCGTCTTGTACACTTTTCCTTTCATTCTTGCCGATACCTTCCTATCACACCGGACACTTTTCTCCAACCATTCCAACCTGCCTGCACATGCTTCTTCACCTCTTTTCCACACTCTCCATTGCTCTGGATTGTTGAGCCGAAGTACTTAAAATCCTCCACCTTCTTTATCTCTGCCTCCTGTAACCTCACCGTTCCTCTTGGGTCCTTGTCGTTCACACACATGTATTCTGACTTACTGAGACTAACCTTCATTCCCCTCCTTTCCAGGGCATACCTCCACCTCTCTAGATTTTCTTGCACTTGTTCTCTGCTCTCACCACAGATCACAATATCATCTGCAAACATCACTGATTTCGAGTTGATATTATAACTTATTGTTTTCACTAGTTAAATCATAAATTGTCAGCTATCTATGAACCATGAATTAAAACCACAAGTTCTGTGAGTACAAGTAGGCTCTTGACTATTCACGGTTTTGCATTTGCGGTTTGAGTATTCACGGACTGCCGAGCAGCTCGCACGTGATTCAAATTCAGCCAATGGCTGTCCTTCTTCCTGCTGATTGGTTGAGATGATGTAACGCCCCTTTTTCCCTCATTCGCGCACAAGTTGGCAATGAGCCTTTTTTTAGTGTGTTTTAATCACCAGTTAAGTTCTATGATGTCACTCAAACGCCTGCTTAAGCACCAGAACAAGGTAATGAAGTTGGATGTCTTGGGGCTTAATGCAGTTAATACCTGAATTCAGTCCGGTCATGCCTAATGCAATACAGTACGTTCCTCTCGTGGGCATTTTTGAAAACTACAGTGCTGTATGTTTATAAAGAGAATGCACTGAAAGGTGTTTAATGCGTATGCTGTATAATATTTATATTTTAGCATCAATAAATATAACAGTAAAAATTGAATAGTTTTTCTTAATCATGACTACATTTTACTACATTAATACTGTATTAATGAGTAAGACTGTCTATAGAATGTGTTTAAGAAGCAGATTTTAGTGCATGTAATACCCCCAGTGCAGCTAACTGGGTTATCAAAGGTGGGCCATGTCTCTCACTGTCTATGGTGAGAGGCATGTAAAAGAACCATTGCTGACCTTCGTAAAGAGTAGGCTGCACAGCCGCTAGCGTATTTCTGTCCCTTGCTAAAAAGGGTTGTGACAGGAAACGCATCCGACGTAAAAACCTCTGCCAAATCAAACGTGCGAATCAGATGACTCGCTATGGCGACTCCTGAGTAATAGGGAAAAAGCCGAAAGGAAGACGGACATTTTAGTGCATGTAATAGATACATAGTATTTTACTTGCAGCTGCTCATTCGCGCATGTGACGTCATACATGGGGTTTTACTTCCGGGTACAGAACTCGTGGATTATCTCGATTCGCGGGAAGGCCCGGAACCATACCCCCGCGTATGCAAGGGCCTACTGTACATGCACAATTCGTCACTTTTTTTTTAAATTTTTAAATCAACACTTTTGTCTCCAAATGGCCCCAGATTTCATATTTCAATTGCAGATTTTGAAAAAATGTTCAGAGGGGTCCACCCAGACTCCCATCCTGCACGTTTTCTCTACTTCTTACACCTTGGACTTCACGGCCCAAGGCACTGCAAAGCTTCTTGATTTGCTTCGCATCTGATGCCAGAGGCTTCTTTGGAATTGTGTACAAGAATAAAGTGTAATTGAACCTCCACTCCACTACTTGGCAGTAGCGCTCTCATTGTTGTGCTATGGCGTAGCGGTTTTTTGCACGAGCAAAAGATAAACAGTGCAGTAAACAAGCCCTCAAGAAACACACGGGAAATTTTCTAGCAGGAACGAAGAGAAAGGTAGATTGTGGAGGTTGAGTGAGTTTAAATAAGGATTTATTTATTCCAGGCACATTGGTGCACTTTAAATCTTTTCCGTTACAGATTTAAAAACAATGTTAATGAAGTGTGTGTTTATTGTAAGTTGAACTACCGTATTCAACGTGATAAGCGCCCAGGACGCTCGAAAAATTGGCGTGGGTGGGCGCTTATTAAAATGTTTACCAGCAGAGAGGAATGGTAAGTGCTTATTACCATAGAGGCGGAAAACATGAATAATAACAGAACAATGAGTTTTACTACTTTTTGTGTTTTTTCATTTTGTCGTATCAACCAAATTACTTGCATAAAAGCTGACAATAAACAGAAAACACCATAATTAAAAAAAAAAAAAAAAAAAAAAAGACCCTTTAATTTTCCCTCCTGGTGCGGTTCCTTTAAATATATCTCCCTCTCTCCCCCCCATGTAAAATCGAGCCAATCAACATGAATGTCAACTTTAGCACATGGCACGTTGAACCAATCAACACAAAGGTCAACTTTAGCACATGGCACATTGAAAAGCACAAGGCCAGGAACATTTTTAAATGTGTGAAGTTAGTGAGCAGGAGAATGGGGTGAAAAAATACTCATCACTTTCTGTTAGGTCCATATCTGGCTCATCGATCCATTCATTCCGAGCATCCCACAGTTTTGCTGTAGCAGTTTCGAATGGTTCATCTTGGAGAACGCGGCAAAATATTTTCCTGTTTTTTTTTTTTGTTTTTAAAGCATGGCGGAACGTTCAAATGTGTTGTTACTGATGAACATTATAGACATTCCCTAGTGGCAAGGGGGTCTTGAAATACAGTGTAAACTCTTTTACAGGCAGTGAACGCCTCATTTTACCGTTACAGAAACTGATCGAATAGAATTGGCAAGTTTGAGCTACCATTTTGCTCTCAGTACACATGGGCGGTTATTAGACGTAAGATCAAAAACATGGGGGGGGGGGTACTTATTGGATCAGGATGCTTATTACGTTGTATACTGTACATTTCTTTCTTTTTTTTTTGTTTTTAATGTTAATAAATATACAATGTTATGCAGAGGTGTACTAATAATTTTATAGATGAATAATTGCTGAGCAGCTTATATTGAAAAATACACAACTAATTGAACCGGACCCACTGGACTTGAAACGAAGGGCCATTAAAGAAAACACCAGGATTTGTTCAATACAATACATAAGTCTGAGTAGGTCACGGATCATCTGAACAGAAGGTTTCCGACGAAACCACATTTGTTCGTCCAGCTGAAACCGAAAACAAGTGAAAAAAGTTACGCTATTTTGCTCTGTTTCATGGTTGCACCCCTTTTTTTTTCATTCAGCAGTTTTTTTCTTTGGATTAAATTAGATACAGTTGGCCACCTACTTACGAAATCAGTTCTCGAGCCTTTTTCGTAATGAGGGAGTTTCATAATTAGGGGTGCATTTTACATGTTAAACGCCTGATTCGTTCCAAGACGACCCCGTAAACCTTTTAAAAATGATAAAAGTACAACCAATTTTGTATGAAACATGTTAAAAGTAAAAAAATTATTTATTAAACCTTTTAGTCAACCCTTGCCACTTCGTGATTTGAGCATCGCGGTCTTAGTACATTGCGGTATTTTTAATATAAAATAAAATTAGTCGGCCCCTAACTTACGAAAACCCCTGTATACGAAATCCCAGGGTTACAAAAAACATTTTCCTGAGTTTCCGTCCCCGAGATACGAAACAACCCCCTCTTACGAAAAGAAATTCAAATGCGCCAATCAAAATTTCACAAGACGCGCAGTTGCTCTCTCATTGCTGTCTCTCAACATCCAGCCCCGCTGGCCTCCCAGATGGAGATAGAAGGAAGATTCACTCTAGTTTTTAGTTTAGTTTTTAAGTTGTTTTAATTCAGTAAATGTTCAATAAATGTGGGCGTATTTGAGCTCATCTGGACTTCCCATCCCTCAAGGAATCAAATTAAAGTTGAGTTTGTCAAGCAGGGAATGCGCTTTGAATTCACGTCTTGTGGGTGTGGCCCGCAGCGCGCGGCGAGAGAGGGGATGGGGGAATAACGCTTTAGTTTTTAGTTTTAAAGTTGTTTTAATTCAGTAAATGTTCAATAAATGTGGGCGCATTTGAGCTCATCTGAAATTCCGATCCCTCAAGGAATCAAATTAAAGTTGAGTTTGTCAAGCAGGTAGAGAGCAAAAAGAGACGTGTGTCTTAATAAAAAATGTTTAATAATGGTTCAATTAATAAATGTTAAAATGGTTTAATGGTTCAGTTAATAATTTTCTTTTAACACATCTTTCATCCAAAATTGGTGTACTTTTATCATTTTTAAAGGGTTTATGGGGTTTATCCAGTTCAAAGACTGGAGCCGTGGAACGAATTGGCTGTTTAACATGTAAAATGCGACCCCTACTTACGAAATCCCCGTAATACAAAGAGGGCTCTGGAACGGATTAATTTCGTAAATTGGGGGCAGACTGTATACATAAATTCAAAATTCGCACTGAAACTCGCATGTAAGCAAGCCCAATTCACCCGAGGCAGGCGGAGTCCATTGTTCACAAACGACAGACTGAAGTGCTCCTCCTCCCCAGTTCAGGCAGGGACTGCCCACTCAACTCAATCTCACAAGCTGATCATCTTAGACGTGTGACGCTGTTGCCTCGCACATTCCCGGGGGATTTTTTGTGAGTTTGTGATCTAGTGTTTGTGAACGTCCTGCACCGCGGATAAGAGCTATTGTCAGATGTGAGTACAGTACTTGAAGTATTATATATAACTTCTACTTAAATATTAATACATTACAGTATTTACATATGCATATATCTGTGTAACGTTTAATATACACTTCTTGATATTGTATAGACGCGAAAACATAGAAATGAGACAACATGGTAGAAATGAGAGGGGCGTTCTACTTCGCGGTTTTTCGAATATTGCGGCCAGGTCTGGTCTACATTATCCGTGATATTCAAGGGAGGACTGTAAGCATTTTTATTAACATATATTAATTAAACCATTATTAAACATTTTTATTAACACACAAACATAATGCAGTACGCATTAAATGTGTATTGTCTATACATTAAATGTTTGCCGCTGCGGGTCATGCCCACAAGCAGGACGCCAAAGCAAGACGTGGAATTCAAAGCGTATTCCCGGCTTGACAGATCCGAGGTCCAAACTCGACTTGATTCCACATTTAATGCCATATTTAAGAAACATTTAATGAATTAAACAACTTAAAAAACTAAAGAGTTAAGTCTCCTTCTGTCTCTCTCGCGCACGCGCGTGCGCACACACAAAACGCGGGCCATGCCCACCCGAAACGCGCAGCTGACGGAACAATTCTATTTAAATGTTTAAATGGACGGGATGTTTTTATTTAAAGCGGAATTACAGTACCTGTTTAAAAGATCAGAGGTGCTCATTCAATATTAACTTGCTTTCTTGTGAGATCGGAGGTCTTCTCCCACGGAGCACACCGTTTTAATGTCGTGCCGAAATAATAGCCTCAGTCACTGCATTTCCGCTTTAAGGCCTCCTTCTGGTTCAATATTGTCCTGATTTGTAGAGCGGTTTTGGCAACAACGAAATAGAACACTGCATGATCAATCTCAAAACAAGCTGACAGTCAACTCTCTTTCACGCGTGTGGCAAACAGGAAGTATGGATCACGTTCGCTATGTCATCTCTCCTAGCCAATGGGAGGCCAGCAAGGTGGGATGCTGGGAGACAGCCAATGAGAGAGCAACTCGTGCGTCGTGTGAAATTTTGAATGGCGCATTTGGCGCTTTTCATAGGAGGAGGTTGTTTTCGTATTCCGGGGACGAAAATGTTTTTCATAACCCCGAATTTTTGTACCAAGGGGGTTTCGTAAGTAGGGGGCCAACTGCACTAGAAGCTGCTTGGATCTCGAGGCCGGATTAGATCTAGTGTATCATTTTGATTATTATTAAATATTATTAATTAATAAAATTGGGTTTCCTGATTAGCTAGCTCTCTACTTTTAATGGTGTACTAAGAGCTATTCATTTTTAGAGCCATATACCCACTTTTCTTCTCTTCTATTTTATTTATCTTGTGTACAGGGCTTTCAGATGAAGCTGTCTGGATTTCCATCTCCTTTTCATTTTCAAAAATATGCATATTTTCGACAGGCAGCCACCATCGTGCACACGTGCTTTTATTATAAATTCTTATTTTCCTTTCGGCTGTTCCCTTCAGGGGTCGCCACAGTGAATCATCTGCCTCCATCTCACCCTATCATCACAATGTCATCTGCAACCATCATAATCCATGGGGAATCTTGTCTAACCTCGTCTGTCAGCCTGTCCATCACCATAGCAAACAAGGGGCTCTGAGCTGACCCTTGATGCAGTCCCACCTTCACCTTGAACTCTTCTGTCACACCGACAGCACAAGTCATCACTGTCCTACATCGCTCATACATGTCCTGCACCACTTGAGCACAGTTCTCTGCCACTCCAGACTCCCTCATGCAATACCACAGTTCTTCTCTCGGCACCCTGTCATATGCTTTCTCCAGATCCACAAAGACGCAATGTGGCTCTCTCTGATTTTCTCTGTACTTCTCTATTTGCATCTGTGGTGCTTATTCTTGGCATGAAACCAAACTCATTTTTCTGTAACCGCTTCATCCTAATTAGGGTCGTGGGGAGGCTGGTGCCCATCCCAGCCAACTCAGGGCGAGGGCAGAGTACACCCTGGACAGCTCGCCAGGCCATCGCAGGGCGGAAACACGCTGACGGCTTTGCAGCCTACTCTTGTCGAAAGTCGGCAATGGTTCTTTTACATGCCTCACACCATAGACAGTGAGAGACATGGCCAGCCTTTGATAACCCAGTTAGCTGCACTGGGGGGGGGGGGACAGTGACAACCTTGTGGAGAGTGGGACTCAAACCCCCAACCTTTGGATCAGCGATCTGGCGCCTTATACCACTGCCCGGAAACCAAACTGTTGTTCACAAATGCTGATCTCTGCCCTTAGTCTAGCGTCCACTATTCTTTCCTATAACTTCATCGTATGGCTCATTTAATTTTATTCCTCTGTAGTTGCCACAACTCTGCATGTTACTCTTGTTTTTAAAAATGGGCACCAGCACACTTCTACATTCCTCCGGCATCCTCTCACTGTCTAAGACCTTGTTGAATGTTCTTGTCAGAAAATCTACTGCTACCTCTCCTAGACCAGAGGTTCTTAACCTTGTTGGAGGTACTGAACCCCACCAGTTCATATGCTTATTCAACGAACCCCTCTTTATTGAAAAATAAACTGATTTTTTTTTTTTTTTTTTTTTTTAAAGACATGTTTTTACTGGGGCACCAAACTGAACTGTGCATTACCATCACTGTGTTCAAAGAACAATACAATGCATGAACTCTGCCCATCAAAACAAGTACTTAAATTTTTGTGAGGTGTGCATCAGAGTGCATGCACACGCACGTCTGTATTTGTGTAATTATATTTTATTTACATCTTCTTTCTTCTTTTCCTTTCGGCTGTTCCCTTCAGGGGTCGCCACAGCAAATGATCTGCCTCCATCTCTCCCTATCCTCTGCATCTTCTACTCCTACTCCAACGACTATCATGTCCGCCTTCACTGCATCCATAAATCTTCTCTTTGGTCTTCCTCTGGGCCTTTTGCCTGGTAGTTCCAACCTCAGCATCCTACGACCAATATACTCACTATCCCTCCTCTGTACATGTCCAAACCATCTCAATCTAGCCTCTCTGACTTTGTCTCCAAAACATCTAACATGTGCTGTCCCTCTGATGTACTCATTTCTGATCCTATCCATCCTCGTTACTCCCAAAGAGAACCTCAACATTTTCATCTCTGCTACCTCCAACTCTGACTCCTGTCTTTTCCCCAGGGCCACTGTCTCTAAACCATACAACATTGCTGGCCTCATCACCGTCTTGTACACTTTTCCCTTCATTCTTGCCGATACTCTCCTATCACACATCACACCGGACACTTTTCTCCATCCATTCCAACCTGCCTGCACCCGCTTCTTCACCTCTTTCCCACACTCTCCATTGCTCTGGATTGTTGAGCCTAAGTACTTAAAATCCTCCACCTTCTTTATCTCTGCCCCCTGTAACCTCAAAGTTCCTCTTGGGTCCTTGTCGTTCACACACATGTATTCTGTCTTACTAAGACTAACCTTCAATCCCCTCCTTTCCAGGGCATACCTCCACCTCTCTAGATTTTCCTCCACTTGGTCTCTGCTCTCACTACAGATCACAATGTCATCTGCAAACAACATAGTCCATGGAGATTCTTGTCTAACCTCATCTGTTAGCCTGTCCATCACCATAGCAAACAAGAAGGGGCTGAGAGCTGACCCTTGATGTAGTCCCACCTCCACCTTGAACTCTTCTGTCACACCGACAGCACACCTCACCACTGTCTTACATCTATCATACATGTCCTGCACCACTCTAACATACTTCTCTGTCACTCCAGACTTCCTCATACAATACCACAGTTCTTCTCTCGGCACCCTGTCATATGCTTTCTCCAGATCCACAAAGGCACAATGCAGCTCCTTCTGACCTTCTCTGTACTTCTCTATTAACATCCTCAAAGCAAACACTGCATCTGTGGTGCTCTTTCTTGGCATGAAACCAAACTGTTGTTCACAAATGCTGACCTCTGCCCTTAGTCTTGCTTCCACTATTCTTTCCCATAGCTTCATTGTATGGCTCATCAACTTTATCCCTCTGTAGTTGCCACAACTCTGTACATCGCCCTTGTTCTTAAAAATGGGCACAAGCACACTTCTCCTCCATTCCTCTGGCATCTGCTCACTTTCTAAGACCTTGTTGAATATTTTATTTACATCTTGTGCATTATTTTGCAATGTTTGTTATTATCAGCATTTAATATGTATTTATTGATATTGTATACACATAGACATGTTTGTATATGTCAGTCAGCGGGCGGTTGATCCTACTTCGCAAATCACGCAGATAGGAAGCTGACCAGCATCACGTTCCGTTACATATGTGAATCCATGTTGTACGTATTCGTCCGACCACTTTCTTTTTTGCTCAACATGGTAAGGATTAAAGCGTTCAGAAAGAAATCACACGATAGACCATCGCGACGGTCACAAGTCGACTACTGAGCACACCAAATTTCCTGCAGCACAGATTGGCCAAGCAATGTAGCATGATCACCTGCAGCCAATGATGGCCAAGCGGGGCATGTCGTCATGAATATGAATCAGGTGTGTGTCTTGACTTCCGCCGAACCCCTGAGACTGACTCACCAAACCCCAAGGGTTCGATCAAACCCAGGTTAAGAACCACTGTCCTAGACACTTCCATACCTCTACTGGTATGTCATCAGGACCAACTGCCTTTCCACTCTTCATCCTCTTCAATGCCCTCATTTCACCCTTCCTAATCTTTGCTGCTTCCTGGTCCTCAACGGTCACCTCTTCTCTCTCTCTCCCCCCCCCTCCCTCTCTCTCTCTCTCACACACTTTCCTCATTCATTAGCTTTTCAACTTTTCCATCTTCCCAGCGCACTTCTGTCATCAGTCGATACATTTCCCTCTCTGTCCTTAATCATTCTAATTTGTTGCTTGTCCTTCCCATCTCCATTACTCTGCGGTGCCAACCCGTATAAATCATTTTCTCCCTTCATACTGTCCAACCTAGCATATGTCATCATCCACTCTCTGTTTGGTCTTTTGATACCGCTACCTTCGTCTTTCGCTGTGTCTCCCTGTACTCCTGTTTACTCTCTTCGGTCCTCTCAATGTCCCACTTCTTCTTGGCTAACCTCTTCCTTTGTACACACTCCTGCACTTCCTCATTCCACCACCAAGTCTCCTTATCTACTCTCCTTACAGATGACGGACCAAGTATTCTCCTACCCTTCTCCCTGATCACATTTTAGCTGTAGTTGTCCAGTCATCTGGAAGCACTTCCTGACCACCCAAAGCCAGTTTCAACTCCTCTTTGAAGACAACATGACCCTCTTCCTTTTTCAGCTTCCACCACTTTGTCTTCTGCTCTGCCTTTGCCTTCTTCATCAGCCTCATCCTGCACACCACCGTCCTATGCTGTTTGGCAACACGCTCACCCGCCACTACTTTGCAGTCATTGACTTCCTTCAAACTGCATCGCCTACACAAGCTGTAGTCTACCTGTGTGCTCCTACCTCCACTTTCATAAGTCACCCTATGCTCCTGTCTCTTCTGGAAGAAAGTATTCACCACAGCCATTTCCATCCTTTTTGCAAAATCGATCAACATCTGTCCTTCTGTGTTCCTGTCCTGGATACCAAACCTGACCATTGCTTCCTCGTCCCCTCTGTTGCCTGCACCAACATGTCCATTGAAGTCTGCCCCAATTACCACTCTTTCATCTTTGGGGGTACTCTGCATCACTTAATCTAACTCGCTCCAGAATCTCTTCCAGCTCACATCCTGCCTGTGGGGCATAAGCACTAACATTGAACATCGCGCCTTCATTTTCTAACCTGAGACTCATCACTCTGTCTGACACACTTTTCACTTCTAGAACATCCCTGACCAACCCCTCCTTCAAGATGACTCCTACTCCATTTTTCTTCCCATCCACACCATGATAAAATTGCTTAAACCCCACTCCCTAGCTTTTAGCCTTGGTACCTTTCCATCTGGTCTCCTGAACACACAGTATGTCCACCTTCCTCCTCTGCATCATTTCAGCCAGTTCTTTAGCTTTTTCTGTCATAGTTCCAACATTCAAAGTCCCTACTCTCGGTCCTCTACTCATGCTGAGTATAATTATATATCATTCAATGCGAATCATAAAAACGAATTTCACCCAGCGCTCCGGGAGGGCTTGCAATAAAGATACCATATTTAAACTAAACTTCCTTTCAGCTTGTCCCCTTTTTTCAGGGGTTGACACCGCAAATGATTCGCATGTTTGATTTGGCATCATTTTTTACGTTGGATGCTCTTCTTCTTGACACAACCCTTTAGCAAGGGACAGAATCACACTGACTGCTTAGCAGCCTTCTCTCTCTCTCTCTCTCTCTCTCTCTCTCTCTAGGTGGGTTACAGTGTTTATGGGTGTGGGTCATAAAACCATTGCCCTGCCAAGGTGTGAGCCCTCAGGACAAAAGGACAGCTGGCTAAACAGGACACCAATGTAGATGCAAGGAGCTAATTACAAGAACAAATAGTTCTTGACCATTTGGTGATGGTTTCTCACGAGAAGATGAACCATATCTTGGTTACAATACTTATGAGAACACTTCCATAAGGAAACAAATATGAATGTATAGTTAGTAAGGATATCAACACAGATATAGAAATTACTGCACCTCTGAAAACCCCTCTCAGTGGGTTTCCTCCCACAGTCCAAACACGTGCACGGTAGACTAATTGGGGATATTTTGGCCCTGTAATTGGGTGGTGATCTGTTCTGGGCATATCCCATCCTCACTGAGTCGGCCGAGATGGTTGCCAGTCTCTCTTAATTAATCAAATGATACAAACTACACTTGATGTATTTAAATGCTCCGGTTTCCTCCCACAATCCAAAGACATGCACTGTAGGTTAATTGGCCGTTCTAAATTAGGGACTACAGATGGAAACTAGCTATTAAGATATAATCTGGTACAGTACCTCTGTCTCTATGAGCTTAATGTTCCTGTACATTGTCCCTTAAATAAAAAAATAAATAAATAATAATAATAATTGAGGGAAATGATTTGCTTTTCTCTGTGAGTGTTGTACTCCTTGTGGTTTCTGACCCCCTTGTGTAGTGGTGAATGCAATTAAATATCTATCAGTACTGCACATCCACTCCGTGGGACTTTACCCCTCCATACAGAGCACAGTCCACCCTGGGATGTTGGCTTCGTGAGAAGAACGATTCCCATTTCTGCTGGATTCTGCTCAGAACTTTGACTCCGATGTTCTGAAAGAGTTCTTTCAACCAGTGGTCCCCAAACTTTATCACCACGGACCAGTCAACAGTTGGCAAATTTACCAGGGGGTGTCCTAGATTGTTTGTATTGTAAATATTGTATAACATTTATATAAAATATTGTTGTTATTATTATTAATGATAATAATAATAATAAGCACTCCATGAATGTTATTTCTCAACAGCTGAAATAAAGTAGGTTGGGAAGTCGAGCTTGAACTTTTCTTTAAAAAAACAAAAACAAAACAGGTGATCAGCCACCAGCTGGGAGAATGAAGGCTCAGGCTCGGTCTCACCCAAAATCCCCGGTATTGTTTGAAACATGTCGAGCACACCTCTGTTCATCTGCCGTCCCCTTGTGGGTTACATTTTAGCGCTCAAATAACTGACACATAACCAAGAGAACCTGGTCGTTTTTCAAAATTAAAGATCGTTCAGACTCCGATAATGAATTATTTCTTCTGCGGACCGGTACCAAATGGGCCATGGACCGGTGTACTGCTTGCATGTACTGCTTTAAACGTTCTTTGGTCGAGTGATATGTAGGTCTTCAGGGTGATTGTCCTGATGTATGACTTAGTTTAGATGGGCATCCTGACTACTCCATACATTACTCTTGGAATGGTCTATGTTGGTCGTTTCTTGAAGAGGGTTCCTTTTGGTCATGCCATGATGTCGTTCCACAGACTGATTTTGGTTCTTTAAATAAAACTGTTCACTTCATAGTACATTAAGCAATTGACTATTCATGGATTTGCACTGACGGTTTGAGTAGTCACGGACTGCCGAGCAACTGACACGTCACTCAAATTCAGCTAATGGCTGTCCTCCTTCCTGCTGATTGGTTGAGATGATGTAACGCCCCTTTTTCCTCATTCGCGCACAAGTTGTCAATGAGGTTTTTTTTTTTTTTTTTTTTAAGTGTGTTTTAATTACCAGTTAAGCTCTATGATGCCACTCAAACGCTGTGCGTCTTCTCTGGTGAAGCGATGGAAAACATTGGATGTCTCTTCTGAAGAAATAAGACTTTCTCCTGAAAAAGCCGTCTATAGAATGTGTTTAAGAAGCATATTTGCCCCCCCCCCCCACGAGGGTTTCACCCTGGACCTGACTGGGGGCCTGTTCGGACGACCCCTGGCTGATTTTCAAATATTTTGGTAATGGTCAAATCACATGCCTGCATCACCTTCCAAGGTTAATTGGGGCCGAGATCCCCACGTGACCACCGAAATCCGCGAAGTAGGGTTGGTCGTCACCCCACACTACCGTACATGTATGTGTGTATATCTCAATAAATACATCTTCGATGCTATAAATGCTTATAATAACAATTAATCATTAAAAAAATAATGCATAAGATGTAAATAAAACAAATATACACACACGTGCAGAAGCACGTGCATGCACGCAGATGCTCACCTCACAATAATTAACTAGTTTTGATGGGAGGTTTTGGGTTATTTTGTGTTTTCGGGGGTTTTTTCCTGCATAATTGGCCTTCTTTTTGTAGTATTTTCTTTAACCTTTTCCCATATTCTTCCTCTAATTCCTTTTTTTTTTTTTCCCCTTTTAATTGATTAATATTTAAAAAAAAAAAAACCACGATGCACTGAAGTTGCATGAATTGAAGCACAAAGTAGTGAGGGATCCCTGTGTTTGTTTTAAATCCTCATTATCTGACTTCAGCTTTACCTTGACTGCTGGTCCTAGAGGTTTATAGAGTTCTGCCACCCAAAAAATATGTAATATAATTTCTCAGTGAATAAATAACCATGTAAAATGTGTTCTCTTTTTATATTTGTATGTAAATTTGTATTGATTCAGAAACAGCTCTGGTGGGATCATTAACTTCCCCGTACAACCATATAACGGTTTTTCAAAAGTTTAGTTTCTGCTGTAATGATGGTGGGGTTTGAACTGTCGGTCATGTGACTGTTGGGCAGTTATGACATTGCTGGTTAAAACTCTGGGTTACTTATCAGAGGGTCATGGGTTCAAGGCCCCATGCAACCAAGTTGGCACTGTCGGGCCCCTGAGTGAGACTTTTTAATTTTCAGTTGTGTGATCGAGAAAATGTATGTTGCTGTCGATAAGGACATCTTCCAAAAGCGGGTACTGTATTGACACACAGAATGAGGAGCCTGTAGTGCACTGCACACCCTGCCTCGGCCTCCTGCATAATGAGATTTCTGACACATGAATGCAGATGTCCCTCCTTCATTTAATCAGGTCCTGAATAAGTGTTGGACATCCTGACACATGCACTCTCCTCACATACTATCACGTTAAAGCTGCTCTTAAGCTTAATGTTTAATGTTTTCTTTCATGTTTTTCAATTGTTTTATTCTCGTTCCCTGTTTGTCTTATTTGCTCATTTCATGTTTATGCGGTGTTTGTTTTGTTTGTACAGTACCCTTACTGCTGTCTTAATTCTGTGTCTGATCTGTATGTGTTACAGAAGGATGCAAATCCCCCAGCAGAGTGTAAACAGCAGTGATGGTCACACTGCACTGTGACGGTGTAAATTCCCTTCTCTGATCCTGCAGCCTTATGCTTTTGTATTTCTCTATTGGTAGATTAATCAATATTACTGACATGCACGCACATACATTGGGTACAGCAGCTGTGGCTCACCTACCTGCAGGCGCACACACACTTCTCCTCATGCTGGAATATTCCAGAAACATGCCTTCGCACCAACAAGTTTACCTTCTCTCTGATTGGCTGGGTGCTGGCTTGTTGCAAGAAGTGATTTGCTGGGATTTAGGGTTGAGACATTCTGAATCCACGGATTGGTAGAAACGTCACTCCAGTTTATGAAATTGACTGCCCCTGTATAGGACGCTTGAATGCTGTGATTATCTGAACATGGTTCTTGTGTGGAAGTAGCTATATGTGAATGTTGCGTGTATGATTGAGAGCATTATGTGGCAGTTAAATCATTCTGCTCTGTAATTTCCTGAATCATGAGACTGACTTCCTGTCCCTTTAAGAAGGAAATAAATTGTGGGTGGATGGGGGATCAGGATTTACAAACTCTCCTCTTTTTTTTTTTTTTTTTTTTTTTTTTTTAATCGATTTATCTGACACTTCCTGTTTGGTGTAGGCTAAGCTCTACCCAATGCCTTATTTTTGTGTGGGAGCAGTTCTGCCAATCAGAATGTGATGGGCTATGCTCCCAGCAGCTTACAACTTTTTTGTAGTAGCATTTTAATAGTTGGGTGACCGAGCAAAACCCTATTCTGATTGGCAGTCAGTTGCTGTAGTGAGCGAATAAGCACCACCTACACTGTCCGTACTGCTAACCGTTTTGATTGGCAGAATATTGACTGCTTTTCATTCTGATACATTATGGAAGTGGCTCTGCCCACAAGAACCTGACATTGGAGATCTGAGATGAACGGTTCATCTTGTGTTTTTTTTTTTTTGTTTTTTTTTTTTACTGTAGCATTTCAGTTTTTGAGTTCTTGTGCATAATTCAGGCTGGGCTTTCAATGTTCACCCAATTACCCCACAAAGAATAGGCTTAACTCCACCCAGAACACAAATCTGGACCAATCAAAATGGGAGTGGTGTGTGTCAGGGGGTGTGTGAGTTTCTGCACGATGCCCTTTTTTTGTGTGGTGTGAGAGAGAGAGAGAGAGCTGCAGGTGTTGACAGTTCTACATGTTACAGATGTACTCCAATGTGTACTCATACAATAAACTGGTTCTATGTGTACTATGTTCTGTTTGTCATTTTTTCTGATTTTTATTCAAATATATTGAGTAAATGAGTTTGAACCTTGGAACATGCAGGTAAAATGTTACACTTGGGATCATTTCAGTCAAGTTTGATCTTTATCAACTGATTCATCAGAATACTTTGTGTACCCACAGCCCAGCCCAGGATAAAATCTGAAATGAGAAGTGAGTAATGTGTAAACAGGTAGAGAATGAATGGAGTCAGTGAGGGATATGTACAAGTTCATTCATATAATAAACAGTATAATGTAAATATAGAATGGTGGATGTTGGTGCTCTCTGGATACGTTTTGTACAGTTTAATATTCATATGAGTGAATGATTTCCTATGTGGTACATTTCAGTGGTATCAGTCTCTCTGGACGGCTCCTGTGACTGATCAGCAGTTTGTGAAGCGGGTCAGAGGTATTGTTCTCCCAAAAAATAGAGGCATATCTGGCCCTTGTACACTGGTACTCTTTTTAATCCAGTCTAGTTTTGTTGATATGAACTCCAAGGCATTTTAAGCCTCCATTTCCGCACTGACCCTGTCGGTGGAAACAGGTCACTGGTGTTTTTGATCCTAAAATCCACCTTCAGTTCCTTTGGTCTTCATCAAATGAAGCTGGAGATAATTCTGCTCAAATCTTGTGATAAAGGAGTCCACCGCAGCATGATACTGCCACATCACCTCCACTAACACATCTGACCACAGCGGAGTCATGAGAACACCTGAAGACGGCAGATCTCGGTGCAGTAGCTGAAGTCCGCTGTGAAGAGGACCGGGGATAGAGGGCGGTGCTGTCAGCTTCTTACCCAGGTTTGGCCTGACAACATTGAATGCACATGATAAGTTCAAATAAAGAAGACCCTCACAGTGCTCACCAGATGGTCTGGGTGGGTGTAAAAACGGTTCAGCAGGTCTATATGACCTTGACAGGGCTATCAAGTAAGCTGAAGAAAGTCCATTTGTGGTATGACCACGGGTCGGTGCTGATCCAGGATTAGTCTCAAGGGTCTTCATGATATGTGACATCAGAGCCATGGGTCTGTAATCCTGTGGAGTGTTTACAGAAGTGAGAGAGTGAGGGTTGAGTTGTTGTGGTGTAAGAAATAAAACGCATATGGATGAGGAAATTCACAGTTCCTTGAGTGCAACAGTAGGATTATTTAAATAAAGCTTATAACCGACGAGAAAAATGTAGCAATTACTAAATGTATTCCAGATAAAGTGGTTTTTTGACATTGAACTTTTTAAAATCATTATTCAGAATTTTGTATTTGCATAAACCTGTTTGTCACGGTCTAAATGATACAAAGCAATGCCCACCTTAACCAATACAGTGTGGTCTGAGAAGTTTCCAGAACTCCATTAAATACTGAATTAAAGCATGACTGCAGCATCACACACCATTTTCAGAAAGATTACACTGTAGCGCGTTTTAGAAAACAGCAGCACAAGGGTCCTGACCTCAGGCCAGAAGGTGAGCAGGTTGCTCTTCCAAACCGAAATCCTCCAACAGCAGCTGAAGTAAGATGATAATCACTTGGTTGTGTGCTGATGCTGCAGCGGAGATACCGGCAGTGCATTAACGTGAACTCTTCTTTTCCTTTCAGCTGCTCCCTTCAGGGGTTGCCACAGTGAATCATCTGTCTCCATCTCACCCTGTTCTCTGCATCTCTCACACCAACTACCTTCATGTCCTCCTTCACCACATCCATACATTTTCTCTTTGGTCTTCCTCTAGGCCTTTTGCCTGGCAGTTCCAACCTCAGCATCCTACGACCAATATATTCACTATCCCTCCTCTGCACATGTCCAAACCATCTCAATCTAGCCTCCCTGACTTTTTCTCCAAAACATCTTACATGTGCTGTCCCTCTGATCTATTTATTCCTGATCCTATCCATTCTCATTGCTCCCAAAGAGAACCTCAACATTTTCATCTCTGCTACTTCCAGCTCTGCCTCCTGTCTTTTCCTCAGCACCACTATTTCTAATCCATGCAACATTGCTGGCCTCATCACCGTCTTGTACACTTTTCCTTTCATTCTTGCCGATACCCTCCTATCACACATCACAACGGACACTTTTCTCCGACCATTCCAACGTACCTGCACACGCTTCTTCACCTCTTTTCCACACTCTAAGGATTGTTGACCATAAGTAATTAAAATCCTCCACCTTCTTTATCTCTGCTCCCTTTAATCTCACTGTTCCTCTTGGGTCCTTCTTGTTTACACACATGTATTCTGTCTTACTGAGGCTAACCTTCATTCTTCTCCTTTCCAAGGCATACCTCCACCTTTCTACATGTTCCTCTACTTGTTTGCAGATGACATTGTGATCGGTAGTGAGAGCAGAGAACATCATAGTCCATGGAGGTTCTTGTCTAACCTCGTCTGTCAGCCTGTCAATCACCATAGCAAGCAAGAAGGGTCTCAGAGCTGACCCTTGATGCAGTCCCACCTCCACCTTGAACTCTTCTGTCACGCCGACAGCACACCACACCACTGTCTTACATCTCTCATACATGTCCTGCACCACTCTAACATAGTTCTCTGCCACTCCAAACTTCCTCATGCAATACCACAGTTTCTCTCTCGGCACCCTGTCATATGCTTTCTCCAGATGCGCAAAGGCACAGTGCCCTTCCACTCTTCATCATACGCCCTCTGTTTGGCCTTTGACACCGCTACCTTCGCCTTAAATGGTGTATCCCTGTACTCCTGTTTACTCTCTTCAGTCCTCTCAATGTCCCACTTCTTCTTAGCTAACCTCTTCCTTTGTACACACTCCTGCACTTCCTCATTCCACCACCAAGTCTCCTTTTCTACTTTCCTTCCAGAGGACACACAAAGTACTATCCTAGCGGTCTCCCTGATCGCATTAGCTGTAGTTGTCCAGTCATCTGGAAGCACTTCCTGACCACTCAAAGCCTGTTTCAACTCCTCCTTGAAGACATCACAATGCTCTTTCTTTTTCAGCTCCCACCACTTTGTCTTCTGCTCTGCCTTTGCCTTCTTCATCTTCCTCGCCATCAGTGTCACCCTGCACACCACCATTCTATGCTGTCTGGCAACACTCTCACCCACTACTACTTTGCAGTCACTGACTTCCTTCAAATTACATTGTATACAAGATGTAGTCTACCTGTGTGCTCCTACCTCCGTTTTTATAAGTCACCCTATGCTCCTGTCTCTTCTGGAAGAAAGTATTCACCACAGCCATTTCCTCCTTTTTGCAAAATCTATGAACATCTGTCCTTCTGTGTTCCTGTCCTGGATACAAAACCTGCCCATCACTTCCTCGTCTCCTCTGTTGCCTGCACAAACATGTCCCTTGAAGTCTGTACCAATGACCACTGTTTCACCTCTGGGGGTACTCTGCATCACCTCATCTAACTCACTCCAGAATCTCTCCTTCTCTTCTAGCTCACATCCTGCCTGTGGGGCATAAACACTAACAACATTGAACATGACACTTTCAATTTCTAACTTGAGACTCGTCACTCTGTCTGACACTCTTTTCACTTCTAGAACATTCCTGACAAACCCCTCCTTCAAGATGACTCCTACTCCATTTCTCTTCCCATCCACACCATGATAAAACAACTTAAACCCTGCTCCTAATCTTCTAGCCTTGGTACCTTTCCACCTGGTCTCCTGAACGCACAGTCCACCTTCTTCCTCTGCATCATGTCAGCCAGCTCTCTACCTTTTCCTGTCATAGATCCAACATTCAAAGTCCCCAGTCTCAGTCCTAGACTCATGCCTTTACTCTTCTATCCCCGCCTGCGGACATGCTTCACACCTCTCCTTCTTCGACCAACAGTAGCCCAGTTTCCACCAGCACCCTGTTGGTTAACAGGACTGATGGCGATCGTTGTTAACCCGGGCCTCGACCGAGCCGGTATGACATTCTTATTGCTGACTCGCATTAATTTGGCAATTGTTTTACGCCAGATGCCCTTCCTGACACAACTCTCTGCATTTGTTTGGGCTTGGGACCGGCGTGAGGATGAACACTGGCTTGTGATTTACTTCTGATTTAAACAGCTGGGACTCAGTAGTATTGTGGGAACAGAGTACTGAGGATCTTCATCTCTATCACTGACTCTCTCTCTCTCTCTCACACACACACACACACACACACACACTGCCCTGTGTGAAATGTTTTGCTGCATTTCTGTGCCTGTAGCTGCACGGCACCCGGGGGCGCCCGAGCGCAGCATTAAGCCCATTCTCTCACCCTCACACACAAATAGGCGCGCGCTCGGACGGGGGACGTCTGTGGGTTGCTGGTGAGAGACAGACCGACACTGCTGTCTTTCATTAATCGCGCGCGCGCGTGTGAGAGAGAGAAAGCGCGCGCGAGAGAGAACGTGTCTGCGCGCTCAGCTCGGAGGTCCGGCACCAGCAGTGTTGCGCATCCACGTTCTCGCGCTCCAGGTGATGCAGCAGCAGCAGGACCCGCGCGTGCTAAAGGAGGGCGTGCTGGAGAAGCGCAGTGATGGACTGCTGCAAATGTGGAAACGGAAACACTGCAAACTCACGGAGGAAGCCGTGCTGCTCTACGCGCCCAAACACGCGAACCCGCACGCGCGCCCGGCAGTAAAGGGCAAAGAGCTGCACTTCTCGCGTGTGAAGACCGTGGACTGCGTGGAGCGGATGGGAAATCACGGCTATTTCACCGTGGTGATGGCAGACGGGAGAGAGATCGACTTCCGGTGCCGCGCGGACGAAGGCTGGAGTGCAGAAATCACGTTGCAGATGGTGCACTATAAAAACCGGCAGGCTGTGCTCGCAGTGCGCTCAACGCGCCACAAACAGCAGCGGCTCGTGATCAGCAAACCGGAAACGGAGGTCACGGTACCGGCGGGAGAGAGCCGCGCACACAGCGGTGAGTGAGTGAGTCTCTATCTCTCTCTCTCACTCACTCACTCACACACGCACACAGAGGGTTTTATTCCTGAGCTCACCTCAATTTCCGGTAATTAACTCGCATTTATTTACATTTTAATAATTTAATGATATTCTTCAGTTAACGGCTAGGGGCGGTAGTGGTCGAGTGGTATAAGGCACTGGTTCGCCGATCCTAAGGTTGGGGGTTCGAGTCCCTCTCTCCACTGGGTTGTTATCAAAGGTGGGCCATGTCTCTCACTGTCTATGATGGAGGTCATTGCCGACTCTCGTAAAGAGTAGCTGCAGAGCCGTCAGTGTGTTTCTGTCCCTTGCTGAAAGGGTTGTGTCAGGAAGGGCATCCAATGTAAAAACCAATGCCAGATCAAACTTGCGAATCATTTGCTGTGGTGATCCCTGGATCACTGATCCCAAAGTTGGGGGTTCGAGTCTCACTTGCCACTGGGTTGTCACTGTCCCTCCAGTGCAGCGAACTGGGTTATCAAAGGCGGGCTATGTCTCTCACTGTCTGTGGTGAGAGGCATGTAAAAGAACCATTGCTGACTTTCGTAATGAGTAGCAGCAAAGCCGTCAGTGTGTTTCTGTCCCTTGCTAAAGGGTTGTGTCAGGAAGGGTATCCGATGTAAAAACCAATGCCAAATCAAACGTGCAAATCATTCGCTGTGGTGACCCCTGATAACGGGAAAAAGCCAAACGGAAATCTCATCTTCAGTGAACAGCTGCACGTGCACTTAAACACTTTATAACTATACACCTCTCAATCCCCATACACGAGATGTGAGCCACTCCATCGAAAGTAGGCTGTTGCATCCAAAAATGAAAAATGAGCTTTTCACACAGCCAGCCAGGCCAGCCAGAGCAGGCCCAAAGCTGCAAAATACAGCAAAAAGTTTGTCAATTCTTTGAAAACTGACCGGGCTATGCCATTTCTTGTGTCAGCATTCAACTAAGAATTTCACAAGACGTTTTAGAGAAAAATGAGCACAAAGATTGCCCTTCTTCCAAGCTCATTAGTCCTTAGCAACTAAACATTTTTATGCACCTCAACCACATACATTTTTAGAAAACATGTCTAGGAAAAGATTTAGGAAGAGATAAGAGAAATCATTGTAATATGACATGGCAAATAAAATATGCGAATCACAACAAAAAAAATTTCATACTGGATCGGTCGAGGCCCGGGTTAACAACGACCGCCATCAGTGCTGTTAACCAACAGGGTGCTGGTGGAAATTGGACTACTGTTGGTCGAAGAAGGAGAGGCGGGAGGCGTGTCCGTAGGCAGAGAGAGAAGAGGAAAGGCATGAGTCTAGGACTGAAAGTAGGGACTTTGAATGTTGGAACTATGACAGGAAAAGGTAGAGAGGCAGGATGTGAGCTGGAAGAGAAAGAGAGATTCTGGAGTGAGTTAGATGAAGTGATGCAGAGTACCCCCAGAGGTGAACGAGTGATCATTGGGGCAGACTTCAATGGACATGTTGGTGCAGGCAACAGAGGGGACGAGGAAGTGATGGGCAGGTTTTGTATCCAGGACAGGAATGCAGAAGGACAGCTGTTGGTAGATTTTGCGAAAAGGATGGAAATGGCTGTGGTGAATACTTTCTTCCAGAAGAGACAGGAGCATAGGGTGACTTATGAAAGCGGAGGTAGGAGCACACAGGTAGACTACGTCTTGTGTAGGCGATGTAATTTGAAGGAAGTCAGTGACTGTAAAGTAGTAGCGGGTGAGAGTGTTGTCAAACAGCATAGGATGGTGGTGTGCAGGATGACGCTGATGACGAGGAAGGTGAAGAAGGCAAAGGCAGAGCAGAAGACAAAGTGGTGGAAGCTGAAAAAGGAATGTGTCTCCAAAACATCTTACATGGGCTGTCCCCCTGATGTGCTGATTCCTGATCCTATCCATCCTCGTTACTCCCAAAGAGAACCTCAACATTTTCATCTCTGCTACCTCCAGCTCTGCCTTTTGTCTTTTCCCCAGGGCCACTGTTTATAAACCATACAACATCGCTGGCCTCAACACCGAGAGGCGAGATTGAGATGGTTTGGACATGTACAGAGGAGGGACAGTGAGTATATTGGTAGTAGGATGCTGAGGTTGGAACTACCAGGCAGAAGGCCTAGAGGAAGACCAAAGAGATGATTCATGGACATGGTGAAGGAGGACATGAAGGCAGTTGGTGTAAGAGAAGATGCAGAGGATCGGGTGAGATGGAGGTAGATGATTCGCTGTGGCGACCCCTGAAGGGAACAGCCGAAAGGAAAAGAAGAAGAAGAAGAAGGCCCATTTTAAACCCATCAGTCACCGTAACAAGTACTTTGAAGAGCTGATGAATGAGGAAAATGAGAGAGAAAAAAAGAGTAGAAGAGGTGACTGTTGAGGACCAGGAAGATTATTAATGGAGAAGTGAGGAGGGCATTGAAGAGGATGAAGAGTGGAAAGGCAGTTGGTCCCGATTACCTACCGGTGGAGGTATGGAAGTGTCTAGAAGATGTAGCAGTAGATTTTATGACAAGAACATTCAACAAGGTCTTAGAGAGTGAGAGGATGCCGGCGGAATGGAGAAGAGTGCTTGTGCCCATTTTTAAGAACAAGGGAGATGTGCAGAGTTGTGGCAACTACAGAGGGATAAAGTTGATGAGCCATATGATGAAGTTATGGGAAAGAATTGTGGAAGCTAGACTAAGGGCAGAGGTCAGCATTTGTGAACAACAGTTTGGTTTCATGCCAAGAAAGAGCACCACAGATGCAGTGTTTGCTTTGAGGATGTTAATAGAGAAGTACGGAGAAGGCCAGAAGGAGCTGCATTGTGCCTTTGTGGATCCGGAGAAAGCATATGACAGGGTGCCAAGAGAGGAACTGTGGAATTGCATGAGGAGGTCTGGAGTAGCACAGAACTATGTTAGAGTGGTGCAGGACATGTATGAGAGATGTAAGACAGTGGTGAGGTGTGCTGTGGGTGTGACCGAAGAGTTCAAGGTGGAGGTGGGTCTACATCAAGGGTCAGCTATGAGCCCCTTTTTGTTTGCTATGGTGATGGACAGGCTGACAGATGAGGTTAGACAAGAATCTCCATGGATTATGATGTTTGCAGATGACATTGCGATCTGCATTGAGCCCAGTGCAGCCAACTGGGTTGTCAAAGGTGGGCCATGTCTCTTACTGTCTATGGTGAGAGGCATGTAAAAGAACCATTGCTGACTCTCGTAAAGAGTAGGCTGCAAAGCCTTCAGCGTGTTTCTGTCCCTTGCTAAACGGTTATGACACGAAGACCTATGCCAAATCAAATGTGCGAATCAGATGATTCGCTGTGGCGACTCCCGAGAATGGAGAAAAAGCCGAAAGGAAGAAAGAAATTGTGATCTGCAGTGAGATCACAATGTCATCTGCAAACAAGTGCAGGAAAATCTAGAGCGGTGGAGGTATGCCCTGGAAAGGAGGGGAATGAAGGTTAGCCTCAGTAAGACAGAATACATGTGTGTGAACGAGAAGGACCCAAGAGGAACGGTGAGGTTACAGGGAGCAGAGATAAAGAATGTGGAGGATTTTAAGTACTTAGGCTCAACAATCCAGAGCAATGGAGAGTGTGGAAAAGAGGTGAAGAAGCGTGTGCAGGCAGGTTGGAATGGTTGGAGAAAAGTGTCGGGTGTGATGTGTGATAGGAAGGTATCGGCGAGAATGAAAGGAAAAGTGTACAAGACAGTGATGAGGCCAGCGATGTTGTATGGTTTAGAAACAGTGGCACCGAGGAAAAGACAGGAGGCAGAGCTGGAGGCAGCAGAGATGAAAATGTTGAGTTACTATTTGGGAGTAACAAGGATGGATAGGATTAGGAATGAGTACATCACAGGGACAGCATAGGGACAGCACATATCATGAATGGCAGGTTACTCAGGGATAAAGAGGGCCGGTTTACTTGTGTTACACATGACGGAGCAAGTTTAGTCCACAATATGATAGCATCAACCTCGTTGTTTCCACGAGTTAAGGATTTTGGAGTTGGCACTTGTGATGTCTGATCATGTTCCTATACATTGTTCCTTGAATATCGAGCAACTTGGTATGAATTGTACTGAACATGATACACCGGAACTATATTTCCCAACACATTCCCAATCTGGTCCCCACCCAACCAGAGAATGGACCAAATATATATGGGATAAAGAGCGATGTGACTTATTTATTTCTAATTTTCATGGACTATTCAATCATTTTAGCAGCAAATTATTTCAGTATATAGACATGAATATCGAAGATTCACTAAAGGTTTTTACAAAACTGTACCACCAGGCTGCCAACCACAACAAAAGGATACTTTCAGGTTACCGTGACATTAATGTGAAATCACAGCCCCCATGGTGGGACCATGAACTGGATCACTTGAAGCGTATAAAATATAAAGCACTCCGGGATGACAGAGATAATGGCTTTGACATAACAATGTATAAATCATTACGTAAATCTTTCAAAACAAACTTCAATTCTAAACGAAGAGATTACTATACTGCACAGAAAGAAAAACTAGTATCTACAAGAGATAACCCAAAGGAATTCTGGAAAACACTAAAGCACACTGGCTCTATTCGAATTTGTGACTTCTCTAAAGATATTAGTTGTAAAGAGTGGTTTGCTCACTTTTCTCACCTCCTTAGAGAAAAAAATTGATAATATATTCATAGATGATATGAATGCAGCCATGAGGTGGGGGGGGGGCACTAATCAGTGTCTCTCCCCCTCATGCCGGTCGTAAGCCCGGAGAAATGCAGAGGGTTGTGTCAGGAAGGGCATCCGACGTAAAACCAATGGCAAACATTTATGATGCAAATCAGACGTATTACCCCCATACCGGATCGGTCGAGGCCCGGGTTAACAACGACCGCCATCAGTGCTGTCAATCAACAGGGTGCTGATGGAAATTAGACTACTGTTGGTCGAAGATGTCGAAGAAGGAGAGGTGGGAGGCGTGTCCGTAGGCAGAGAGAGAAGAGGAAAGGCATGAGTCTAGGACTGAGAGTGGGGACTTTGAATGTTGGAACTATGCAAAGAAAAGGTAGAGAGCTGGCTGACATGATGCAGAGGAGGAAGGTGGACATACTGTGTGTTCAGGAGACCAGGTGGAAAGGTAGCAAAGCTAAAAGCTTAAGAGCAGGGTTTAAGCTGTTTTATCATGGTGTGGATGGGAAGAGAAATGGAGTAGGAGTCATCTTGAAGGAGGGGTTTGTCAGGAATGTTCTAAAAGTGAAAAGAGTGTCAGACAGAGTGATGAGTCTCAAGTTAGAAATTGAAGGTGTAATGCTCAATGTTGTTAGTGCTTCTGCCCCACAGGCAGGATGTGAGCTAGAATAGAAGGAGAGATTCTGGAGTGACTTAGATGAAGTGATGCAGAGTACCGCCAGAGGTGAAAGAGTGGTCATTGGTGCAGACTTCAATGGACATGTTGGTGCAGGCAACAGAGGGGACGAGAAAGTGATGGGCAGGTTTGGTGTCCAGGACAGGAACGCAGAAGGACAAATGTTGATAGATTTTGCAAAAAGGATGGAAATGGCTGTGGTGAATACTTTCTTCCAGAAGAAACAGGAGCATAGGGTAACTTATAAAAGCGGAGGTAGGAGCACACAGGTCGACTACATCTTGTGTAGGCGAAGTAATTTGAAGGAAGTCAGTGACTGCAAAGTCATAGTGGGTGAGAGTGTTGCCAAACAGCATAGGATGGTGGTGTGCAGGATGACTCTGATGGTGAGAAAGGTGAAAAAGGCAAAGGCAGAGCAGAAGACAAAGTGGTGGAAGCTGAAAAAGGAAGAGTGTCGTGTTGTCTTCAAGGAGGAGTTGAAACAGGCTTTGGGTGGCCAGGAAGTGCTTCCAAATGACTGGACAACCACAGCAAATGTGATCAGGGACACAGGTAGGAGAGTACTTGGTGTGTCCTCTGGAAGGAAAGTAGATAAGGAGGCTTGGTGGTGGAATGAGGAAGTGCAGGAGTGTGTACAAAGGAAGAGGTTAGCTAAGAAGAAGTGGGACATTGAGAGGACCGAAGAGAGTAAACAGGAGTACAGGGAGACACGGCGTAAGGCGAACGTAGCAGTGGCTAAGGCCAAACAGAGGGCGTATGATGACATGTATGATAGGTTGGACAGTAAAGAGAAAATGATCTATACAGGTTGGCACAGCAGAGAAATAGAGATGGGAAGGACGTGCAGCAAGTTAGATTGATAAAGGACAGAGAGGGAAATGTATTGACTGATGACAGAAGTGTGCTGGGAAGATAGAAAGAGTACTTTGAAGAGCTGATGAATGAGGAAAATGAGAGAGAAAAAAGAGTAGAAGAGGTGACCATTGAGGAGCAGGATGTAGCAAAGATTAGTAAGGGTGAAGTGAGGAGGGCATTGAAGAGGATGAAGAATGGAAAAGCAGTTGGTCCTGATGATATACCTTTGTAGGTATGGAAGTGTCTAGGAGAGGTAGCAGTAGATTTTCTGACAAGAACATTCAACAAGGTACTAGAGAGTGAGCAGATGCCGGAGGAGTGGAGGAGAAGTGTGCTGGTGCCCATTTTTAAGAACAAGGGAGACGTGCAGAGTTGCAGCAACTACAGAGGGATAAAGTTGATGAGCCATACGATGAAGTTATGGGAAAGAATAGTGGAAGCTAGACTAAGGGCAGAGGTCAGCATTTGTGAACAACAGTTTGGTTTCATGCCAAGAAAGAGCACCACAGATGCAGTGTTTGCTTTGAGGATGTTAATAGAGAAGTACGGAGAAGGCCAGAGGGAGCTACATTGTGCCTTTGTGGATCTGGAAAAAGCATATGACATCTGGTGTGATGTGCGATAGGAGAGTGTCAGCAAGAATGAAGGGAAACGTGTACAAGACGGTGGTGAGGCCAGCGATGTTGTATGGATTACAAACAGTGGTGCTGAGGAAAAGGCAGGAGGCAGAGCTGGAGGTAGCGGAGATGAAAATGTTGAGGTTCTCTCTGGGAGTAACGAGGATGGATAGGATCAGAAATGAGTATATCAGAGGGACAGCCCACGTAAGATGTTTTGGAGACAAAGTCAGAGAGGCTAGATTGAGATGGTTTGGACATGTACAGAGGAGGGATAGTGAGTATATTGGTAGTAGGATACTGAGGTTGAAACTACCAGGCAGAAGGCCTAGAGGAAGACCAAAGAAGAGATTTATGGATGTGGTGAAGGAAGACATGAAGGTCGTTGGAGTCAGAAAAGAAGTGGCGGAGGACAGGGTGAGGTGGAGGCGGATGATTTGCTGTGGCGACCCCTGAAGGGAGCAGCTGAAAGTAAAAGAAGAAGAAGAAGATACATAGATGATATGA
This sequence comes from Plotosus lineatus, assembly GCA_024760905.1. Taxonomy (NCBI): domain Eukaryota; kingdom Metazoa; phylum Chordata; class Actinopteri; order Siluriformes; family Plotosidae; genus Plotosus; species Plotosus lineatus. The sequence goes on from CM045733.1 coordinate 429,184, forward strand.
ACCCAGAGACTATACAACAGGATGAAGAGTTGGAAACCCTGAATAGTGACTTTACTGAAAATTAAGTTTTGTACCACATTGATAAACTTTCCAATAATAAGTCACCAGGACCAGATGGAATTGCAATTGAATTTATTAAGGCTTCAAAGAATTATGTCAGCAAATATTTAAAAGTGCTGTTCAGTAAGATTTTCTATGCAAGCACTTTTCCAGTTTTATGGGGGAAAAGCATTATTTGTCGTTTTTATAAATCAGGTGTGAAAGGTAATCCCAGTAATTATAGAGGCGTTTCTCTTATTGATTCAGTTTGTAAGATTTTTACTTCTATTCTCAATAGCAGGTTAAAGGTTTGGTGTGAGAATAAGAATATTATTCATGAATCTCAGGCAGGTTTTAGGGCTAACTACTCTACTATTGATCACATATTTTCACTCCAGGCCATGGTGCAGAAATATTCATGCAAGAAGAAAGGGAGGTTTTATTGTCTATTTATAGATTTCTCCAAGGACTTTGATACGGTTAAGCATAACAGTTTATTGTGGAGTTTGCAGAAAGTTGGTATTTGTGGCAGATTTTATAACATTCTCAAATCAATGTATAGTAATCTATCAGCTTGTGTTGGAACATCCCATGGTCTCTCGCAATATTTTGATTGTCGCATAGGCACAAGACAAGGGTGCATCCTTAGTCCCCAATTGTTCATAATTTTTATAAATCAACTCGTAGAGTGTATGGGACAGTTTGGTGGTCGAGGTTTATATATTTCTCCTGATGTTAGTAATTTGTATGCTCTAATGTTTGCGGATGACGTGTCATCAGTCTCGGATAGTGCTCTCCAGCTGCAGAGGAAAATTTATGGTTTAGAAAAATTTTGTCAACTTACTGGAATGAAAGTGAATATTGCAAAGACAAAGGTTATGGTTTTTAGGAATAGTGGTCCTCTGAGATCTTATGAAAAATGGTTTTTGTGTGGTCAGAGGCTAGAGGTTGTTTCTTATTGTATGTATTTGGGAATTGTGTTCACACCTAGGCTAGTTTGGACTAAGGCTCAGACTATTCTAGCCTCTCAAGCTAATAAAGCTCTTATGGCTATCCATAGATATCAAAAGAGAGCAGGGGTCTTGGCTTTTGTAGATCTTTTAAAAATATTCGATGCTGTGGTTAAACCCATATTATGTTATGGTTCAGAAATTTGTGGTACCACTTATTGTAAAATTATTGAGCAAATACAAATAAAAACTTGTAAATATTTCTTGAAAGTTGGCAAAAATTGTTGTAATAATATGGTTTTCGGTGAATGTGGCAGGTTCCCCCTACAAATTACTTATATGACAAGGGCCATTAAATTTTGGTGTAGACTTTTAAGACTTCCAAGTTCTAGATTACCTCACCAGTTCTATTTAATGTTGAAGGCATTAGATGAGTCTGGACGCACAACATGGGCATCGTATATTAAAAATATTTTGTTTAGACTGGGGTTTGGTTTTCTCTTGGGTCTCACAGGATATTGGTGATGTTGCTATTTTTATTTCAGTTTTTAAGCAGAGGTTATCTGATAATCTCTTACAAAATTGGCATTCATCATTACAAAACACATCTAAGTCCTCTTGTTATTTACTGTTCAAGTCCCTGCTAAATGTTGAAACATACATTAACTCAGATATAGCACCTTATTTGAGAATCTATTTAGCAAATTTTCGATGTGGTACTTTCAAACTTTGCACTGAGACTGGTAGATATAAAATGTTCCTTATAATTTAAGATTTTGTCCTTTATGTAAGAAAAACAATATCTATGAAATTGAAGATGAAATCCATGTAATACTTTATTGCAAAGGCTACACGGGTATAAGAAATACATTAAGTAAATATTTGAAGTAACCCTTATCACAACACAGTTTTATTAATATTATGTCATGGCCTTTTATTGAATAAAATGTCTGTCAAATGATACTGATTGAAAAAAAAAACACTGTCAGGTGAAAACAATCACATTCAAATTAAGAAAGCTATATATAAGAAAACTATATATAACAAAACTCTCTGATCTCTTTGTACAGGTAAGCTTCATCAACTCTGCCCTCATCATTATTATCTTTATCTGTATCCTGCTCAGCAGAAAGGATCACATCATCACAAACACAATAAACTGACTCATGCACACTTTTATTAACAGATGCCTGATCTTCATCAACACAGTTGGCATCATCCACATTGGTTTGTTCATCTGTAAAAGGAATGAAACATTTAAGTATTTTTCAGGTCTTGACCAATTTTCGTCCAAAACTAAACAACCCACGATCCAGCATGTCCAGTCTGGACAAGACTACACACAAATCAAATAATCAAAAAAATTCTATAATCAAATTTTGCATGCAGAGAAAAATGCTCACCGGCGAAATGATCTTCAAGAACGGCAAGCATTCCGGCATCTTCAAAGCCGAATTCTCGCGTCGAATTTAGCATCTATACTAATGCTGCTAGACATCACAGATGACATTTCACTCTCCTTTGCCAGAAATTCTGTGTATTCGCAATCTTATGAATAATCTTAATGACTGTTATTGAAGAGAAAGTTGGAGATAAAGTCAGCATGCAGTAAACCGGAAGTTAACACCAGAAGTTAACGTGTAATGGCCACTGCACACGTGCAAGCCCGAGCTGACCAATCGGTGTGCTCGTTTCAGATCTTCCTTAGCAACTAGCCTGCATTGTTTACGAGCATATCGTCTTCATAACCTTTATTTTATTTGCTGAAATGGCATGGAAGCTCATTTTAATATCAGAACAGTATCCAAAATGGAAAGACCACTTCACAGCCGTTCTTCTGGTATCTGGATTATAGTGTGTCTGATACTGAACTTGGTGAATAATTGTAACGAAAACCAGCAAGTTTTGCTACTGTTTTTATCTAGTTTTATGAGGGTACTTGCCAGAAAAATGGGGGGAAAAAATGACATTTTTACGTGAGCAAGTGATAGTTGAATACTTGTTTTAATAGTTTATGCAAAAATCCGAATTTCGATAAAAATGGACCTTTTTTTTTTTTTTTTTTTTTCTGGCTTTTATCTCAAAAGTGGTCTGTGCGACAAGCGCCTACTTTTGGTGGCGGGCCTCACATATACACTGTACAATTACACACTATAGAATTACACTATACAATCACATACCAAACAACTACACAAATAACCCCACTGTACAACCTCACTACACACGACACAATAGCATAGTACACAAGTGCACTATGCAAATGCAGTTACACACCACACAACCACACACTATGTGTGTATATGAAACTATGTGTGCATATGAGTGTGAGTGAGTGAGTGTGAGTGAGTGAATGTGTGTGTGTGTGTGCGTGAGTGAGCGAATGTGTGTGTGTGTGTGCGTGAGTGAGCGAGTGTGTGTGTGTGTATTGTGCTTGTGAGTGAGTGAATGTGTGTGAGTGAGTGTGTGTGTGTGTGTCTCACGTGAGAATGTAGGTGAGTGATTGTGTGTGTGTGTGTGTGTGTGTGTGTGTGAGAGAGTAGGTGAGTGATTGTGGGTGTGAAGGTGTGTGGGTGAATGTGAATGTGTGAGGGAATGACGGTGTGTGTATGAGTGAATGTGTAAAAGAGTCTTTGTGAGTGAATGACTGAGTGAGTGAATGCGTGTGCGTGCATGTGCGAGTGAGTGAGCGTGGGTGCATGCGCGTGCGTGAGCGAGTGTGCGTGTGCATGAGCGAGCGAGCGCAGTGCGTGCGCGGCGTGCGTGTGGCGTGTCTGGCAGCGCGTGTCGAAAGGCAGCGTGCGTGTGCGAGCGTGCGTGCTCAGCGTGCGAGCGCATGCGTTCGAGCGTGCGTGCGTTATGGCGTCGTGGCTCGCGGCGGCGGCGTGGAAGGCGTGGCAGCGCGGCGAGCGTGTGTGTGTGAGCGAGCGTGTGTGTGTGAGCGAGCGTGTGTGAGCGAGCGTGTGTGTGTGAGCGAGCGTGTGTGAGCGAGCGAGCGTGTGTGTGCGTGCGAGCGAGCGAGCGTGCGTGCGTGTCTGGCGTCGTGCTTTCAGCGTGGAGTGCGTCGCGAGCGGCGTGGGTGCATGCTGGCGGCAGGTGTGTGTGTGTGAGCGAGCGTGTGTGAGCGAGCGAGCGTGTGTGTGAGCGAGTGCGTGCGAGCGAGCGTGCGTGCGTGTGTGTATGCGTGAGTGAGCGAGTCTGTGTGTGTGTGCGTGAGTGTGTGTGTGCGTTTCTGCATGAGTGAGCGAGTGTTCGAGTGTGTGTGTGTGTGTGAGAGCGAGTGTGTGTGAATCTTACTGAGCGAGCGAGTGTGTGTGTGTGTGAGCGAGTGTGTGTGTGTGAGTGAGCGAGTGTATGTGTGTGAGTGAGCGAGTGTGTGTGTGCGTGAGTGAGCGAATGTGTGTGTGCGTGAGTGAGCGAATGTGTGTGTGCGTGAGTGAGCGAATGTGTGTGTGCGCGAGTGAGCGAATGTGTGTGTGCGCGAGTGAGCGAATGTGTGTGTGCGCGAGTGAGCGAATGTGTGTGTCTTGAGTGAGCGAATGTGTGTGTCTTGGCGAGTGAGTGGCGAATGTGTGTGTCTGGCCTTGAGTGAGCGGAATGTGTGTGTGCTTGCGAGTGGCGAATGTGTGTGTCTTGTAGTGGCGAGTGGCGAATGTGTGTCTTGGCGCGAGTGGCGAATGTGTGTGTCTTGTAGTGAGTGGCGAATGTGTGTCTTGTAGTGGCGAAGTGTGTGTGCGTAGAGTGGCGAGTGTGTGTGTCTTGTGAGTGAAGCGAGTGTGTGTGTGCGAGTGGCGAGTGTGTGTCTTGTGAGTGAGCGAAGTGTGTGTGTCTTGCGAGTGGCGAATGTGTGTGTCTTGTGAAAGTGGCGATGTGTGTCTTGTAGTGGCGAATGTGTGTCTTGTAGAGTGGCGATGTGTGTCTTGTAGCGAGTGAGCGAATGTGTGTGTCTTGAAAGTGAGCGAATGTGTGTGTCTTGTGAGTGGCGAATGTGTGTGTGTGCGAATGTGTGTGTGTGTGCGCGAGTGAGCGAATGTGTGTGTGTGCGCGCGAGTGAGCGAATGTGTGTGTGCGCGCGAGTGAGCGAATGTGTGTGTGCGCGCGAGTGAGCGAATGTGTGTGTGCGCGCGAGTGAGCGAATGTGTGTGTGCGCGCGCGAGTGAGCGAATGTGTGTGTGAGCGAATGTGTGTGTGTGCGCGAGTGAGCGAATGTGTGTGTGCGCGAGTGAGCGAATGTGTGAGCGAGCGAGCGAGCGTGTGTGTGAGCGAGTGTGTGTGGCGGCGTGTGTGGCAGCGGCGTGCATGTGCGAGTGAGCGGCGGCGTGCGTGTGCGTCGTGGCGGCGTGCGTCGCGTGCGCGCGTCGCGAGCAAGCGTGCGTGCGTGCGTGTGCGAGCGAGCGAGCGTGCGTGCGTGTGCGAGCGAGCGAGCATGCGTGCGTGCGTGTGTGTATGCGTGAGTGAGCGAGTCTGTGTGTGTGTGCGTGAGTGTGTGTGTGCGTTTCTGCGTGAGTGAGCGAGTGTTCGAGTGTGTGTGTGTGTGTGAGAGCGAGTGTGTGTGAATCTTAGTGAGCGAGCGAGTGTGTGTGTGAGTGAGCGAGTGTGTGTGTGAGTGAGCGAGTGTGTGTGTGAGTGAGCGAGTGTGTGCGCGAGTGAGCGAATGTGTGTGTGCGCGAGTGAGCGAATGTGTGTGTGCGCGAGTGAGCGAATGTGTGTGTGCGAGCGCGAGTGAGCGAATGTGTGTGTGCGCGCGCGAGTGAGCGAATGTGTGTGTGCGCGCGCGAGTGAGCGAATGTGTGTGTCTTGTAGTGGCGAATGTGTGTGTGTCTTGAGTGGCGAATGTGTGTGTCTGGCCTTGAGTGAGCGAATGTGTGTGTGCGTGCGCGAGTGAGTGAATGTGTGTGTGCGTGCGCGAGTGAGCGAATGTGTGTCTTGGCCAGAGTGGCGAATGTGTGCGTGCGTCTTGAGTGGCGAATGTGTGTGTCTTGGCGAGTGGCGAATGTGTGTCTTGCGAGTGAAGCCGAATGTGTGTGTCTTGTGCGAAAGTGAAGCCGAGATGTGTGTCTTGAGTAGCGAGTGAGCGGATGTGTGTGTGCGCGCGCGAGTGAGCAAATGTGTGTGTGCGCGCGCGAGTGAGCGAATGTGTGTGTGCGCGCGCGAGTGAGCGAATGTGTGTGTGCGCGCGAGTGAGCGAATGTGTGTGTCTTGCCGAGTGGCGAATGTGTGTCTTGTATGAGTGGCGAATGTGTGTCTTGTAGTGAAGCGAATGTGTGTGTCTTGTAGTGGCGAATGTGTGTGTGTGAGCGAATGTGTGTGTGTGCGAATGTGTGTGTGTGTGCGCGAGTGAGCGAATGTGTGTGTGTGTGCGAGTGAGCGAATGTGTGTGTGTGCGCGCGAGTGAGCGAATGTGTGTGTGTCTTGTAGTGTGGCGAATGTGTGTCTTGGCCGAGTGAGCGAATGTGTGTGTCTTGTAGTGGCGAATGTGTGTGTCTTGTGAGTGAGGCGAATGTGTGTGTCTTGTGAGTGAGCCGAATGTGTGTCTTGTAGCGAGTGGCGAATGTGTGTGTCTTGTAGTGAGCGAATGTGTGTGTGAGTGAAGCGAATGTGTGTGTCTTGTAGTGAGCGAATGTGTGTGTGTGAGCGAATGTGTGTGTGTGAGCGAATGTGTGTGTGTGCGAATGTGTGTGTGTGTGTGTGTGCGAGTGGCGAATGTGTGTGTGTGTGCGAGTGGCGAATGTGTGTGTGTGTCTTGAGTGGCGGAATGTGTGTGTGTCTTGAGTGGCGAATGTGTGTGTCTTGTAGTGGCGAATGTGTGTGTCTTGTAGTGAGCGGAATGTGTGGCAGCGGCGGCGTGTGTGTGGCGAGTGTGTGGCGGCGTGTGAGCGGCGGCGTGCGTGTCGCGTCGTGGCGGCGGCGTGCGTGTGCGTCGCGTGGCGGCGTGCGTGCGTCTTGGCGTCGCGAGCAAGCGTCGCGTCGCGTCGCGTGTCGCGGCGGCGGCGTGCGTCGCGTGTCGCGGCGGCGAGCATGCGTGCGTCGCGTGTGTGTATGCGTGAGTGGCGAGTCTGTGTGTGTGTGCGTGAGTGTGTGTGTGCGTTTCTGCGTGGTGGCGAGTGTTCGAGTGTGTGTGTGTGTGAGAGCGAGTGTGTGAATCTTAGTGGCGGCGAGTGTGTGTGTGAGTGGCGAGTGTGTGTGTGAGTGGCGAGTGTGTGTGAGTGGCGAGTGTGTGTGTGGCGAGTGTATGTGAGTGGCGAGTGTGTGTGTGTGTGTGTGAGTGGCGAATGTGTGTGTGTGTGTGCGTGAGTGGCGAATGTGTGTGTGTGTGTGCGTGCGTGAGTGGCGAATGTGTGTGTCGTGAGTGGCGAATGTGTGTGTCTTGTAGTGGCGAATGTGTGTGTGCTTGTAGTGAGCGAATGTGTGTGCGCGCGCGAGTGAGCGAATGTGTGTGTGCGCGCGCGAGTGAGCGAATGTGTGTGTGCGCGCGAGTGAGCGAATGTGTGTGTCTTGGCCTTGAGCGAGTGGCGAATGTGTGTGCGTCTTGTAGTGGCGAATGTGTGTGTCTTGTGCGAGTGGCGAATGTGTGTGTCTTGGCGAGTGAAGTGGCGAATGTGTGTGTCTTGGCCAGTGGCGAAATGTGTGTGTCTTGCGAGCGAGTGGCGAATGTGTGTGTCTTGTGAGTGGCGAATGTGTGTGTCTTGCGCGAGTGAGCGAAATGTGTGTCTTGTAGCGAAGTGAGCGAATGTGTGTCTTGTAGCGAGTGGCGAATGTGTGTGTCTTGAGTGAGCCGAATGTGTGTGTCTTGTAGTGGCGAATGTGTGTGTCTTGAGTGGCGAATGTGTGTATCTTGTGAGTTAGCGAATGTGTGTGCGCTTGTAGTGGCGAATGTGTGTGTCTTGTAGTGGCGAATGTGTGTGTGAGCGAATGTGTGTGTGTGAGCGAATGTGTGTGTGAGCGAATGTGTGTGTGAGCGAATGTGTGTGTGTGTGCGAATGTGTGTGTGTGTGCGCGAGTGAGCGAATGTGTGTGTGTGCGCGAGTGAGCGAATGTGCTTGTACGAGTGAGCGAATGTGTCTTGTAGTGGCGAATGTGTCTTGCTTGAGTGAGCGAATGTGTGTGTGCGCGCGAGTGACTGTGAGTGATGTGTTACAGTGAGTGTGTGTGTGAGTGAGTGATTTTGTGTGTATGTGTGTGAGAGTACATGAGTGATTGTGTGGGTGTGTGTAGATGTGTGTGTATAGGTGACTGATTGTGGATGTGTGTGTGAAAGTAGGTGAGTGAATGTATGTGTGTGTATATGACTGATTTGTATGTGTAAGATGATGTGTGAGTGAGTGAGTGTG